>CM037021.1:12131952-12694208 GCA_020875875.1 Dioscorea alata
AATGGTCCAACAATTAACATAGTTTCATGTGTGGCTAGATGAGGACTTGAAAGCCACATTGGGGGCTCCTCGAAGTTTGTGACATGCTGAGATTAATAATGTCTTTGACGACACTATCAAACTCTAACTATTAACTTTCTCTTTGAAGGGTAGAGCCAAGCAATTGCTCCAAGCCTTTCCTTGTACATCTATCAAAAGGTGGGAACACTTGTTTGAGTCAGTTTTGGCCTATTATGTCCATGAGAAGGATGACCAAGCTGTGTCAGGAGATTACTTCTTTTATACTATTAGACTTAGATCGTTGTTTGAGTTATTAGAGAGATTTAACGAGTTGTTGAGGAGTGTGCACAACATAATCACCCAGAGTGGATAAATTGCATATATTCCATCAAGGCGTCAATCAGAGCACCAGGCATCTTTTTGACTTAGCAGTAGGAGGATCACTAGGCGGTAAGACACCGGAGGCAACCAAGTGATGAGTGTACATTGTTCATGTATTTCATATCTATTGTACACTCATTTGTCATGATTATAACCATAATGTGGAATCGATACTAAATATTGTGTGTGTTACATTAACAAGCTTAGGGCAGTGCTTAAAGGTGAGGGAGATCCAAAAAGAGCAATTTAGGACTGAATTGATGAAGTTAGAGCTCTCTTGATATCATTAGAATAAGGATAGAGGCAAATTAGGTGGTTTACGGGCAGCTAACTGTCCCCTTTACGGCTGTAAGTATAGTCTAGAAGACCTTGCGGGTATGATTATTCCTGTAAGGACGATTCAGAGTCAATTTAGAGGATCTTACGGGTAAGGCTTATACCGGTAAGGACCATCCAGAGGAGCGTACGACCATAGTGCATTGCCTGTAAGGGCAGTTACAAGAAGCAAATAGAGACGCTTACGATCTAGCAATTGTGGTCGTAAGTTAGATCATAACATATTCAGAGGAACTGATAAGTGCTCGTGTTATAGTAATGCGAAGCGTTATTATCTTGCAATGAGCATTAATTTAATCAGATTTTATCACTAAAAAGTGTGCATTTGTTTACTTTTGTGCATTGTAGGGTTGTGGAGCCAATTTGGAGAAGAATGAAGCAAGAATAGGTTATGTTCGCCATTGTTGAGGAGTTTTCGGACTAAGCAAGGAACAAGGCAGGAGTTTAGACTTGTGGGTGTGTGCCAACCTCCATTGGAGGGGCACAAGGGCAGTCACATTCACAAAAGTCTAACTCATGTAGCATTGGAGAACTTCGCCAATGAAGAGAAATTAAGTAATCGACATAATCTACCATTGATTGTGTGCCCAATTCAATGGCCTCGATGAAGAACGATGAATTCGGGAGCATTTCGGCAAGACTGTAGCAGTTACTACAGCAAAACACTGTAGCGAAAGTACTGTAGCAATCTACTGTTCATTGTTGCCGAAAATCAGGATTTCAGAGAGTTCACACGGGCGTGTGGAAATTCCACACGGCCGCGTGCTGTAGCAAAGTTACTGTTTATAGTGCCGAAAAATCACGATTTCAGAATTTCCACACGGCCGTGTGGAATTAAGACACGGGCATGTGGAATTCCTGGTTTTACACAGGGCCGTGTGGAATTAACACAGGGGCGTGTGGAACTCCGATTTCAGCCTATAAAGAGCCCGTTTTAAAATCTATTTGGGGACCCTCCCCTTCTATCACTTGGATATCTTTTGGGGGGCTTTCGGCTAGGGTTTGGAGAGGTTCTTGGAGGTCTTTGGAGGCGATTAAACGGCATCGACATCGACATCCTTTGGAAGAAAGCTATTGGGAAGCTCTCATCGGCATTGATTTGTCGAGGTGTGCCTTAGGCTTGACAAGGGATTCGTTGGAGAAGACACGCGACTACACAAGACCATCGATACGATCTACAAGGGGGTTTTTTTTATGGTTTCATGCATATGTTCTTAAACTATTTATTGACTTTGTATTGCTCCATGGAGAGCTAAACCCTAGTGGGTATTCGGACTTGTAAACCCTAGGATGATATTGTTTCTATGACTTTTATTATGCTTTCTTAATTTAATGTTCTATTATTGAGTTCCAATCTTGCATGCCGATTGTATGAGATTTTCCCTTAGCCGTGACACTAGAGTTGAGAATCTATTAGGTTATCCTTCGAGGGTGTGACAACCTCTATAGGATTAGACTACACAAGGTTGGAGAGGGTTGAGAAGGAGAGTTGTGAGGTAGCGATGTACCCCTTTCCCCTCCGGTGTGGTTTCTCCCTACCTCCGGTTCCTTGATTCATTAGCGGTCGAGATAGAGTGAAGTGCTAGGTAGATAAACTCTCCTGGGGCTTAGTTACGCGAGTAACAGAGTGAAGGGTTGAAGTGAATCCTACGCACTGGGGCTTAATCTAGACTAGGGTTCTTCCACCTGGACCAAAGGGTTAGAACTACACATAGGAACAGGTTTTACCACTAGGAGTCCCTAGAACTTAATGCAATCCCACGTAGTGTGAGGCTTAGGTAGATATACTCCTTTAGGGCTTAGTTGACAGTTCAACGAGAGTCAAGAGTCGTAGTGAATCCTAATGCCGGGGCATAGTGTTGGGGTTAGTCACGGTTGACCTTAGGTTTGGGACCGTGTGTTTAAGGATATCCTCGACTCAATTAGACATCAATTAGAGGGTATAATACTAGTCTTGCACTAGAAGCATTAGTCTTAGGGGGAGCTTTGTCCGGGTACCCCATCTTTATATCGATTACCTCTCCTACCCTAATTATTCTTCTTGCACTCTTTTATTTTCTTTACATTTATATATATATATATATATTCTTTCATCATCGACTTCTTTCATAGCTAAATAGCGATAACACTTGTTTCTGAACACTATTCCCTGTGGATACGACTACCCACTCACCGGGGTAACTTTTATTACTTTGACAAGGCCGTGCACTTGCGGTACGCACGCAAAAGGTCGTGTCAAGAACTTATGGATGTGGCTTACGGCTGTAAGCGTGCCCGTAAGGCTAACGACTATTTTCCTAGTTCCCTTACGGCTTTACCCTTACGCCTATAAGCAACCTGTAAGCACTTTGGTATAAATAAAACTTAAGAGGATTTTTAGGCCATGACCTATTCTATCTCTATATTCTTTAGGGTGATTCTTAGAGGCGAGATTAAGGAAGGAAAGGACAGAATCTCCAGCACCTTACATAAGATTTGGAGAGGGATTTGGCGCAGCATTCAAGAGGATTGGAGATCGTAGCTGTCAAGCTCATCTTGCCGGCGTGCGTGTAAGCTACCTCGATGAGTCTCCATCCTAGGGATTAACAAGAGGGTTTTCATGGATCTTATGTCTACTCCTATTCATTGTATCTTGAATGCTTGCCCTCCATTAATGGATTGCTAATTTGTAGATATTTGGGTGTAGTTGAACTCTAGGGTTTACTTTTATGACTTTGGTTGATGGATCTTTGATGCTTTAATTGATTTCTTTTTCCAATCATATCTATTTGAATCTAATTGCGTGTTTGAATGATTGGGTGCTAACGAGGCGAAAGACCTAACTATCATGTTTGATAGACCTCGTGACGAGTAGAAATACCCACCTAGCATGGACATGCCGTGATTAAAGGGATTTGTGAGTAAGCCTTGGTATAGGGTACTTTGGAGACTCTGTCTCCTTCAATTTTCCCGAGTGAGTTATTGACAATCTCCATGCATTTTGCAATCATGTAGAGTGGATTTTAGGATAAATCGCATTTCTGCTTTGTATTCGAAATTAGGGGTAATCTCTCTCTTTTTGGGAGAAATTATCTACTTAAGAGATTGTCATTAGCTCACGGTGAGGTTTAATAGAGTGTTAATGTGATTGTGTGGATGTCTGCATCAACTCTGCACCTATTTAGCTACTATTCACCTGAAAAATCGGGGTTAAGTATAATTTTGGAAACCTCTCTGTTCAAATAGGATTGGATACCTAGACAACCTTTATCCTGTACTTTATAACCCTAGATGGATACTACTCTCGGACATCCTTTTTCCCATGATTCCCCTCCGATTTTATTTCTCGTATTTCCTAGATTTCTTTTGTCTTTGTTTACACACAGTACTTCACTCGTTAGGCTAATTTTGGGATTTAGAGTTATTACTAGTATTCACCTCCTTCCCTGTGGACCGACACGCTACACTTCTAGCACACTATTTTACGCAATTAGCACGTACACTTGTATGCACCCCTATTAAGTTTTTGGCGCCGTTACCAGGGAAGGATTAGAGATATTAGGAACACTTGTTTTTTCTTCACTTTAGCCATTTCTTTTCTTTTTCTTACTTGTTTATATTCTCTTTCTCTTCATGTGTTTCCTGATTCTTTTTCTTTTGTTTGATTTCAGTGCAGGACACCAAAGGATAAAGCTCCAAGATTGATAGAAGATGACAGTAATGTAGAAAGAGTGATTAGAACTAGATTGAGAACAACTATACTGAACGAGATAGTATATTTGACAGTAAGTGTTAAGGAAGAGCAATTAAACACTATGGTAGATCAGGGGAACCGATACAGGACCTTTTCAGATTATGCTTGCTCCACTCTTGACGGTTCTCAGTCAAGTATAGTGCACTCACTAGTTGCAAGAAACAATTTTGAGCTTAAACCCGCGTTTGCCCAAATGGTATAGAGTGCAGCATAGTTCCATGGATTACCAGACCAGGATCCCAACAGTCATATTAAGGGATTCCTCAAAGTGTGCGACATGCTCAAGATCAACAATATTTCTGATGATGCTATCAGACTTCACTTATTTCCATTTTCCACTAAAAAGAAGAGCTGAACAGTGACTTTAGGCTCTTCCTTAGCATTTATCATAACTTGGGAACAGCGTGTTGGAATGTTCTTGGCACGTTATTTCCCTCCAGGAAGGATGAGCAAGTTGTGTTAAGAGATTACAATATATGCACAGTTGGACACTGAATCATTATTTGAGGTGCGGGAGAGGTTTAAAGATTTGTTAAGGAAATGTCTGCATCATAACCTCCCTTAATGGATGGAAGTTTAGATTTTCCATCAGGGTCTCAATCAGAGTACCCGATAATTCATTGATTCTACAACAGGAGGATCACTTGGCAGTAAGACTCTAGAGGCGGCCAAATAGTTAATTGAAGAGATAGCCATTAACAATTATCAGTGGAATTCGAGAGGTAAATCAGTTGCCAAGTCAACTGCGATAATTGAAGTCAGTGAGGTTACTACATTAGTAGCCAAAGTGGAGGCATTAACTAGGAAGATTGACAGTTTGTCTACTCAGAAATCGGCTACAGTCATTGTTTGTGTTACTTGTGGGGGAGGACACACTCCCTCAGACTATTCCATTATAGGAGTAGTGAATGGATCCTTCGAACAAGTGGATTTCATCGGTAGTGCCTCTAAACAGCAAGGGAATCCCTATAATATTACATATAACCCAGGATAGCGTAATCACCCCAATTTCTCTTGGGGAGGTCAATGGCAACAACATAAATCTCCACCAGGGTTTCCTCTTCATCATCAAAATGACAAGAGACCCGCATTGGAGAAAGTGCTTACTTGGTTCATTCCGAGCACGGACATCAAGTTCCAATAGTTGGACAGTAGGCCCCAGGGCATAGAGGTATCATTGAGAAACCAATAGTCTTTTCTTCAGAACTTGGAGAACCAAGTAGGACAGACTGCCTAATTGTTATCTTAGCGACCTTAAGGAAGTCTATCGAGTAAAACCAAAGCCAATCCCCGTAAGCATCTCAAGGTAATCATTCTTCGAAGTGGTAAAGAGTTTGGGGATGGGTAGTGAGAAGGTGATTGAGAAGAAAAAAGAGCCAGAAATAGAGTTTGCTAAGAGTTTGGCAAAAGAAAGCGTACCTATTCTAAGTGAGAAAAGAATGCCACCACTAGTAAAAGAGTACGTTCCCCGACTTCCCGATCCATCAAGGATGAGGAATGATCGTACAGACGAACAATTCAAGAGATTTATGTACTTATTGAAGAAATTGCACATCAATGTACCGTTTGTGGAAGCCTTGTACCAAATACCAAAGTACGCTAAGTTTCTCAAGGATTTATTAATAAACAAGCAGAAAGTTGAGGAGGTATCGACGGTGACATTGAGCGAAGGGAGTTCGGCATTGCTTCAAAATCGGCTACCGAGGAAGTAAAATGATCCAGGGACTTTTACTATCCCTTGCAGCATTGGTGATATGGTTGATGAAAAGACCCTAGCAGATTTAGGAACTAGCATTAATGTAATGCCATACACCATGTTTAGAAAATTAGGAGTATTTCACCTTAAATCAACTAGGATGACATTGTAAATAGCGGACCGCTCCATTAAACATCCTAGGAGAATCATAGAAGATGTTTTGGTTAAGGTTGACAAGTTCATTTTCCTGGTAGATTTTATAAGCATAGCCACCTCATACTTGTTAAGCCATTCCTAGCCACCTCCCAAGCCGTCATTGATGTTAATTACGGCAAAATGACACTAAGGGTTGGGGATGAGGAAGTGATTTTTTTCTTTATCTGATGCAATAAAACATCCCTCTACTTTTGATGATACATGCTATTACGTTGATGTAACTGACTCACTTGTGGATAAATGTGTGCAGGAGACGTTGCATAAAGAGCCTCTCGAGGAGTCATTGGATGGGCCTCACATTGAGGAGACTACCCTGTTGCTTACATATGCCTTTATTAAGTAAAACATGCAAAAGAAGCAATGGCGCAAGGTCACTTCCCCCAAGAAAAGTAAGAGAAAACCTTCGCCCAAGGAGGTAATCCCCGAGTCAATCCATTACAATGGTAAGTTCCCTATTTTCTACAACCTTGCACTTGGGTATTATTGCGGAGATGTTGAATTGTGTAATAAGGAGTGTTTTTACTTTGAACCTCCATAACTTGTGCATTTCAGGTACGTCAAGCTCATGACGTTAAGCAAGCTCATCTTGGGAGGCAACTCAAGGAAGATTTCTCGTATTTTGTTTGAGTTTTAGTCATTAGCATAATTTGTTATTTTCTTTGGTTCTTGCAATAAATTGCTTGGCTTGTCATGATTTTTATGTGTTGGTTGGATGTTCGAGACTATAAATACTAATTTTTGTGCTTCCCAAGTCATATATGTATTTGAGCTTAACTGTAGGAACCGGGAAAACTCTGCTCAGTTTTTCCAAGACTCTTACGGCTACTTACGCCCATAAGAACAGTAGTAAACCTCGCACAGAGAGCTTTACGAGCATCTTATTCTCATAAGCCACCTCGTAAGGGGTTTCAGAGAGCCTTATGATTGCACTTATAGTCCATAAGTCCTGGAGAACACAGTTCAGAGGTCACTTTTGGGTCACTTACACTCGTAAGTCAGGCTGTAAGGGTCATCTAGAGTACCTTACAGCTACATTTTAAATCCTTACAGCCCGTAACACTTTGGAGAGCTCAACCTAGGTTCCTTATGGGTGTCTTACACCCATAAATCCGACCGTAAGAGCAAAACAGAGAACCTTTTAGACTACAGTGCTACGTCTTTTACAGTCATAATGCTCCCATAACTATTCATTCAGAGAGACTTACAGTCACGTGTTACACTTGTAAGAACCTAGGTTTTAAGTGCCATCGACAACCTTTGATCTTCATTCTTAATTGATTTGCACCATATTCTCGATCGCCAACTGGTTTTTGAGTGTTTTCATGCAGGATTGAACCAATTTTTAAGCTTCTCGCCGGCTAGTTTTCTCATTTTCTCTTTATATCAAAGGTTACCTTGATTTTAAAAAGCAGATTGTTTGATCTTTATGTATGAGAATGAATGTATAATGTTTCTGAGTGACTTTCCCCTAGGCTTACACCCATAAGTCTTCCCGTTAGTAGGCCGTAAGCTCTCTTGCTATGTTCAAAGTTTGTATTTTTGTATTCTAAACTTCATATTCTTTTACTTGTGTAGCATGGTTAGTACAAAGAAGCATCTTCAGGACACGGCAAGAGGAAGAGACCTAAGGTGTCAACCTCAGGCATAACTGCCATCGACTCCCCAATTTCCCTCAGGCCCCATGTTTACAAAGGCTCACTTCCGAGAGCAGTTTGCCCACTTAAGGACGAAGTGGTTTGGCCAGTCATGTATGGTGGATTGGCTCATACTAGCACAGCTAGAGCTTGAGAAGGAGGTCCGAGAGATGTTCTAGTTTGGTAGCTAGAGCCAACTCTTCTCTTACAAGGAGCATACCTATAGAAAAAGTACCCTCGAGGTCCTATCTACTTTTAAGGTGGATAGAGGCCTCATGGGGTTCGACAGGGCTGGCTCTGTCAGGTTCCAGTTATTTGGAGAGTAGAGACGGTTATCCTACTCTAATTTCTCTCTGCTGTCGAAGTTATATGACTCGGATTTTATCAGCACCCCACAATACAAACAGCTGCTGATCAACTTCCCTACGGGCAGCCAAGAAAGTTTGGCAACATCTTATCCAAGGATGCAGCTATGAGCCAGGCCTCGTTCCTCACTCGCCTTGCTGATCGATATGTCCATGTTATCATAGCTCGTTCTTTTGTAGGTAAGGACGGATAGCACTGGAGTACTTGGGCTGCAGGAGCTCTTGTTTCTCTATAGCCTTGTGAAGCGCCATCTTATACACTGAGGCTATGTATTGGCAGACTTCATTGCACACCAAGACTAGCATGTACGCCTACGCCTAGGCAGACTTCAATACACACCAAGGCCATCACGACTCATCAGAGGGATAGGGTTGGCGGATCGACTCCAGGGATATAAGGTAGTTAGCTGCATCTCTCACCTTGACCTTGACACCCTGTGGCTAATGGGGATAGTGGTGTGTCACAGTTGTCATTTCATCCTCACACCGACCACAGCACAGGAGCTAGCAAAGAGTGAGGATGAGTTAGATGATGAGTCTTGCAGTGAATCATCCTTATCGTCAACCACTATGCCAGTGGGTCCTAGCAATAAAGTAGCCCCTCCATGATGCCGATCAGAGATACAGGAGCTGTGGATTGGTGTCCTACAGCTGTAGGAGTGCCAGAAGACCATTATGGCGACTTAGGCATGGATCGAGGCTGACATTGGTCGTGCCCTAGACATTCTTGCACATCTGGTTCCTTCTCCAGTTCCTGTTCCCCCAACATTGACTCCTCTTCCACCCACACATTCACCAACAGATTTCGTACATGCTATTCTTGATGATTCACCTAATTAGAGCATAAAACTTCTCTATTGTAGCGACTTAGCCCATGTTCGACTTTCTTTAGTGTTATTCATTGTACTTCTTGTGAAGAAAATTTTTGCAAATTTGAAGGAATTTGTTTCAAAAAGAGAGTGAAAAAAGTTGAAAAATGGAAAGAGCTACCCATATTAGAAGTGTGGAGCTACTCTTGAGTACTGTAGCAACCACTGTAGCACCTGGAGAATTTTCGGGACAAAAAGTTGGTCTAAGTCATACGACCTCAATGCCACCTGGTATTGACCCCGGTATCCCTCAAATATTAAAGGCTTTGAGCTCCTTGTGACGTCTATACGACCCCCATATGGCCCCTATACCTTGGGGTATAAAAGCACATTTCTAGGGCATGAATGAGGGACTTTTGGCCAGCACTTGAAAAGAAGAAAAAGGAAGAATGGAGATATCTTGCAGAAGCGATATTCTTGGGCGAAAAAAGAGGACAAGGGCTAGATCTTCAAAGGGAGAGATTCATCATCAAAGAGAGGAAGGTTCTAGGACCGAGAAGAGGCCTTCGGCTAGGGGAAGCGTCATTCGGCACTCCTCGGGAGGGGTAAGCCTCATTTGGCCGCATCTCCACCTTATTCATTATCATTTTACCTAGGAAGTGCCATCTATAAATCCTATTTATACTTTTTTTTACTTTGTTGTTCATAGTTGTATGATGGCACACTAGATCCTCAAGGCCACCGAATGTTGGTGAACCTTGGGGGTTCATTATGTGTTTTGGATGACTTATACTTAATTACAAAGCTTGTATTGATTTATGATTTAGTTCATTGTGTTTCATGTCTAGAACTACTCAATGCAGATGTGACCTACTTACGTGTATTAGATCATTAATGAACCAAAAAGGGTTGCTTGTACCAATATGCCGAGAAATTGGATATCAGTAGCCCTCCGATCTATAAGGGTAGACTAAGGTTTAGTATACCCTTATCTCAGGATCTCCTTGTACTTAATGCAATTGTAGTGATGTTAGTTAGGAAGAAATTCCAATTGACATTCGTATGGGATTAGGGTTCAATCATCAAGAAATTGGGGTTGATCTAATCTTGAAATCCTTCGGTTTAGATCAACCATGCTATCTTTTGTTATTCATCCTTATGTCATGATAACCCCTCAAAAGGGATCCACATCCATAGGCCTTTGCATATTCTTATAGCTCTTGCAATCACTCATCTTGCTCTTTATTCCATATAACTTTATTTTGTTCATTTTCTTACATCTATTAGAGTAATTCTCCATGCTTAAGATGCAAGGTTAGATAATAGGTTTTGAAGGAGTAATAGGAGCTCATTAGCCCCGTGGAATACGATCCTTGTGTTTTACACGAGGTATTACTTGGCGATCCCATACACTTGTGGGGAAGTACATCAGCATGCTTATGCTCGTAAGGAGGATTTAAAGTCAATTCAGAGGATCTTATGGGCAAGGTTTATGCCCGTAAGGATGCCCTTAAGAACCATCCAAATAAGCTGGACCGTAACATATTCAGAAGACCTTATGGATGAGGCTTACTGCCATAAGCCTTCCCGTAAAGCTCGTGACTATCTTCCCAGCTTTCTTATAGCCTTACCCATACGCTTGTAACCAGCCAGTAAGTAATCGGGTATAAATATAACTTAAGAGAATTTTTAGGACAAGATCTATTCTATCTCTTTATTCTTTAGGGGCGATTCTTGGAGGCAAGATTAAGGAAGGAAAAGGCCGAATCTCCAACAACTTAGGTAAGATTTGGAGAGGGGTTTGGCACGACATTCAAGGGAATTGGAGATCATAGCTGTTAAGCTCATCTTGGCGGTGTGCATGGAAGCTACCTCAGCGACTCTCCATCCTAGGGATTTACAAGGGGGTTTTCATGGATCTTATGTCTATTCTTATTCATTGTATCTTAAATGATTGCCCTCCATTAATGGAGGGCTAATTTGTAAATGTTTGGGTGTAGTTGAACTCTAGGGTTTACTTTTATGACTTTGGTTGTTGGATCTTTGATGTTTTAATTGATTCTTATTTGCAATCATATCTATTTGAATCTAATTCCATGTTTGAATCGGGGTTGCTAATGAGGCAAAAGCCCTAGCTATCATGTTTGATGTGCTACGTGATGAGTAGAAATACCCACCTAACATAGACATGCTGTGATTAGGGGGAATTGTGAGCAAGCTTGGGTATATGGTACTTTGGAGACTCCATCTCCTTTAATTCTCCTAAGTGAGTTGTTGAGAATCTTTGTGCTTTATTCAATCATGTGTAGTGGATTTTAGGAGAAATCACATTTTTGCTCTGTATTCAGATTATGGGTAATCTCTCTCTCTTTCTCTTTGAGAAAGATTATCTACTTAAGAGATTGTCATTAGCTAATGATGAGGTTTCACAGAGTGTTAATGCAATTGTAAGGATGTCTTTATCAGCTCTGCACCTATTCAGTTACTCTTCACCTGAGAAGTCAGGTTTTAGTATAATTCTGGAAACTTCTCAGTTCAAATTGGATTGCATACCTAGACAACCTTTGTCTTGTACTTCATAACCCTAGATGGATACTACGCCCAGACATCATTTTTCCCTTTGATTCCCTTTTGGTTTTATTTCCCGTATTTTCTAGTTTTTTTTTTTTGGCTTTGTTTACACACACCCCTTCACTCGTTAGGCTAATTTTTAGATTTAGAGTTATTACTAGTATTCACCTCCTTCCTTGTGGACTAACACTCTGCACTTCAAGCATACTTTTTTACCCGATCATCTTGTACACTTGCGTGCATCCCTATGACCAAGCAATTGATTGAGGAAATAGCCTTGAACAACTACCAGTAAAATTCTAAGGGAAAGTCAGTTGGGAAACCCGCTAGGATGATAGAGGTTAGCGAGGTCATAGCGTTAGCCGCTCATAAACCACCTGCAGTGATGGCTTGCGATACATATGGGGGAGGACATACTTCGACCGCCATTGTAAGAGTGACGCACAGACCCATAGAGCAAGTTGACTTCGTTCGTAGTGTCCTCCGACAGCAAGGAAACCTCTACACTAGCACATACAACCTAGGATGGAGGAATCACCCAAATTTTTCTTGGGGGACTCAAGGGTAGTAGCAGAAGCCCTCACCTATAGTCTAATCGGATGCCCTTGCTTGAGGAGGTACTTTCTCGATTCATACAAACCACAGATACCAAGTATTAGTAGTCCTTCGCCAAATTCTAGAGCATAGAGTCTACGATGAGAAACCAGCAGGCTTTTCTTCATAACTTGGAGAATCAAGTTGGTCAAATTGCAAGACTATTTTCAGAGAGACCACAAGGCAGCTTACCAAGTAATACTGAGACAAACCCCCTTGAGCATCTCAAGGCTATCACTCTTAGGAATGGTAAAGAAGTGGGGATGGGCAAAGAAAGGATGATGGAGAAAGAGGAAGAACCAAAAATTGCGGTTTCTGACAGTTTGGAGAAAGAGGAAGAAAGCACTCTAATTATTGAGAAGACTGCACCCACACGGATTTGTTGACATGACAGCGTGCTTATACTAGGTCATACAAAGATTGAAAGGCGATACTTGTGCCAACACACCGAGAGATCGGGTGTTGGTAGCCCTCCATTGCTAGGTTTAAGCCAAAGAAAAGTAGGTTTACTCCTATTTGGAGATTTCCTTGAACCTATTGCAATCGTAGGAGTGTTGATCCAGAAGAGATTCCGATCATCACTCATATGGGATTAGGGGTTAGCCGCAGAGAGATTGGGGTTAACTTATATAAGAGATCTCTAGGTCTTAACTACCGTTATTACATCTTTAAACTATCCTAATTTGGTCCTTAATGACAACCCTAGGGGGATTCCTTGTCCGAACACCTCCTTCTCATGGTTGACACTTCCTTATTTATGTGTGCTAGTAACCCGGCCATAGATTAGTTAGTTTATTTTATTTTATTTGTTTCTCTTACTAAGAATTGTAGGCTAGATAGTAGATGAAGAGTGAGTAATAATACTTCCTTAGCCCCGTGGAATACGATCCCTGTTTCACACATAGGGTATTACTTGGTGACCCTGTACGCTTGTGGGGAATCAATCAACATCAATGTACCATTCATGGAGGCATTGTCCCAAATGGCTAAGTACGCGAAGTTCCTCAAGGATTTATTGATAAAGAAGCAGAAATTCAAGGAAGTCTCCATGGTTACATTGCGTGAAGGAAGCTCGGCACTCTTACAAAATCAGCTGCCGAGGAAGAAGAAAGATCAAGGGAGTTTTACTATTCCTTACAACATTGGTGATTTGGTGAATGAGAAAGCCCTAGTGGATCTAGGAGCTAGTATTAATATTATGTCTTACACCATGTTTAGGAGACTTGGACCTAGAGACCTTAAGCCCACTACGATGACCCTTTAGTTAGCAAATCGCTCCATTAGGCATCCTAAGTGTATCATAGAGGATGTTTTAGTTAAGGTCCATAAATTCATCTTCCCAGTTAACTTTATGATTTTAGATGTTGATGAGGATGTTGAGGTACCCCACATTTTAGGTTGGCCTTTTCTAGCCACCTCCGAAGCCATACTTGATGTGAGCAATGGTAGAATAACTCTTAGGGTTGGGGATAAGGAAGTTGTTTTTACTTTATCTGATGCTATGAGAATTTCTCTCACTTATGATGATACTTGCTATTTCATGGACATGACTGAGTCTATTGTTAATGAATATTTGTAGGGAATGTTGCACAAGGAGCCTTTCGAGGAATCATTTGATGATCCTCAAGATGAGGAGACGCCCCCTTTGCCTACAACAAACTCGGCTGAGGAAATCAGGTGCAAGAAACATTGGAAAGAAGTCACTTCCCCTAAGAAAGGCAAGAGGAAAGCTTTACCGAAGGAAGTAACATCTGAGTCGGTTAAAATCATTGGTAAGTATCCTATTTTCTTTGATTTCACACTTGGGCATTTTTTTCAGAGACACACACATTGGGTATGAGGAGTATTCCTATCTGGAACCTCCTTGATATGCACATTTTAGGTATGTCAAGCTCATGATGTAAAACAAGCACTTCTTGGGAGGTAACACAAGCGTTTTCATATTTTTGCTTTAGTTTGCTTGTTACTTGTAGTAGTTGCTCTTGTTTGAGTTAGAAATAAAATGCTTGGCATATCTTGTATTTTTCATAGTTTGGATGGTTGGTTGTTGCCTTAGACACTCAATTTTGTGCCCAGTAAGTCATACATGTATTTGAGCTTAGTTGTCGAATAGGGAAAACTCTGCTCAGATTTTTAGGACTGCTTATGAGCTACTTACACCTGTAAGCCAGCTGTAATGCCTTGACAAAAAACTTTATGAGTATCTTGCTCCCATAAGCCATCCCGCAAGAAGGTTCCATAGAGCCTTATGAGTGTGTTTATGGCCCATAAGTCTTGAAGAGCATAATTCAGAGGTACCTTATGGGTTTCTTACGGCCGTAGGTGGAGCCGTAAGGGTCATCCAGAGCACTTTATGGGTAGACCTAACACCGTTATGGCATGTAACCTCTGTGGGATATAACCTAGGTTTCTTACAAGCATATTACGCCCATAAGTTAGACCATAAGAGAAATTTAGAGAACTTTATGGGCTGTAGTGTAAATGCTCTCACGACCGTAACCTAGGTTGTAAAGGAGATGTACACTTACAAGGTATGTCTTACAGCGTAAACACCCCATAATTGTTTATTCAAAGGGACTTATGATCGTGACTTACGACCATAAGCCGCCTGATAAGTGCTCGTGTATAAGTAATACGAAGTATTATTTTCTTACATTGAGCATTATTTTTCTCAGGTTTTATCATTAATTTGTGTGCATGTAGGGTTGTGGAGAAGAAATCAAGAGAAATTAGCAAAATTAGGTCATGTCCGCGATTATTGAGGAGTTTCTTGAACCAAGCGAGGATCAAGGCATAGATTGTAGATTTGTGGGTGTGTGCCAACCTCTAATGTGTTCAAATTATTCTATAATTTGGAGGGGCATAAAAGCAGTCACACTCATATAGTCTAACTCATGTAACATAGAAAAACTTCATCAATGCAGGAAAAGAAGAAACGACATGATCTACAGCGTGGTTGTGTGCCCAACCTAGCGACCTCGATCAAGAAATGAAGTCAAGAGCAAGTTTGGCATAAGTACTGTAGCAATTATTGTTTATAGTGCGCCAAAAATCAAATTTCTAGAAAATCCACGCAGGCATGTGGAAATTCCACACGGCCGTGTGGACGCCCAATTTCAACCCTTTAAATACCGTGACTTCAGATTTATTTGGGAACTTTTGACCTATCTTTCACCGAACATCGGAGGAGCTTGTGGCTAGGGTTCAGAGAGGATTTTGCGAGGCTTTAAGAGCAAGTCTACGGCATCGATATCGACATCGACATCTTTTGGAAGATAGCTATTGTGGGAGCTTTCGTCAGCATCGATTCGGCGAGGTGTGCCCTGGGCTTGATAAGGGATTCGTTGTAGAAGATGAAGCGGCTTCACAAGACCATCGACACGGGCCACAAGGGGGTTTTTTTTCATGTTTTCTATGCTTATTGATACAAACACTTTGTTGATTTTGCATAGCTCCATGAAGAGCTAAAACCCTAGTGGGTATTCGGACTTGTAAACTCTAGGATGACATTGTTTCTATGACTTTTATTATGGTTTCTTAATTGATGCTTTTAATTGAGTTCCAATCTTGTATGTTAATTGCATTGATTTTCCCTTAGACGTGACACTAGAGTTGAGAGTCATCTAGATTATCCTTTGAAGGTGTGACAACTTCTATAGGATTAAACTACACAAGGTTGGAGAGAGTTGAAAGGGTGAGTCGAGAAGTAGCGGAATGTCCCCTTTCCTTTCTGACGTGATTTATCCTACCTCTGTATTCCAAGAGTTCTATGCGGTTGAAGTAGAGCGAAGTGCTAAGAGATGAACTCCCTTGGGGCTTAGTTGCGCGAGCAACAGAGTGAAGGATTGTAGTGAATCTTAGTACTGGAGCGTAATTGAGACTAGGATTATTTTGCCTGGACCAAAGGGTTAGAACTATATTTAGGAACAGGGTCTATCAGTTGGAATCCTTAGAACCCCAAGCAATCCAACATAGTATGAGGCGTCGAGAGCATCCTCTCCGCCGGGGCATAGTGTAAAGGGCTCGTCACGGTTGACCTTAGGTTTGGGATCATGTGCTTTAGGATGTCCACGACTCATTAAACATCAGTTAGAAGGTATAATATTAGTCTTGCACTAAAAATAATAGTCCTAAGGTGAACATTGTCCGGGTGCCTGATTATCTCATTGATTGTTATTTCCTTTACTCTTGCTTGCATTCTTTTCTTTCTTTCTCTCTTTTACTCTTTTTTGCACTCATTCATACATTGATTTCTCTCATCATCGATTTCACATTAGCTAAGTAGTAACTTCTCTTGTCTTTAATCACTGCTTCCTATGGATACGACTACCCACTCACCGGGGTATATTATTACTTTGACACAAGTACACTTGCAGTACACTCATGCGATTCGGATACGTGTCACCGCCCGTAAGCACCTAATTTTTAAGCGCCATCAGCGACCTTTGATCTTCATTTCTATTTGTTCTTCACCTAATCTTGGTAGCCCATGAGCCTTTCTCCTCCCATTCTATTCCCTTTGTTCTCCTATTTCATTCTTAAGTGTTTTAGACAGGAGTGGACTTAGTTTTATCGCTTTTCACAGACCTATTTTTTTATTTCTTTTTCTTCCTTAAAGTTATAGTTTGTTTTTATGAATTCTTTGGTTTTTAGTTATTTAACTTCATGGTTTCGATTGCTCGAATGTTTAGAAATTGTTGAATGACAAGTTTATTAAAAAGTTTGTAAATTTTTTAGCTCAATGGATAGGAGGGATCCTTATTGTCTGAGCCCAAAGCTTACGACCGTAAGGGTCACCCTAAAGGTGAGTTTGCTGGAGGCTTATGACCATAAGTCTACCCATAAGCAAGCGGTAAGCCCTCATATTTCAATGAGATTTTGTATTCTTATATGCTAAACTCCATATTTTTCTTACAGAATAACTAGATCAAAGAAGACAATTTCTGACCCGGCTAAGAGAAAGAGACCCGAGGTATCTATCTCGAGTCAGCGACTAAGAAGGAGACATCGACTCCCTTGGTCACTTCAGCCCCTACATTTTCAGAGATTCGCTTCCGAGAAGGTTTGCCAACTTGAAGACAAAGCGGTTTGGCTAGTCCCGTACGGTGGATTGACCCATCCTCATTCAGTTAGGACTTGAGGCGGAGGTCCAAGGGATGATGCAGATAAGCGAATGGAGTCGGCTCTTCTCTTTCAAGGAGCAAGTGTATAGAGACACCACCCTTGAAGTCTTATCCACCTTTGAGGTGGACCGAGTATTGGTGGAATTTGACAGGGCTTACTAATGAGTGCTTGTGTATAAGTATTGCTAAGTATACTTTTCTTACATTGAGCATCACTTTTATCAGATTTTATGGCTCATTTGTGTGTATTTGTGTTATTTTGTGCATTTAGGGTTGTGAAGACAAGTTTAGAAGAAAGGAAGCAAAAAAAGATCATGGACACAATTATTGAGGAAACTCTTTGACCGAACAAGGATCAAGGTACAAGTTGTGCTCATAGACATATGGGTGTGTGCCAACCTCCAAGATGTGTAAGTTGATACATAAAGTGGAGGGGCACAAAGGCAGTCACACTCATTTATTCCAACTTGTGCAACATTGTTAAGTGCTTCGTCAATGTGGTTTAATTGAGATGCAACATGATCTACCACATGGTTGTGTGCCCAACATGGCCTCCTCGATAAAGAAAATGAAGCCGGAAGTACTATAGCGAAATCCTTGTAGCAGTACTGTTTACAAGGCTAAGGAAAACAGAACCTGGAAATCCACATAGGCGTGTGGAAATTCCACACAGCCGTGTGAATGCCAGATTTCAGCCTTATAAATATAGCGTTTTGAGTTTTTTTGGGGATCTTTTTCCTATCTTTCACCTATCTTTTGGGGAGAGCGTGGCTAGGGTTTGGAGAGTTTTTTATTGGGATTCTAGAGCATTTCTACGTCATTTGACATCAATTTCTTTCGGAGGAGAGTTATTGGGGGAGCTTTCGACGGCATTGATTTGGCGAAGTGTGCCTTAGGCTTGACGAATGAGTCTTTGGAGAAGATGAGGCGGCTCTTGAAGACCATCGATATGGACAACAAAGGGGTTATCTCTATGGATTAATTTCATTCATCTTTGATTTCATTATTGATTTTGTATTGCTCCATGGAGAGCTAAACCCCGAATGGGTGCTTGGACTTGTAAACCCTAGGATGATTTTGTTTCATTGACTTATATTATGTTTTTTAAATGATGCTTTAACTGAGTTTCAATCTTGCATGTTTATTGTGGTGATTTTCCCTTAGAGTGACACTAGAGTTAACGATCCATCTAGGTAATCCATTGAAGGGCTAGCACCTTCATTAGGATTAGACTAAGTGAGATTGAAGATGATTGAGAGGGTGAGTCGAGAGGTAGCGGAACGTCCCCTTTCCCTTCCGACGTGATTTATCCTACCTCCACGTTCCACAAGTTCTTTGCAGTCATAATAGAGTGAAGTGCTAAAAGACGAACTCTACTTGGGCTTAGTTGTGCGAGCAACGGAGTGAAGTATTGAGTAATCCTTAGTGTTGGGTCTTAATTGTGATTAGGGGTCTTTCGCCTAGACCAAAGGGTTAGATCTAGATCAGGGAATAGGGTTTATCACTTAGAGTCTCTAGAATCCCAAGCAGTCCCACATAGTGTGAGGTGTTAAGAACATTCCTTTCCATTAGGGCATAGTGTAGAGGGCTAGTCACGGTTGACCTTAGATTTGGGACCATGTATCTTTGGATTTCTACGGCTCATTAAACGTCAATTAGGAGACATAATATTAGTCTTGCACTTGAAACAATAGTCCTAGGGTGAGCATTGTCCGGGTACCCCATTTTACTATTGATTACCCTCTCCGGTTACTCTTGCTTGCTTTCTTTTCTCTTTTACTTTTCTTTTCATCAATATCTTGAACTCACTCACAATTAGTTTTTTTCTCTAGCTAAATAGCAATTCTTCTTGTTTTTGAGCATCTATTCCCTGTGGATTTGACTACCCACTCACCGGGGTATTTTATTACTTCGACGACCCGTGCACTTGCGATATACTTACGCAAGAGGTGTGTCACTGATGCTATCAAATTTTAGTTATTTGGTGAGTAACAAACACAAACGTATACCGAGTTTTCTCTGTTGATGGGGTTATACGACACTAAATACACAAGTACCTCATAGTACGAGTAGCTGCTGATCAAAAGCGTCACCGCTAAAAGAGTGTGGAAGCATCTGAGCAGAGGTATGAGTTACGAGTCGGGCCTCACCAAGGTGTCCTTTCTTATATGCTCGGCTTTGAGGTACATCCATGATATCATGGCTCGTTCTTTTATAGGAAGTGCTGATAGCATTAGAGTGGTGAGGCGACAAGAACTATTGTTCCTATACAACTTGGTTGAATGTCTCCCCATCCACCTTGGATATGTGCTAGCAGACTTCATTGCTCATCAGGGCCAGAACGTACACCTCGGTGAGATCTTCATCGGCCCATATATCACCTAACTCATTCGAGGTATGGGCTTGGCCGATCGACTCTAGGGATAGAGATATTATGGTTGATGAAGATGGTTGTGTGCCGTGGTGGCCACTACATCCTCACCCAAACCTCCACAGAGCATCCAATAGTAGGGGATGAGGGTGCGGATGAGAAGTTAGACGATGAGTCCGGCAGTGATTCACCCTTGTCGCCAACCTCAGGTAGCCCAACTGCAATAGCTCCACGAGTTGTAGGCTGAGGTTCGAGACATCTAGCATGGCCAGCAGACCATTATGGCAAGCTACGCATAGCCCCAGGATGATCTTGGTTATGCCTTAGACATTCTCTCCTGACTGGTCGCTCCTATAGCTCCAGCACCACCGGTACTGACACCTTCCCCTGCATCTCATCTGCCATCGAACTCAATTTCTTCAGACAGTACCGAGAATTAGTATTATTTTTATTTCTTTTTGTAGTTTCAGTTTCAGCCTTTATATTCATCATTTATGGCAAAGGTTAACCATGCATAGTTTCTACTTATTTTGAGACTTTTAGTGGGTTTTATTTACTGTCTTGTTATATTGACTTTGTTGAGCATTAATGCCTTCCTGTGTATTCGTAGGACTTAATTGCAGCATCCACCATCCTTAATTATAAAAGGGATGCTCACTCGCTCTTTTCTTAATCTTGAGTGACCCCCACTACTTAGGCACATCAATGGACACACTAAACCGGTTTCACTCATCAATGGACTCTCAAACATGAACTAGGAAAGTAATCATTTTCCACTACCCTCCTATTCTTGTTTGCATTGTCTTGCATTCTCATCTTTTACACACATTAAGGATAATATATGATTTTAGTGTATGAGAGGAGTTTAAGATTCATTGTTAACTCTTTTACTTGCCAAGTTTTGACTTATGACGGTGCATATGAAATGTAGTAGGAGTTTCTTAGTATTAGGGTGGACACATGCGAGTTTGTTCCTTTTTTAGTTCTAATTATTTTTTTAGTGTGCATTCTATTTTTGGTTATTCACCCAATTAGAGCACACAACTTCTCTATTGTAACAACTTAGACTGTGTATAACTTTGTGGAGTTTAGTTCATTTTACTTCACTGGTTTAAATTAACAAAATTTTTTGAAAAAAAAAAGAGAAAGGAAAGAGAAAATTTGGGAAATGGAAAGAGCTACCCTTAGTAGATGTGTCAAGCTACTCTCGATAAGTTAGATACTTTGTATGCCCTAACAAGAGAAAGAGCTACCTCTTTAGGAGAGTGAAAGCTACTGTATTCTAGTAAAAGATGTGGAAAGAGCTACCTCTCCTAAGTGTGAAAGCCACTTGATAAGGCCATGCTAGAAAAGGCTAGCTTAGGAGTTGTGTGAAGTTACCACTATGCAAAGAAGTTGTTTGTGAAATTTTTGCTATCAAAGTCTTGTAGGTCAAAAGAATGGAAGTAGAGAGTTGTAACACACACACATTCTTCAATAGAGTGTTTTCTATTGAATGAACTTGTGATTTTTAGCATTCTTGTATTGTTGAAATCCGGTTACTTTTGGTCTGAGAGTTGGGATGAGAATATAATTTGTTTGAGCAACACTTATATTAATGTTTAGAAGACAAATAAAAAAGTGCTACACATGTCTAGCCTGTACATGTCATAATTATATATTATTATTCTATTAAATGTAATAGTTATATATTATTATGCTATTAAATGTGAAAGTGGTACACTTGATGCTTACTGTGGTTAGTGCTTATATTGATGTTTTTTTTATAATTATGTAAATGTCATGGATTTATTTTTAGCTAGTGGTTATGTGTCGCCGCGCGACACGCTAAAGAAGCGAGCACGCGACTCCCCGGCCGCAAGTGCACGGGTCGTCAAGTAATAACCTCTCGTGCGAACACAAGAGGGTCGTATTCCCAAGGGCCCCAAGATCTGCTATTACTTCCTCCTAGGTATCACTATCTGGTCTACCAAATCAAGAGTTTAATATAAACACAAATAGGAAAATTAAATAAAAGAAAAGCTATAAACAAAATGGACTAAGGCACACCATACAAGCAATGTAAAGAACAAGTAGCAATGATAACTAGAGGCCTCGGGCGAGGATCCCCTAAGGAGAAGAACAAGTTAGGATGAATATAGGAAATTGAGCGCTAAGTTGGCTAGGTTTGATCCGCTAGACTCGGGAGTCGACTACCCCGGAACCTCCGTGGTGTAGCCCTAATCCAATACGGGTTCCTCTATCCAGAAGATACCCCTACGATGTCATTAG
Organism: Dioscorea alata; assembly: GCA_020875875.1. Lineage (NCBI taxonomy): Eukaryota > Viridiplantae > Streptophyta > Magnoliopsida > Dioscoreales > Dioscoreaceae > Dioscorea > Dioscorea alata. The sequence goes on from CM037021.1 coordinate 12,154,053, forward strand.
GAACATGGAGTCTCGATTAGGGTTATTCTAATGCGCGCTTTCGGCTAAAACAACCCTAACCACGCGGGGAGCTACCGGCACCCAGAACCTCCGGTGTACCGGCACATTGAATCCCCCTTCAATCTATGTGCGACCTAATACATGCAAGCATCCCGCCATACACATACAATTCAAGAATCAAAACCTACGGAATCCATCCATTGTAGGTTGAACATTAAAACAATAGATTGAAATCAAACAAACAAGCCAACAATCAATTATAAACAATTATCATCATCCATACAAGTTCTCCTCCCAAGGTTCACCGGAGCCCGGTGGCCTTGGGAGCCTAGTTCCACATCAAAGGAGATAATACACAAGATAATCAATGAAAATGCTCATAAGGAACTCCCTCAGATGTAGGCTAGAAGGTGGTGATGAAAGCTCGCCGGATCCGCGCCGATCAAGCTCCGTGATGACAACCTTGAGTGCTTCCTTCTTCTCCCCTTGAGTTTTGCTCTTCAAATTGCCTCTCCAATCCGGTGATGATGGTGGAAAATGGGTGGAGATGATGGTGGAGAATGGAGGAGATGATGGTGGAGAAGGATGGAGAGGATGCTGGCCAAAGACAAGCTCTCCCAAGCCCTAGAAAGCCTTAAATAACCCAAACAAAGCCTCATCAGCCCGTGCGTGTGCGGGCACTGTGCGGGCCGCACAGTGCCCGCACACCCTTCTGTCTGTCCTGTGCGGGTACTGTGCGGCCGCACACTGGCCGCACACTGCTACAGTAACGGTGCTACAGTGGAAATGCTACAGTAAAATCGCTACAGTACTTCCTCAAATCCACTCTTTTCTTGCCCGAAACTTGAGGATACGTGTGAGCATCAATAAATTCTTCGATGATGCCAAAAGAAGCTCAAACACGCACTAGATGGTCTTCCGATGTCCTGAAATGATAATTAACAAGAAAAGCGCGTAAAGGGCATCGGAGACATACAAAAATGCATGAAAGTAAATAAAATGTACATAATAAAAGTGATGTATTTAGACACTTATCATTATTATTTAGTGAGTTATTGTTTGATGGTCTTTCCTAGTTGATGATATTCTGTGGACTTGATTGTGTTTATTTGTAGAGAAAGGGGGCGAAAGCATGTTGCATCATTTATTCATTCTAATTTTAGGCGAAATACTACTTCTACGACTCCATCATCTTCCCGTCCATCTACTGGGACAACACCTCTAAATCCCCGGCGAACTACAAGCTCAAGGTCCCATTCTTCAATTGCTCACATGCGTACATGTTCTCAAGGCTCCTCACAATAGGTTGATACACGAGCCTTCATTTCAGAGTATGTCCCACCTTCGAACCATGAGGTTACACCTAATGATGAGGCCCCCGAGAGTGTTCAAATGAATATTGAAGATGGTTCCAACTAGAAAACAGATGAATCCCGAGGAAGGAACAAAGGCCCATAATGGTAGCACGATGCAGAAAACATTCATCATTTATATATATTTTATTATTATTTAGGGTCAAATGATATATTTAAACCTTACTATGATTTTTTTTTTTAGTAGTAAGAAATTTGTGCTTGACATCTTGAAAAAATTATAAAGTACTACACTACACTTTGGAACACATGGAATGAAGTGTCCAATGATGACAACCTATGTTATTAGTAACAATTTCATGTATATCTCTTTTTTAAGTATTTTTTCCAATAATTTTTTTAATTTATTAACTTCTCATAAGTTTAATTATCTATTGTAGTCTCATTTTATTTGACAACAACATGATGTCAAAGTGGGAAAAATGTTTAACAAGAAGGGTGTTGAGTGGTTGAAAAGAAGTCTATCAAAAGGATGATATGCGTTGGAATGAGCAAGAGGCCCAAGTAGCTCACGTATGTGTGGAATTAAATTTCAATCCTAATTTCTTAATAATTTCTTTCTCATAACATATAATTAACAATTAACTTTATATTTTGCAGAAGGAATTTCTCAAAGCTTGCCAAGATATATTAGGTCGAGAAGGCCAAGGGGTACAAATTGATAATGATAAACTATGGTGGGACTTATTATAGGTAGCAAAAAATTGATGTTATGGGATGGGCAACCTCATTGAGCAGATATCATCTGAGTATTCTCATTTGCAATCTCAATGGTCTACTTCAAGTACTCAGCAATTTGTTGCTTCTATCCCTCTAGAGGTTATGAGTAAGCTGGCACTTTTAGAAAAAGCATACGGCGAGCAGAAGTAGGAGAACTAGTAGAACCAGTACATCCTTTTCTCATAGGATTGGGAAGTCTATCTTCCATGTCCCTTATTCTTCAGAGGATGTTGAACAATCTCAACTGATAAAGACACAAGTACACGTCCCAATCTTGTAATAAAGTGTGCTAAAGAGTAAGGTACCTATCCTTAGGGGAAAATATAATCTACTAGTACTAGTTCTTAAACCAAAAACTAGCCTACTCAAAATTGTGTGATGTGAAAACAAAATAAAAGAAAAACATAAATCAAAAGCACTGAAATGAATGTGGCTAAGCAAGTAAGAGAAACAAGGTGCTCGAGCATAGAATTCCTCTAAGGTTTTATAAGTCCAGAACAAAGGTTGTAAGTTAGCAATCCTATTTGAATCGAAAAAAATCCTAAAGTATACTATCCCCTTTCTCAAGATGAATAATAACTGATCCAGTACGGTGCTGATACATTTTCTTAATCTAACAGTTCTATTATATTGTTGTCTCTTTCTAATTGTTCAATTCTTTTTAACAACTGATATGTTATCTTTTTATCATTTTATTTTACTTGAGTAACTACTAGTTCAATAGTTATTTGGCTAATTATATGATTATGACATTATTTTGCACATAGTTTGCATAAAGATAAATCACACTTATTACACATTGTTCTGTATATGAAATTTATAACAAATGGCACACTTTTGTTTAAAATTTAGTTTATGATCTATAAATTCATGTGTACTATTATTATCTAGTTTTTTCTCATATGTTTCTAAAAGAAATTTAGGATTTTTATCTAAGATGTAAGCCATCCATTATCCATTGGTTCTATATCACCAAAGTCTTGATTAAATTTTAAAAGAGAGTACAAAATTGCTTGCCAATTCACTCGGGAGGATTGTGAGAGGAGAACTCTCAACTCCAAAGTACCCTATCTCTAAGCTTACTCATAAATCCCCTCCAATCGTGGCTTGCTTATACTAGGTGGATCTCGCGATTCGTCACACAAGCACATTATATATGAAACTAAAGCTTTCATCTCAATAGCATTCAAGATAATAGGAACATGAGATTGAATTCAAACACAAAGGATTGCAATTAGAAATCAATGTAAAGCATGAAAGATCCACAACCAATGTCAATAAAATCTAACTCTAGAGTTTATCTATGCCCAAACACCAACAAAATTAGTTCTCCATCAAGAGAGAACAATCATACAATTCACAAGAGACAACAAAATTCATTGTAAACATTAAAACCCCCTTTTCAATTATGCCACATGAAATTGCCGAATAACTTCCCCCTTATCTTCCACAAGTGTCGCCAAAGTGCTCCTCGATAGCTGTAGTCTTCTTCCTCTAAGGTGGATAAGTCCACTCTCCTCGATGGTGCACACTCTAAGAACTGGAGGAAAACCGCATTTTTTCATAAAGCTTAGTGGTCAAAAGATCCATTAAAAATGCTTATCAGAATCTTTTATACTTAGCCACTTACGGGCTACTTAAGGGCATAAGAATAAAGCCGTAAGGACCTAGAGATGATGGGTCTGTGCATTACGGAACACCTTACAGCAATAAGTTCCGTTTGTAAGGTCTTCTTTCTGGTATTACGGCCTAGTTTACGGTTGTAAGCGCTAGGCCATAATCTTCTCTTGATTGCACTAGCAACCACTCTTATGCGAGTATGTTGCTCTTTGTAAGCTCCTTGGGACAACTCTTACGGTCTACCTTACGGGTGCGAGTCTTGCTTGTAAGTCCCTCTATTTGATCCTTATGCTTTTCCTTACAGGCATAAGTATGGCCGCAAAGTTCTCTACCTGAGACTTACGATTGTAACCATGGCCGTAAGGTGCCCGTAAGTGGTTTTTTCTAACATGTTCTTCATTTATTGATGTCAAGAGAGCTTCATCTTCCTTGTTTTGGCTTTTTCTCGTCGTTTAGCAATGCCCGGCACCTGAAAAATATAATTTTCACCATGGTTAGCATCATCTTAAATAAATATACTCTAATAAATGCCGAATAAATGTATAAAATGATATTAAATAATGTATAAATGTACACTTAATGGTCTAAGCCTTCAACCCAACAACAAGATAAGGGTGTCAATAAAATATAATCAAAATGAATGTGATGTTTTGAATTATCACATTAGATACTTTTATAAATTGTCATATTAGATGTTTAAACTATTATATTTTGTATTAGATTGTCATATTAGATGTTTGAACTATTACATTTTGTATTGGTTTGCATATTAGATGTTTGGACTATTATATTTTGTATTGGATTGTTGTGCTGGATACTTCTAAATTGGAATATTTATTTTGCAAAATATTATAAAAGTTATTGTTGAGCATTATAAATTAGGCTTTAAAACATGCTTATAAAAACTATTTCAAAAAATCTTTCAAATGATCGCAAACCGTGTCACAATTTTGTTTCTTATGAATAATCAATTTGCAACACAATTTCAAAAATGCCTCACAAAATTGCAACATAATTTGTGACAAAATTTGCGATAATCAAAATGTGTCACAAGATTTGTTACAAAAAGTCCCACACAAATACAACACAATTTGCGAAACGGTAAATGGTTTGCGACAATCAAAATGTGTCATAAAGAATGTTGCAAAAAGTTTCACACAGTTGCAACACAATTTGCGATGCACAAAATATATGGCAAAACAAATGGTGCATATCATTGCAAATTAAATTGCAAATTGTCTCAAATGACCTATGAATTACTATGAGATTTGCAAAGTTTTTATTTCCCATCGCAAATATTGCGACACAATTTTCGAAAGTGTCACAAAAATTTGCAACAACTGAAACACGACATATTTTATTGTGTCACAAATTATGTTGTAGATTGCATTCTGTGATATATTTTGATTTTTTTACATCACAAAAATGTGTCTCAAATAGCGTTTTTTATTGTATTGCCCACTATTACTATTGATTGTATAAATGGGTTTAAGCTTCAGGGGGGGGGGGGGGGGGGGGGGGGGGGGGGGCAAGGGGGGCGGCCGCCCACCCTGCCGCCACCGGCCCCCTCATCCTTTCTCTCCCGCCGCCCCCCCCCCCCTTTCTCAACTCTCTCTCTCTCTCTCTCTCTCTCTCTAATTAGTTTTTTAATTATTCTCTCTCTTCCCCCCCTCTCTCTCTCTCATTAGCTTTTTTAATTATTCTCTCTCTCATTTTTTATTCTCTCTCTTCCCCCCTCTCTCTAAGTTTTTATTTTTATTTTTTTTTAAATTATTTTTTTATAAATTAATAGATATGGTCTAAAACAACCAAAGGTTCAAAACTCAATGAAAGCAATAATGATAACGAGTAGATTCGTAGCCCAAACCCTTCATCCCCGGCTGAGATTGCGTAGATTGGATAATTAAATTTCATTCATGCCTCTAATCTATTATCAAAAATTTATTATTTGATTTATTAATATTTTATAAATTACTTTATGTAGTATTTTTTAAAAAAAATCTATGTTTTAGTTTTTGATTTTTATAAACTAATTTATATAATACATAAAATTATATTTGTAGTAGAGTTTTTGTAAAAATTTATTGTTTGACATCTAATTTTTATAAACTAAACTATAAATTAACATATAAATAAAATTTAAAAAAATTGTAAAATTTTTAGTTAATTAATTTTTTTTTTTTCAATTCGCCCCCCTAACCTTTAATTTCTGGCTCCACCACTATTAAGCTTGCTGATTGTCATTCCAATCATATTCCAATTACTAGGACTATAATAAAGTTTGGTTTATTATAGCTTTTGTTCGATAGTCTTTGGAAAAGCAGGTCCAACTTAATTCCAACAATTAAATTAGAGTCTTTGGCTAGCATTATTGAGTTTAGGTGTGTTCACCTTGCCATGAATTCCTTTTATATTATGTGCTTCACTCTTTCTTTTTTCAAGGATTTATTCTTCCATGTTTTATCAACATTTTTTATTAGTGGTTTTTAATTTTAGTAATTGTTTTCTTAGTTGTTAGCGTTTTTTTTTCAAAAATTGAAAGAGAAAAATTAAATTGACGAATTTATATTAGATTAAATAAAAGGGAAAATTACTATTCACCCCTCGCGAATTGCAAAACTTCCCAGACAGCCCCTGCAAGTTTGTAATACCCCAGAAAGCCCTTCCGTTAGTGTTTGAATTCCTTTTTCCCCCCTGTCGTTCATTTGTACAAGGTTTATGCTGTGAAATACCGTGCGTGCCCTTGCAAATGGTGGGAAAAAAACCGCCCAGTCACATCATGTTAAACATTTTTTATTTGGCTTTTGTCAATCTTTTTTATCCCTGCTTGCGTTGATTTTTCTGAAATAAAGTTTGGAAGATTCATCGTTTGCATTCGTTTGAACTCCGCCGGTTGGCCGATAAGCTGAGATAAGGTGAGAATGTCTTCCTTTCCATCACTTTGATCATCCTTTAAGTGAGAGTACCAATTTATATTTATTTATATGCAGGTTTCAGGTTTTTAATGGAGAGTTTTTGTGCAATTGCAAGATACAACGGTGAGGGACGAGTGCTAGTGTTCACGGCACAGACTTCTTGGGATTCAATCTTAGCGGAGATATGTGACCGATGGGGTCTTGATGTTTCCCATGTTAGGGTGAAGTTTATCACACCCGATGGACATAAAACGATTTGTCCAATAGAAAATGAGGTTGACTTCCAGCGCATGTGTCATGTATACTCACTCTTCAAATGCGCTGCAGTCGATCTCGTTGTTGAGACAGATGATGTGCCATTGTCGCATCATAGTCAAAACGAATTCTTGTCATTGTAAAGTTCTTATCCTTTATCTTTACTTTTGAAGTCATATGTGTTCGCCTAATTATTATAGTTACCGTTTAAATATTGTATTTTTTATTTAACTACACCATTTTCCGTTTAACAAATAGTTTCTGTGTTTAACTTATTATTTTATTGTTTAAATATACATGTTTCAAGGTAACTTATTTTGTTTCCGATTAAGTTACTGATGTTTTCCGCTTAACTGAAGTGTTGGCAGGAATTCTGATTCTGCCAGCGCACCTGTTCCATCTCATGGCGACCCGGACGGTGGAGCATGTCTTCCGTCCTCCTCGGATCATCCCGAAGTGCTGTCGTTGGATATCGGACAACGTTTCGTAGACGTTGACCATTTAAGAGACGCGCTTCGGAATTTTGCAATCAAGAGGAATTTCGACTTCAAATTCATAAAGAATGAGAAACACAGGGTGACTATAGAATGCGCTGCCGTTGGTTGTGGCTGGCGCCTTCATGCATCGAAGGAATACAATAAAAATACGTTCAGAATAAAGACAATGCACCCGTCACACAATTGCGGTGGTGGAATTGGCTCGGTGTCACATCCGAAAGCGTCGAACAAATGGGTAAGCGCACGAGTGATTGACAAGCTTAAAAGCCAGCCATTGTACAGGCCTATCGACATTCAGAAGGACATGTTACGGGAACACGGTGTCCACATTCCATACAAGCAAGCTTGGTTGGGTAAAGAGCGTGCCCGGGTGATTCTCGACGGCAGCGACGTCGCCAGCTATGATCTGCTGCTTTGGTACGTGGATAAGGTGGCCGAGACAAATCCCGGCAGCATTGCGATTGTAGAAAGAGACGGTGACCGTTTTAAACGCGCATTCTTCTCGTTCCGTGCTTGTATCATGGGATTCAAGCGGGGTTGTAGGCCGCTGCTGTTTGTCGACGGTACCCATCTTCTTGGAAAATATCGTGGTACGTTGCTGGGCGCCACAGGCAAAGATGGTAACAATGGGTTTTTCCACTTGGCCTTCGGTATCGTCGACAACGAGACAGATGCGAATTGGACGTAGTTTATTTCCAAGTTAGGTGATGCGTTATACGATGACGGCGATTATGAAGAGATTATTACATTTGTGTCGGACAGGTCTAAGGGGCTTGTGAACGCCATTGCAAGGGTCTTCCCCTCGTCCCCACATGCCTATTGCCTTCGACACTTGGAGGCGAATTTTATGAAAGCAAATGGCGGACTTGGGAAGGCATTGAAGGACGAGTGCTGGTCCATATGTTTTCGTATTGCGTGGGCGTCAACGGCTAAAGAATTTGATGATACGGTGAATGAATGAATTGCGGGCCATATCACCAGAAGCGCACCGCTGGTTGCTTGAAAAGTCAGATTTGTCACATTGGTGTAATTATTTGTTTAAAGGTCAACGTTGGGGCAACATGTATTCAAATGTCGCAGAGTCCTTCAATGCGTGGATAAAAGAAGCTCGCCATCTACCAGTGACGAGAATGGTCGACTCCATACGGTATTTGAATGTTTGATTTTCATTCGGTTTAAACTTCTTCGTCACTGTTTAACTTCGTGTGCTTTACGTTTGCCTATAATGGTTTCTGTTTAACTATGATGGTTCGTGTTTAATTATAATTTTCTCTGTTTAAATAATTACGTTTATGTTTAACTATTCTTGGTTTACCTTAACAATCAATTATAATTTGTTATGATACAAGTTCAAATTAATGCGGATGATATGCACCCGTCGTGAGCAAGCGAACAAATGGGACACCTACTTATGCCCCGATATACATAAGAAGGTAGACGAAGTGGTTGCGGAAAGCCGAAATCTTTATGTTGGTCGTTGTGTCGATGATCGCTATGAAGTCCTTGACCATTGCAGCAACTCCGTCGATCTATCGGGTAGAACATGCTCATGTCGCAGGTGGCAAATTTATGGTATCCCGTGCACACACGCTTGCGCTGCAATAATGCAGACAGACACCAACGTTCATCAATTTATTAGCGACTACTTCACCGTCGAGACATACAAACTGGCGTATAGGGAAGCTATTTTCCCAATACCAGACGACGACAAGCCTACAGACGACAATCGAGAACTCCATCTGCGTCCGCCGGTTACGAGAAGGCAACCTGGGCGACCCAGACGGAAGAGGATCGAGTCGCAAGCTTCCGCGGTCCGCGAGTTACGGTGCAGCCGCTGCCACGCGTCCGGCCATAATCGTAGATCTTGTACTGAACCTGTCGCCGAGTAGGCATTGTAAATAAACACCTGTCTTAACTCATAATAAGCATATTTATGTCTATATGTTTGATATTTACACAGTAAGTTTAAACAGAAAAATATTATTTTAATGAGTACCAATGTTCGTTAAATGGAGACATTACTATTTAAATGGTTTAAGTTATATTTAAATGGAGAACGGTTTGTTTGAAGGATAACATAGAAATGTAGTACATATCACACCAAAGCGTAGTTGTCCGGTCAAAATTGATCGACCCTTGGAATTCTCATTCGAAGACATTTAATGTATCTCCTGAATCGAAGCAGCCAAGTTGAACGACCCTTCAATTTCCCGTCTACTGTATAAATTGCCTTGGAGTGGAGTGATTAGATTATAAAGTTACAAAAACAATTGATGCGACATCTGCTCGACCAGGGGATCGCCGGGACACATATCGGCAATGTAATCGGTCCATCCTTCGAGATCAGAGAATCCGGAGGCGATGACATTACTGATATGCATCCTGGACATCCCCTGTTCGATCAGATATCCCATCAATTGTTTTAAAACTTTATGAAGGTTTCTAGACACCAACAGATTTTGCAGGCGAAGATAGTACAATGGCCAGGGATGAAGTTACCAAAAACAATTGATGTGACATCTGCTCGACCAGGGGATCGGCGGGATGCATCTTGGCAATGTAATCGGGGATTTCTTCGATATCAGAGGCTTCCCCGGTGGTTGTTCAACTTGCAATTTGAACAACTGCCTGCGAAGCCTCTGATGTGCAAGATTCCTACGATTACGTCGCCGAGTTGCATCTTGCTCATGTCCTGGTGGATCAGATATCTTATCAATTGTTTTAAAACGTGTCCTTGTTTAATATTTATTCTCGTATTTGCAATTTATGTAATGAGTTATTCTCGTATTTGCAATAAACATATTTCATTTCATGTGTGAAACTGTCTCTATGTTTAATAGTTAAACAGAAACGGTTACTTTTAACCATTTAAGTATTAATGTTAAAGGACTACAATGCCGATAGTACAATGGCCAGGCTGATAGTTAAACAGAAACTTTTAAATTTAAATATATACACTTACAGTTATACATAAATAACATTTGTTAAAGATTAACATAGTTAGTTAAACATAATATCTCAAAACAATAACTCAAGTCGGTTTCCCCCCCCCCCCCCAGTCGAAGACTCGCCTCTTTCTATGGTTCTGGTCCTTCGACCTTCAATGAGTATGCGTGCAACATACTGTAATCGGAAATATGGTAGATCCTTTCGAGGAAGGCGTAGCTTGTCACCTTCGAGTATTTGCTCGATAAATCTCATCACATAAACGGCGCAGTCGGCACTTCCTCGTCTCCGTCGTGCGGTGGCATCGTCGTGAATTAGAGGGTACAGTATAGTCGCCGGCTCGCCGGACTCCATGTCCACACAATAGTCAAAAAGTCTCCTCTGTTGAGATATACAAACTGATGTTAATAAACTACTGATGTTAAAAAGTCTCCTCTGAATGACCGAGGCACTTACCATTTCAAACGCGTCTCTCTCGTACTCGTCACCTTGGCATGACGAATAATGCCTGTATTCTTGTTTGTCATTGTCAAGCACCACCACATGGAAGCGGCCAATCATGATGATTGGGAAGATAACAATGTCAACTTCATGCCGGTTTCGCGCCGCGTCTCCGATCATAGCGAGCGTCGACTCGCACGCGTCAGGCTGCTTGGACATAAACAATGCCAGTGGACGTGTGATGGACGCGCGTTTCTTATAAGGGTATGGTACCCTCTTCAGTGACTTTTGAATTATGCATACGAACGCGTCCATGACATCGTCGGGAACCGTTTGTTGTCCTTCAAGCATGGAGAATAGTTGTCTCCGTGTAGTGCTGACAAAGCCATTAGTCCAAACGATAGTGCTGCGGTTAAACGGTAACAGACACAGTAAGAGAAAGAAAACTATAATTAACGAGTAAAAGAAATAGTTAAACGACAACAGACATAGTTAAACGTTAAAAGATATGGTTAAACGGTAACAATTATAGTTAAATGGTAAAGGCTAATTTTGATGTAAAAACTTCCCACGTACTCGTCAATATAGCAGTTGACGAAGATCGTTATTAACTCTTGCTCGAATATGTCGAGCCGCGTGTGGCCGGGGTATTTTTTCCGATGCGGAATGAAATCGTGCCGTACCTGTTCGGGTGGTTCATTGTTGCTATTGTCCGCATGCGATGCGGCGACCACGACATCGGTCCCCGGATTTGTGTCTGTCTGCGACGCTGCTACTGTTGCGTCGTCAGCCTCTCGAGCGATCAGCTTTATTCTTTTGGTTTTTCTCGCGGGTCTCTTCAAATTTGACCGTCTTCGAATGGCGACCGCAATGACCTCATCGTCGTCAAATTCCGAGCTCGTCTCAGTGAAGGCCCCCGCATTCGCCTGGTCTACCTCCGGTGCATCCGAACCGGGAACTTCATTTGCTTGTATGGACGGCTCATTCGAATGTGATCGAGCAACCCTTCACGAACCCCGCCTGAATCTTCTCCCCGGCGCATCTTGCTCGCACTCTTGCGGCAGCTTGTGGGACGTCATCCATAAGCCACTTGTGTGTCGCCTGCGCCCATGCGTATCGGCCCATGCCACGTAGATCGTCGACATAATCAACGACCCAATTTGGAACAGAGCATGACGTATTTGGGAAGAGGACCATACCCATGAGGTAAACCATCAGGAGTTTGACAAAATTTTCTTCTTGTCCACTTTGTCGAACAACTTGCTCAAGAGTTCTCTTTATAGAGTCTCTGTGTCTCTCGTACGTTCTCGAGAAATACCTCTCTTGGAAAGATGAGCGTGATTTCTTCTTCTGAAAGACGACTTCCTCTCCACTGCAACACACACCAAGAACGAGGGCGACATCTTCAGGCCTGAAACTTAGCATGCTTGTCCCGATCCTGAATTTGCTTGTGCGGTCATCGTAACTTTGCAATAGGAAATCAAGAAGGGCCCTGTCTTGGAATACCGCTCCCACCTTAGTCAATGCTTCGAACGGTGTCATTCGTATAAGTTCCCAGTGCTGTCCATTCATGTAGACCTTCAATTCGGCTATCGTCTCCGCTACCGCTGCCAAGGAGCATCGCCCATTAACTAGGGTTGTCGCCATAAGTCCTCCGTGGAGACGATGTTCGAAAGGTTAATTCCGGTCGTACAGTGGCGAAAAGAGAATATATTCAAAATCCCCAACCTCCGCCTAACACGGACAAGTTATTGCAGTGCCCGTTACGAACCGCCCACGACTTCCCATGTATAGTTAAAAAAAAAAAACGTTTCGTTCTCTCAATCAGTGTTGTCACACAGAAGCCTGATTACGTACACGAAGGATTTTATATTTAAACATAGAATCTGATAGTTATAATATAAAGGTTTTCGTTAAATGTTAACTATCTTAGTTTAAACAGAGAGTTTTTATCGTATGTATAGTTAAAGGTTTTCGTTAAATGTTAACTATCTTAGTTATTGCAAAAGAATGTATGTTACAAACTTTACAGTAAAATTGAGAAAGAACTTTATACAGGATTGACTCTCGAGGACGTCTCCCCTTTATCCCCGACGCCGGCTGCCCTCCCATCCAAAAGTATGCGTGCGGCGTATTTCAGACGTAAGTACGGCACGTCCGTTTGCGGTACCCGAAGCTTTTCGTCAGCAAGAAGTTGCTCAATGAACCGCATCACATACACCGAGCAGTCAAGACTTCCTCGTTTTTGTCTTGGAGTGCTCCTGTCGTGAATGAGGGCGTACGAGGACGTCGCCGCCTCGCCAAGCTCCATCTCGATGCAATTATCGAATAGTTTCCGCTGTAAACAAATAAATTTTGAAGTCGAGATGGAAAATTAGGAAGTAAGTTATTTCCGTTATAGTTAACACGGGAGCTTACCATTTCGGCGGCGTCTTCGTCGTATTCCTCGCTCTGGCAGGAAGAGTAATGCCTGTACTCTTGCGCTATGTTGTCGAGAACGACGATATGGAAATGGTCATGCAAAATTATAGGCATTATTACGATGTCGACTTCGTGGACGTTCCGCGCAGCATCGTCTATCATGTGGAGAGCGTCTTCCGCCGTGTCCTCCCTTTGGGAGAGGAATAGTGCAAGTGGACGGGTAATGGAAGCGCGCTTCTTATAAGGATACGGTTGAAGCTTCAGCGACTTCTGGATGATGCAGACGAAGGCATCGACGACATCGTCTGTCACATTCTCCTTACCCTCGACCAACGTGAACACGGCCTCGCGTGTCGTCTGAACTGCGTCAGTCCTCCATACGGTAGTCCTGATGTTAAACAATAACGTTCATAGTTAAGTGGATAATGATATAGTTAATTGATAACTTAAATAGTTACATACAATTTACAAACAATTAAATATTAAAGGAGATAGTTAAACCGCAAGTGTATTTATTTAACTGTTAACATAAATATACTTACGAGTCCATGACACAGTTGAGGAAGATTCTTATTATCTTCTCTTCGAATTGGTCGAGACGCGACATTCCGGCATATTTTTTCTTCTTCGGAACGAATTTTTTCTGCGCCTCGTCGACGTCTCGTTGCCCTTCCTTGGCAGCCTCTTTATTCGACTCCGGTACTGCCACAGAGTCTTTAACATGTGACGGTGCCGGTACGGCCACAGCGTCGTCGACGTCTCGTTGCCCTTCCTTGGCAGCCTCTTTATTCGACTCCGGTACTGCCACAGAGTCTTTAACATGTGACGGTGCCGGTAAGGCCACAGCGTCGGCGACAGCGTCTTTTTTCGGTTCAGCTGCTAACGTGGGCTGACTCGACACCGGCAATGCCACGGAGTCTTTATTCACTTCTGGTGCCACTGGCGCCAGGATTGTGTCTGCCTTCGTCGCGCAGCAATCGTACGCCGGCGCCGGTGCCTCCAACACAGGGAGGTCACTGACAAGGGATTCAATTAACGTGTCGACGGCGGCAGTCGCATCATCGGGCAGAGACACATCCATTGCAGCCGGCGGCACCGCTGCCTGTCCTTTTTCCAATGGCGAGCTCGGACCTGAAGTTGGCTGAGCCTCCGCCATTGTTGGTTCGACAGCATTTGGTACTTCTGTTGCCTCGACGTCGGCCGGCGGAGGGAGACACATCGTTGCAGTCCTCCACATAAGCCTCTTCCTGCGCGGGACTCTCGCGAATGCCCTCGCGAGAACGTCGTCTCTGGCAATCGCCGGGGCTGCGTCCGTTGCATTCGGGCTGCCGGAGATCGTATCATAGTCATCCGGCCTCGTCGTGGCCTGCGAACGCGCCTCCAGAGCATCAACGCGAGCAACAAGACGTGGGATCTCTTGCAACATTAACTCGCACGTCTGCAATAGACGTCTGGTCAGCTCGTCGCCTGTTGGTGTCGGGGAGGGGGGTGGAAGGGGGCTTGCCCGTCGGCGAGCAGTCCGTGCGCGGTGCGGGCTCCGAGAAGGTGATCGGCGTCGGACGCGCTTTGACGATGCTGCCCGATCATCTCTCTTTCTCGCAGGCGGAGCGGGAGTCTTGCTCGCCAGCGGAACGGGAGCGGAAGCGGGAGGAATAACACCTCCGTGGCCGGTGGCAGCTCCGCGGATGGCCCCAACAAATATTTGTTCGTCCTGGTTGGCGGCGACCAGTTCGGGAAACTAACAATTGTAAAAATCCAATACGTTTAAACAATAAACATACGAGTTAAATGTTAAGAAAATAATTTAAATTGTAAACATAGTTGTTAAATACGAATTATTATATTTAAACACTAACACAGATTGTCAAACACAAAAACGGTAAACTTAAATGAAGATTCATTAAATAGATTCATTACCTCTTTTCCTTCAAGTGATGAAAATAAAGTCCCCGTCGACACTTGCTTCCGGTAGCTGTTTTCACCGTAGCACAGGATCCTTGGGGTCTTTCCGAAATGCAACTTCTTGCCGGTGCCGGTGAGCTCATAGAACCAGGTGGTCAACGCAACCGAGCAACCTTTGACGTACCCCGTGTTGGTCTTGTTCCCGGCGCATCTCGCTTGCACTCGAGCGGCCGCTTGTGGAACGTCCTCCATTATCCACTTGTGGGTCGCTTGAGCCCATGCAAATCGTCCCATGGCTGGTAGGTCGTCGACGTAGTCAACGATCCAAACAGGAACAGAGCAGGAAGTGTTAGGGAAGAGGATAGTACCCATGAGGTACACCATGAGGAGCTTTACAAAATTCTCCTCTTCCCCCCTCTCGCGAACTATCCGCTCAAGTGTGTTCTTGATGGAGTCTTTATTTCTCTCGTAAGATCTTGAAAAATACCTCAGCTCGAACGGCGAGTGTGTCTTCTTCTTCTGGAATACGACTGCGTTCCCATCACAGCGTAGACCAAGGATGAGACCCACATCTTGAGGTCTGAAACTCACGAGGCTGGCCCCGATCCTGAATTTGCTGCTGCGGCCATCGAACCTCTGCAGCAGAGAATCAAGGAGGGCTCTCTCTTGGAGGACGGCTTCAATCTCGGTCAAAGCCGCGAACGGTGTCCTTCTGATGATCTCCCAGTGTCGTCCAGTCATGTGAACTTTCAATTCATTCAAAGTCTGGACCACCGGTGTCAAGTAGCATCGGCCGTTAACTAGGTTGACCGCCATGACCAATACACTACAAGAAGAACAATACATTTGTTTAGAGTGATTTATTAAACAATAACTCTATTAATTAAACAGAAACTTCCTTTGTTAAACGGAGAGTACGATTGTTAAACGGAAACGACATGTATTCAACATAAAATCCAACCATTACACTGATACTTTTAAACACAACTCATACCCACATCAAATTAACGGGGAAACACACATTATAATCATTTGAAAACAGAATGAGTTTGCATAACCATCGAAAAATCTCCTGCACCACAACACTCTCGCTCTCGATACTGTGCACAGACAAAGAAAACCCTAGACGGAAAATCTCACTGCAAACTACAATATCATCCAATAATGAAACCATGAAAATGTATGGCCAAAAAAACAACAGAGACGATACTTTACAAACGAAATGGCGAAAAACAAAAGAAAAACCGCACAGCTTCATCGCCTCATTACCTTGGTTGGAAAATCGACGAAATGACGAAGACTAGAGCGGGAGTTCTCCTTCGAAACACTGCCGAACAGGCGATGATAGCAAGATGCCCAACCGATGAAGCGGCGATGATAGGAAATAACCGGCGCCAGTAATGGTGTTCTCCAGTGATTAAACAAATAAAAATAAACCGCTTCCTCTTTAAGCGGAAACATCATTGCACACAAGGGCATTATAGTCAATCCACGCTTCAAATGACACAGCATCCCACGTAAGGGCAATTTCGTCATATATATTCAAACTTAACACCGTCAATCACCGTTACAGCATTGGGGGGTTTAAATTTCTATAAAATCAAAAGGAGGGTGTTTTTAGGGATATGAAAATGTGTGGGGTTTTTTTGTGCATATTGCAAACTTTTGGGGTTTCTTTGGTAATTACCTGTAAATAAAAAGATCAACTAGTATATATTTATTATTTTGTTATCTTTGAAAAAATAATATTTTATGATGAAATATATGGAAAAAAAAAAGTGTTGATTGATTTGTTTATAATAACTGTATTTCTTTATTTTTTTAAATTTAAAAAATAAATTTAAAAAGAGATTACCAAAACGAAAGCAATAAACAAGCCTTTGATTATCCTCACTTATTTCATATTTCATGAGAAACATTTGGTCCTTTAAAATAACTCAAGAATGCTAATAGGAGATCATGCTTCAAATACTTTGTTCTCCGTGTGGAATTAATTGTTGTGCTGCAAGGAAAAGAAACTCATGTTAATTACTTCACTGATCAAACAGAGTGAACTTTAATCAACCTTCATTATGTTTAATGGTAGATCATTTTTTGTCACCTTGAATGATTTTTGCCGGTTCATCAACAAATCCTCCCCACAGTTTTATTCTTGATTCAGCTGCGAAAGCCTACAAGAATGCAAAATAATAAAAGATTAAAAATAAAAATAAATCCTCAGTACTTGTGTGAGTAAGAATGTAAAATAAGGCACATCAATATGAGTTCACAAAACAATTGAAAAAAAAAATAATAATAAAAAAAAATGCATGTGCATGCAGATAAATCAAACTGGAATTTAATATCTACTTTAAATCTTCAGATGTTTGTAGATATACGCTATGTACTTTAGAACTCACTCCCAATCTTTCATTTGAGATGGGGATCATATATATAAAACCAAGGGTGGGATGTGCCAGACCTCTTTTTTCCAATTAGTGCTCATTGTGATACCAATGAGAATCAATGTTTGTAAACCAACTCCTGCCAGCATTCCACTCCACATTCCCTGCAAATACAAATTAAAACATCATCATCTCAATTAGCAAAGCAACAAGAGATTAAACAGCTCAAAATATATACTTATGAAGAAAAACTATTTATACATAATTAGCTACTGAGTATATATTTACCTTTACTCCCAACTCAAAGTACACAGCCAATAAGAACCCAAACGGAAGGCCAAACATATAATAACATCCCAAATTAATATAAGCCACCAACCATTGCCATCCAGCTCCTACTGCCACTCCTGCATATACAGGCATGAAAATCTAAATGAATTAGTGTTCATAAGCTCTATTTTTAACACTTGATAATTAATCAAGGCATGCAATGTATAGTTTAATTACCTGTTAATACTGGTTGCACACTGTTGAGAAGGAGACTGAGAGCAAAGACAAGAGCAAGATCAGAGACAGCATGCACAACTTCAGGGCTATTAGTGAAAGGAATTCCATACACATCTCTCAGAAGCAATACTGTGATGAAGAACATGAGGCCTATCACTACTGAAGAGAGAATAACCACGATTATGGAAAACTTGGCTGCCCTTGGCCTTCCAGCTCCAAGTTCATTAGATATCCTCACACTGAAGAATAACAGTTTTAAGTACATTTTAAGTAATTAATTCTTAGACATTATAAGAATTCTTCATTGATAGAGATGGAAGGAAGTGAAAAGCTCATAGCTTAACCTGATTGCAGCGTTGAAACCAAAGAACACCATCAGCTGCCACCCCAACAAGTTGATACTACCACCCGGAGAAAAAAAATGTTAATTAACCATGGAAAAATACCAATGGAACTGGTTTAATAATAGGAATATGATATTACATATATCCTGTGAGCTTACCAGATTGACATGGCGGCTACTGCTACCTGTGGATTAGGCAACTGACCTACCAAGGCGACAAGGACTGTATAAAACCACATTTCAAGGCTATAACAATTAACACATGCAGCATTTGTTAGAATGCAGAATTTGCTTTCTGAAAGAGAAATTACACCATGTAGATAACTAGAACTTACCACATCATAATCCCAGAGGCAATGGAGAGCCTGGCAAAAGCTACAAGGTCCTTGAAAGCTCCCAAACTGAAGCCTTTCCAAGCACCAGGACAGTAGCCCATCGCAATATACACAAACTGGCCAAGCACCACAACCATCCATGCTAAGTTCAAAGAAACAGCAGCCCCCACCAAACCAACTTTGAAGACCACAAGCAAGAGCCAACTGAGAAAGATGTGAAACAGCAGAGCAAGAGCAGACACAAAAGCCATGACCATGACTTTGCTTTGAGCCTGCAAGAACTTCTGGATGGGAAAGTTGAGAGCGTATGCAAACAGTTGTGGGATCATGTAGAGTGAGAATTTGCCAGCCAGTGACGAAATCTCATTGTCTTGGCCAAAGAAACGAAGAATTGGAGTTGCAAAAAAGTAGATGGGTAACAAGAAGAGCGAGGTTATGATGAGGATGACCCATGAACGTTGCATGTAAACGCCTAACATGTGTAGCTGCTTTGCTCCATATGCTTGTCCACATAATGTTTCTAGTGCACTTCCCATGCCCAACTGTGAATTTTTATACAGTTGATTACGAAACAAATAATTATGCATCTAATTAAGCAAATATTGCTTTCACTTGAGGTGTGGATTAAAAATACCTTCTAGTTTGGAAAACAGTAGTGTTATACATATTTGTGTATGACCAGATTGATTAAGTTGTCTTGGAAAAACTTACGAACTCCAATTAAAATTTTTGTGAGCATGATAATTTGTGAAAATCACATAATTGTTAGTTTATTTGAATAAAAGGCACAAAGACAATAGACAGGTTTATGATTCTTGTTTTTCTATTAAAGAAGCTAATTTTATTGATGTAGCTCTATTTTAGAATTAATTGTGCTCAGAGAAGAGAGCCAACATTACATCTAGTTGATTTTCAAATTTGTAATTAGAAATGCTAATTATTCTAAAAATAATAATTGAAATAGTGTTTTTGATTTTTGCTCAAAATGAACTTATGTCAAAATCCATATTTCATTATCTACCCGGTTTGTGAGTAGCATTGCGTTTAATTCTTTGTTATAGTTTATAACTGCTCTATTTTCTTAATTTATAATACAAATATTTTTTTTATTAATTTAGATAGAATTTAAAAAATCTCAATTTTTTTTATACAAAATCATAAACGTGCCTTAGAATAATAATTTTGACTAAAAAGTTTGTAGACTTTGTTACATATATATACATCTATGAAAACCTAAAATTATGTATATATTATACCTTTGTAAAATATCTCCTTCATACATGCACCTCAAAAATTGAGATCATTACATATATAGTCTTACCACAATAAATTAAATGTTATTAAACTAAACTATTAAATCAATTTTATGAAAAGGCCTCTCTCCCTGTCATTTAAATGTATTTACTTTTTTTATTCATTTTAAATGTCTATTTTAGCTTACCATAGCCAATATGAATTTCATTTTTCTATGACCCTTACTGTTTTTGACCTTTCCATCTATGATTTGATCAACAAAGATGTGTCTATTTTGCAACAAAGGAGTTATCAAGGTGTTATTTTTGGTATTACTAAATAGTCATTGAGCCATGTTTGCATTAGTTATCATCTTGACAAGAGTTATACTTACCAGTTTCTCTTAGCTGGTCAGCACTCTAAGTGGTTGTCTACATAAAAAAAAAAAAAAAAAAAAAAAAAAAAAAAAAAAAAAAAAGAGAAGGTGATAGGCCTTACTTTTTGCCTTAACCTTTGCTCCTATTATTATTATGCCAACCACCATTTTTTTTTAAGGTGGATAAACCACTTCAATTAAAACAGAAAATGAAGTACAAAACAGAACACGAACACAAGCAGGGGAGGCAAACAGAGAACAAGACCACTAGGTGTGGTACGACATACAAAACAAAAAGGAAAAGCACAAAGAGCAAAGAGACAAAGGACTGCCAGAGAGCCCCCGATAACCTTTGTCAGGATACAGAAGCTAATTCAAGGCCTGACTAGGCGCCTCCTCGGCAGTCACACTCGCACCAGAAACCGCCAACATTGGACCCGAAACTCAAGGCTGCGTCTGGTAGTGAGTAAAGGCTCTTCGGACTTCCCCTTGGAGTTTACTACAACCGCTTCCTACTGGGTTGCCATAGTCCACCTTAGAGGGTGCAACCAAATTCAACACCGAATTTGGGCATACTTGAACTAAGCCCACCTTAACCGAGCTCGCCAAACCCAGAGCAGCTTCCATGCCCAACCCAACAACTCCCCGGACCAAATCTTGGGCCAAGATACGGCCCACCGCACATAACCACCTAGGGTCGTGGTTCTTACAATATTGCCCAGAGCTCTCCATGCTCATCCCAACTTCCACCACGGGCCCAATCCATTCTAAAACTAGATCCACAAACATCAAGCTCGGCCCAATTATCAAAATCTGATAAACCAAACCAATTAAATGCGCCTCGGAAGCCACAACCTCGGTACCCGCTACCTCGAACACAACCATCTTCGACGCCACCACCTTGTACGAGGCCATGTTAGGTCTGGGAACCTCGACCAGTGGACGCTCGCCACCTGTCCGGCCCCTCTACACCCGCACAGGCCGAACCACCCATCCCTCGACAGCGCATCATCTTGAATTGTCCACCGGAAGCTCATCACCACCCAACGGCCCACCGGTCCGTCGCCGTTGATCGCGCCGACCCTTGGTCCTAGCCCCGTTCAACCGAATGAAGCTCACGACCGGGCCAACGGCACCGTGATAGCCGTGCTCCACCACCGCCGCCCGGGAGCAAGTCTTAACCGGAGCCGGGTTATTCCCGGAAAATAATTCAGAACCAAGTTGGGAGCCAAGCTCGACCGACTTCTCAGAAATCCTCGTCTTATCGTCCACCGTAGCACCCCTCGAAGGCCACACGCCGACATCAACCAGATGTTCAGTCGCGGTGCACCCCTCTAGGGAAACCGAGGACAATGGCCACTTTCCCATCTCCACTCGTGGCCCATCGTTAGTGCAACGTCGCAGATCTAAGTCTTCACCATCCTCACGATCCTCGCAGGAGCTCGCCAACATAAATCTCCTCCGATCATGCACAGCCACCCCTGCATCCATGCAGCCATTGAGCTTGGCTCAACCACAGGCTTCGGACACCGACGAGTACCTCCAGCCGTCAACGAGAGGTGAACAGCAACAACACCCAGGTGGAAGCCACGCTCGACTGGCCCATGGGTGATTGGGACCTCCGACAAGATGAACTGCTTGCCCTACTCCAACCTTGAGATCTCATGCGTGTACCTACGCTCAAGCGGCTTCCCCACGACCACACTTCCCTGCTCCAGTCGTTCATGGCGGCCGAGGTGACTGTCGACAATCACATCTTTCTCCCCAGAAACGATCTGCTTCCCATTCTCATCGCCGGGAAACGCAAGCGTGCCCCTCTTCCCGTCACAGGAAAAAGAAACAGGTCTGTCCTGGGAGCCAAGTCCACCCTTTCCCTCAAACGTGCAACGCCCCTGTGAGGAACTAACAACAACCGGCACATATTCCGGCAGTCCATTGACGTCGAAAACCAATCTCGTTCCGAGGCAAGGCAACACTCCGACCTCGTCCTCACCCTCCCACTCAACTCCTTCATCCTCCCCTTCATCCTCAGGGCCAAACAACCTCAACCACCCCATGGCAACCACCATTTGAATTATTATCACCGTCTTATGGTCTCTCGGTTAACTTAATGCCAAGAATGCATTTTACATTGTGATCTTCATGATAAAGTTTATATAGAGTAGCCTCCAGGTTATGTGGACGGCCTTCATATCTTTTTAATATTTGTCCAGTCAAGAAAGCTTTTAATAGTTTGATGCAAGCACTTCAAGCATGGTTTCAACAATTTAACAATTTTCTTCTCAAACATGGCTTTCGTTCTAGTCAAGCTAACCCATTTTTATTAATTTTTAGAAGTGTTAAAATTATTTATTTGTTCCTCTGGTAATGATATGGTTATTACCAGTAATGATTATGGTGTTCAACAATGCTCATTTCTCACTTATTTAAAAAAATTTCCATGAAGCTACGTAAGTTTCATTATTTTCTAGGTACCCGTGAACAGAACTACAGATGATTTATTTTTATTTTTTTTTACTTAAGCGAAGTATGCTTTGAATCTTCTGGAATTGCCCATATGTTATTGTTTGAATTCTATTATAGTTGTTCAACAATACTCTACTGGTGTTCCCTTCAAGGCGGCTTAAGGTAACTAGAGGCTTTAAAATGAATTTTAGAATAAATACACTAATTTATTTAATAAAAATTAATTTTTATTTAGATTTTATTTTAATAAATGCCTATTTGATATGTTTGTTTATCTTTTTTACATGTTACTAAACTCATGATGAGGGGATATATTTAAAAATTATGAACAAAACTCGATAAAGTAAAAATATAAAAAAATAATAACAATATAAAAACTACAAAAACACTAATTTATAATAAAAAAATGAATATTATATTGCTTTGGGAAAAACAAATGCATGAAAAAACAATTTCAAAGGATAGAATTTTGCATAGTTTAGTTAAAGATGACATGAGACTAATTAAGTATTAAAATAAAATATTTAATATCTTACTTTATGATTTCAAAATTTAAAAGTTAGCTAAGATTAACATTGACTAAATATTAGATTAAAACATTTCTATATTACAAGAATTATTGAGAGCCCTTCCAAATTTTGAATTTTTAAAATTATTCTTAAAAAATCTAAAGATGAGGCTTTAAAAATATTTGAGGCCTAAAGCAATTGCTTCATTAGCCTTACCCTTGAGCTGGCCCTAGGTCCCTTATCCCCCCCTTTTTTTTAATATAATGTTAATTTTTTCTTTCATTTTCTCTTAAATTGGGCTTAATCAACATTTGGCATCTATGAGTAATACCCTTTTGACACTTTGGCTAGGCTTGCAATATATAACTATAATTTGTCCTGATCATTTATCTCATTATATTAACTCCATGTGTCACTTTACACATGCCCTTGCTATCTCCCATTTCCAAGATCTTAAAACATGTAAATGTGTTTAGGATACATATAGTTGTGGTCGATCATCCTGTTCAGAATATTCTTACTCATCCCTTTTAGTGTATTGTGATGTTGATTGGGTAATTTATCCTAACAATCAATGTTTAAGATCCATTTTAATGTTTTATGGGTCTACTTTTTAATATTGATTTGTGAAGAAATAAGCTGTTGTTACCATGTTCAGATGCCAAGCTTGAGTATCTCCCTCGAAATAGTCTCCATTGAGCTCTCTTTAGATATGATAATCTCCCTCGAAACGTTTGATCTTAACATCTCTCTAATGGCCTCACTTTATTTATTGTATCATAGTTTTAGTCCAATCTTTAATTATGATGCAAAAGCCAGTTACCCTTGTTCAATACAAGCATATTTCCATTAATTATCATTTTGTCTATATAATGTGCTTGAATCATTTTGTGATTTAACCCAATTAGTGACTTAACCAGTTATTTGGGAGCTTGACCTAAAATGGATTTTCAGAGCTTGTTGGGTGGTGCGGAAGTGAAGCTTCCCATGGTATAGACGGGCTCATTTTTAGCAATGTAATTAGAAGAGATCTAAACCAATTTGGTTTAAGCGATATGTGTGTATATATATATATACACACATATGGCTTTAGGATTGCATTATTCTTTTTGTATCCGTTCTCAAAGAACAAGAATATTCTCTATGCCAATGGATGTTGGTCAAATTTACTAAACCATGTAAATCCTCTAGTATTCTTTATTTGTTTCTTATTTCTATCTCCTATTAATATTTAAACATACCACAACAATGAAAAACATGGCCATATATAGAATTCTTTATATATAGTTAATTTGCTCCCTCTTCAACCTTCAAATGATTTTACAAAGAGCATTTTGAGTCGCATTTGTTTTCTATATTACCTTTTGTTAGAATGATAGTATATTTATGTACATACATTGTGTATACTCTATATGTACATACTCTAAATGAACACCACTCTTGTATATTTATATGGGTTGCTTTGCCCTAATGAAGACACACTTCTCTCATATTATCTAGCATGCTATTAGAGCGTTAGGTGACCTCACCTCATTCCCGCCGGACTTCAGTCCAAATTACCCTTTCTTCTTCACCGTTGACAAGAGAAGCCCTCTTGTCCCCTTTGTACTAGCTCCAACGACTTCACTAACTTTCTCGCCGTCTCTTTTTCTCTTGTTCCAGATTGCCGTCTCTTCTTACTTGTTGATGAGAAAAGCCTCCTATTTTCTTTATACAAGCTCCAACGACTTCACTGTCTTACTAGCTATCTCTTCTTCACTTGTCCAAGCTCTAGTAACTTCTAGTCCCTCTTGTTGTCTCTTCTTTGCTTATCCAAGCTTGTAACTTCCTGTCCCTCTTGCTATCTCTTCTTCGATTGTCCAAGATCCTGCGAGGCTCTGTCTCTTGCCCTAAACCTCGTCGGCTTCATTAGCTTGCTGGTGTCCCTAATCTCGATCTCCACTGTCTACAGTGTCATTATTGACCGGATCTGATTTTCACCACCATTTCTTCCATCCGACCAGATTCGCCAAACCCTCCAAACCTTGGATCATGAGATTATAAGTTATTATTACTTTATTCTCTGTAATAGATAAAGTTATTATTATTATATTCTATGTAATAGTGATAGAGATTAAAGTTATTATTTCTTTATTCTCTATAACAGTGACAGAGATTAAAGTTATTATTATTATATTCTCTATAACAGTGACAGAGATTTAAAAAAATGACTTCCTATATATCTTCTCCAAATTCTCTTGCTATCGTGGGTATCAAACTCAATGGCTCTAATTACAAAGAATGGTTTACTACCGTTCGTATTATCTTTCTTGGCTTGGAGTTGCTTGACTATGTTGATGGTACTTTTTCCCTGCCTTCTGAGCCCGATTCATCATTGACTGTCACTGATCACGTGTCATGACACTTATTTGTCAGTTTTGTGAGGTTGATGTTCGTATGGAGATTGGACATCTACCTACTGCTAGTGCAAAGTAGGAACACTTGAGTCATATGTTTGAGCATTCTAGCTTTGCTTGACATTATGCCATTTTGTAGGATATTACTCACGTATAGCAACGTGAGTGCTTCATCCGTGAGTATGCCACCTAGTTGTGTTCTCTGTGGAGGTAGATTGATTCTTTGGAGGCGTCTACCTGCTTGACATGCAAATGTTATAAAATTCACACTCAGTCTCACCAACACACAGCGCATTTTTGAGTTCTTGATGCGTCTCCATCCTAACTTTGAGGCTGTTCACAGTTAGTTGCTCAATCGGGACCTTCTTCCTTCATTTGATGATGTTGTTCATAGTATCATTGCTGAGGAGACTCGGCTAACAACACTCTCTCCCCGGCTTATCTCTACTAATATAGTCTTCGCTGTGACCTCTCCAAGCTCCTCTCGGGTATCTTCCATCTCTTCTGTTCTACCAGCTTTTGCTTTGTTGTCCCCTTCTCCATGATCTTTTATCATGTGTCATTACTGCAAGCATCCTAGACATGTGAAAAGTCAATGTCCTAAGCTTCAGCAACGGTAACAATAACAACAGCCGCAACTGCAGTCCCGCCCTTCTCCTCGTTCTTCTACCTTCTCTTCATTTCCTCATGCCGCTTTTGTTTCAACTTCTGCTTCCTCTACTGATCTATTCTCTCAGGTTGCTCAGCTTACCGAGCAAATTCATGCCTACAGCGTGCTATGCACTTCAGTACTTCCTCTGTTATGTCTGTTGCTTTTGATATGTCTTTCTCCTCCTAAATTTTAGATTCTTGTGCCACTCATCATATGACTGCAAATGCCTCTAGCCTAGTTTCTATTTCTACTCCTCACTCCTTCTCCAGTGTTCGTACTATTAATGGGAGCCTTCATCTTGTCACGCAGTACGATAGCCTTCAGTCTATTTTCTTTGACATTCCTAATGTCCATCATGTTCTTGGCTTAGCTCTAAACCTTCTCTCTGTTAATCAGCTCACTAATCATGGTCTCACAATTACTTTTTCTTCTTTAATTGTACTGTGCAAGACCATCTTACAAGCTAGAAGATTAGGACCGGGTGTAGAGTTGGAGGACTTTATCACTTAGACCATCTTCATCTTCCTACTCTTCAGTCTTCTGACATTGTCGCCTCTGTGTGTTCTCTCAATCAGGCACAGCTGTCTTGGTCACTTGTATAGTGCTCGCCTTAAACTCTTAGCAAGTTCATGTAGTCTTCATTCTGTTTCATCTTATTTTTCCTCTTAACATTCTTGTATGGGTTGTAAGCTATCTAAACACACCGCTCTTCCCTTCTCATCACATGAATCTCTTTAAGAACCTAGTTTTGATCTTGTTCACTTTGATGTTTAGGGTCTTGCCCCACTCTCATTTCTTGGTGGTTTCTTCTACTATACATGCTTTATTGATGATTTCTTGTGTATACTTGGCTTTACCTGATGCATTCTCAATCTGAGGTTTTTGCCATTTATTCTCAATTTGCACAAATGGTATATACTCAGTTCGGTAAACGCATTAAGCTTTTTCGCTCTGATGGGCACGTGAGTATCTTTCTACAACTTTTTGAATGTTACTCTCTACCCATGACACCATTTCTTAGCAATCCTGTCCTTACACACCTGCTCAAAATGGTGTAGCTGAGCACAAGCACTGTCACATCCTGGACACTACTTGTGTACTTCTCTTTACTTCTTCTGTCCCTCGAATATTCTGGGCTGAAGCTATTCTTACTTGCATCAATAGCATCAATAGAACTCCCTCCTCCACTCTTTTTAGCATCACTCCTTATGTGCGTATTTACTCTCATTCTCCCTCTTATGGTCATCTTTGCACCTTCAGTTATACTTGTTTTGTCCTTTTGCCCGCCGCTAAGTGAACCAAACTATCTCCCCATTTAATCATGTATATTTTCTATGATATAGCTCTAAACGCAAGGGCTATTGTTACTATGATCCTCTATCTCACCGTATTTGTATTTCCCATCACGGTACATTTCTTAAAAACACACCTTATTTTTCTCCACCTTCTCCAAATATTTAATTTTTTCAGTCTTCCTCTAATGTGTTATCTCCTCTCCCTTCAGTAATTCTTCCCGGTTCCCCCATCATTGCCAATTCTTTGCCTCCTTTGACACTTCTTATATTCTTCTTTTCTTTCTTCTGAGCGTATTGATGTTTTTGGTGATTCGATTCCTCTCCCAGCAGGCTCAACCTCTCCTGAAGATGCTCCTGTTGTCCTTGTTGTTACCCAAATCGCATTCGCCATCCTCTGGTCTGGTATGTACTTTCTCTATCCTCGATCTACTCCCTTGATTTTCAGGCTTTCTTTGACACTATTCACTCTTATTCTAAGCTGAAGTTTTATCTTGAGGCTATGAGGCATCCCCAGTGACAGCAGGCTATGACAGAGGAACTTGATACTTTTCAGCGCATGCATACATGGGAGCTTGTTCTGCTTCCATTTGATGTTTCTCCTATCAGTTACCTTAGTGGATCTACCATGTCAAGACCCGAGCTGATGGAAGCATTGAGAGCCATAAGGCACATCTTGTTGCTCGTGGTTTCACTTAAAAGTATAGCATTGACTATGAGAAAATATTTGCTCCTATGGCCAAGTTGATTACTGTTCATCTACTTTTCGCTATTACAGCCACTCGTCATTGGCCACTTCATCAGTTAGATGTGACTAATGCTTTCTTACTCGGTGATCTTTCTGAGGAAGTTTACATGACTTCCCCTCCTTATCTCTTTCATCCTCCTCGGCATGTTTGTCATCTTCATCGGGCTATTTATGTGCTCAAACAGACTCCTCATCCCTTGTTTGATTGCTTTTGCATTGTGATTCTTGATATTAGATTTACTGAGAATTCTCATGATTGCGCTCTGTTCACTCATCAGACTCCTCGTGGTCTTACTATTCTTCTTATTTATGTCAATGATATGGTCATTTCTGACGATGATGCTGATATTATTATTTCTTTGGAACAATGGTTAATTGCTGAGTTTTAGATGAAAGATCTTGGTCTTCTTCGTTACTTCATGGGTCTTGAGGTCACTTATTCTCGTCGTGGCTACTTGGTGTCTCAGCAGAAGTATATTTATAATATCCTTCATCCAGCATGTCTCACAGACCTTTGCATTATATCTATTTCTATTAATCTTCATTATCGACTCTCATCTTTAGATGGTGAGCTGTTGCCTGATCCCACTCGTTATTAAGCACTTGTGGGTGCTCTTGTTTATTTTACCATCACTCAGCCAGATATTGATTATGTTGTTCGTGTTCTTAATCAATTTGTCAGTGCTCCGCACTTTACTCATTATGCTGCACTTCTACGGGTTCTACGTTACTTACGTGGCACTATCACTCGATCGCTCTTTTTCTCTGCCATGTCATCTCTTGAGCTTCAATGCCTATTCTGATGCTAATTGGGTAGGTCAATCTACTGATCGGCAATCCACTATTGGTTTCTGTATTTCCATAGGTGATTTACTCATCTCTTGGAAAGCAAGAAATAATCTATAGTTGCTCTTTCTACTGCTACTAAAGCTGAGTATGGCATTATATCTTATACTGCCAAAAAGGTTCTTTGGTTAAGTCAGTTTTTTATGGAACTTGGTGTCCCCATCTCTACTCCTACTCCTATCTATGGTGACAACCAGAGTGCTACCATAATTGTTGCTAACCATGTGTTTCATGAGCTCACAAAGCATCTTGAGGTTGCTCTTCACTTTGTTCGTCATCATTACCTTGCTGGTAGTATTCTTCTTCTTTATATTCCCTCTTCATAGTAGCTTGCTGATTTTTTCACAAAGGCTCATACTATATCTCGTTTTTCAGTTTTTACTTACTAACCTCTTAGTTCATAATCCACCATGAGTTTGAGGGGGTGTGTTAGAATGATAGAATATTTATATACATACATTGTGTATACTCTATATGTATATACTTTAAATGTACACCACTCTGGTATATTTATATGGATTGCTTTGAACTAATGAAGACACATGCACTTGCATATCTTCCCGCCAACAAGTATAGAAATTATTGAGGAATCCATACTGCTTCTACAGGATGACAGATGAGAATTTAGACTTACTTATTTCTAATGTTCATAATATTTACATGTATAAGGGATTTCTATTTCCCACTAGATTATCACCCCAAGGTATGACATACAAGATGTCTTGTGTACATGTTAGTACGATATAGTATTGAATATTTTTTTAGTCTTGAAAATATTAGTTATTTTCAATAAAAATATTTTAAAATCTATTTTACGCTATGCCAACAACTTCAAAAAAGAAAAAAAGAAATTTAAACGAAACAATAGCTCCTGTAGCATAAAGGCTATCTAACACGTCAAATGTGGAAGGTTTAAAAAAATATTAAATCACGTGTGATGCCACAACGGTAAATGATTAGATATGTATCAAGCTCATAATTCAACCATTTAAATAACCAATGGCTTGGTCTATTGATAAACCAAGTTCTCATTAGAATTTTTTTACAAGTGATAAAAGTTCAAATCATGGGTGAGGACATATTTCTGGGAGTCTGAGTAGTGAGTGAGGACATATTTACAATGTATGCATGGGCCCCGCCTCCACTTACTTCACCGAGATTTGGGCAGGCCACTATCTTTTTTAATTAACGGTCTAGTCGCTCACTTCATGAAAAAAAATCAACCATCTAAATAGCTTATTTTGGAGTTACGAACTAAAATAATCAAAGAGTTTTAGATAATGAAGTTAAAATCCACTGTTTACATATATGTCAAAGATCTATAGTGCAAAGCTAAATTTTCTATTTTCAAAGTCTATCACAATACATATGACTGAAGATCTAAAACTTACAAAGCTTAGCCAACTTGTTTAGGATCCTCAATGTACAATTCGTTGTTTGTTTTCACAGAGAATATATTGTGTCATTAATGTGGCAATTAATGTGGTCCAGATTTGGGGCCCAAAGGAATCCGTCTGGTTGCCTGGAAAAGGATTTGTAGACCACGAGATCAGGGTGGATGGGGTATTCTAAATCTCCAGGAATTTAACCGAGCTCTTCTTGGAAAGTGGTGGTGAAAATTATCCACTAACCCTAATAGTTTTTGGGCCAAGATCTCTAAATTTAATTACCACCAAGGAATAAATCTTTCTTTTGGGCTGGAATACACTCAACTTTATCTTCTTTTAGTACGTGTATCTCCAAAATAGTTAATAATGGCCTCAATACTTTGTTCTGGTTTGATAAATGGCACTCTAGCCGAGCACCAAAAGATCTTTGGCCATCTCTCTTTCTTAACTGCATTTCCCCATGGTTAATTGTTCATCAATTTTTACAACAAATTTAGTTCCCTGAGAATGTCTTTCATAATTCGACTTCTATTGATTTATCGCCTCTACTTAGTGCAATTCAAGACTGCTCTAGGGATCAAGAGGACTTTTACATTTGGACTTTAGAAAAAAGTGGATCTTTCTCAGTCAAATCCTACTACAAGTTTCTCATTGATAGTGGCATGCGCTGTCTGCTTTATTCCCAATTCTGGAAATTAAAATGCCCTAGTAAAATTGAGTTATTCTGTTGGTTAGATGGGGAGGATAAACTTTTTACTCTTTCTAATCTCTCAAAAAAAGGCTGTAACTCTCGAATTGTCACAGATACTTGCGTTCTTTGTCATAGAGCCTCCGAGACCGTGGACCATTTATTCCTCGACTGTGAATTCTCAAAACGAGTTTGGTCTTTTTTTACACATATATTTGAAAGTTGTTCATTACCACTTTCCATCTCTGTTATTTGGACTGCTTGGATTACTTCCTTGCACTACTAGAATCGTTCTCTCAGGGTCCTTATTTCACTAGCCATCATGTGGAACATTTGGTTTAAAAGGAATAGTCGCATTTTTCAACTTATTGCATTATCTATTCACTCTACCATGGTTAAGATTGCTAATATGCTTATTTCTTGGTTTTCAGCTATGGCAGATAATCAGGAGGCCTCTCAGAAGATTAAGTGCTCACTTAATTTTATTAGCGCTAGGACAACCATCCAATCCGGCGACTTTGATCAGCATCTTGATATGGAGTAGGTTACTCCTTTTCTTGCCTATGTAGACCTATGCTCTCAGTCGGTGACTCTCGTCTTCTAGGCTTCTATGCTCTATTTATTTATTTTTTTTATCTATTTTTTTGTCTTCTCTAGCAGTTTAGAGCCTCACCTCTTGTGAGAGCCTTCAAACTTTTCTTCTATCTTCTTTATATGCTTTGTATCGTTCCCTTTCAGTTTTAATAAATTCGTGGTTTATCCACTTTTATCAAAAAAATAAATAAATAAATAAGTCCTGACATATATTTTTCTAGAATAATGAGTTATATTTTACAAATTCAATGGTTTGAAATGATTCAATAGTTCGCAAATATAAATAATGATCTAGTAAACAATCATTACTTTCCAATTATTGCTTTCGGTCAAAAGCATGGTAAAGTTCATAAAGGTTAATAATGATCTAGCTCGGAGACAATCATTATTTTTCAATTATTGCTTTTGTGTAGTTGACAGTATTTTAAAAACTATAAACGTCCCCGTACCAAATACTAAGAAGACATTATTTTTCTTACATTTTTTGGTGTTTTTGGATTTATACTTTATATTTTTTTTATTCAAGTTCTAATTGCATGCATTAGAGAATTTCCTAATCTTGCTAATCAAGGAATTCATATAGACATCATCATATTCTCTGAGAATATCGTTTTTAATACTTCCCTAGTGGATGTGAAGGCCTCTGTGATATCAAATTGGGCTCACACTATAAAAATTAGAAGTTAGATATTTGGTTATAAAACAACATACATTATTATGCTGAAGTTGTGCTGTCACAGTTTGATGTGACTTAAATAGTATTATGTCGAATAAGAGACAAAAAAAGATAATATATTTATATTTGTGATCTTTTTGGTTGATGTTGCTGGGTGAAGTCTTGTTAAATAAACTAATAAATCATGTTTTGATAATTATGTCTAGGGTTAAACCCTAAAACTAAAAATAGAAGAAGAAGAAGAATTGAAAAGGATGCAACATGAAGAATTCTCATTACATTACTGACCTTTCCAGTACTGTCAAACCCAAAAGAAAAGGGAGAGAAGTCCAAAACACTTGAATTTATTATCAAATATATTATATTTGGCTTCTAGATTTTATTAACAGGAGTGTTAATGGTTAAACACATCTAGTTTTGTCAGCTACATCTAAGAGAAGGCCACAAATAAGTCACCAGAAAACATGTTCTTGTAATTAAGAAGTCAATTTATCATGTGCTAAGTCTCATTACTTGACTGGCTGGCACATCCAACGAGAAAATGACAAAAATGAGTGGGTTGGTTGCATAACATGATCATATCCTTACAAAAACGACCTAATACCTATTAACTTAATTTGGAGATATAGAAAAATGGATAACCTACTGCATAATATTAACTGTAGTGGCTGTTCTTTGTGTTCCCTTATCCAAGACACAAGACTCTACCAAAACTAAAGCACTAAAGCATCATTTCAAATGCAAAATTTAAAAAACAATTACTTCTCTATGACAGAATCAGATGGCATGTCTTTACACAGCTTTCAATATATTGTGGCAGCTGTTGTTATTAAAATCATTACTTAATCCAACTGCAAGGCATTTATTTTTTCAGACCCATACTTGTGTATAAATATTATATATTATCAGAGTGGGTCAGATGAATCAGATGCTGTCCACAAATATTCATAGTTTTTAAAGTCAAGTATAAGCTCAGAAGAGTTAAATAGTTATATCCATTAGGCAGCCCATGTTTGTAGGTCTTGCATGTGTCTCCCTCCCATTTTGGCATACATCTAACAGTCTAAAACCTTGTTATTTGTCTTCTACTATTAAAACAATTGTGATTTTTTCCCCTTCTCATATTAAAAACATTGAGTTAATATAGATATATTGGGTTTTTGGCTGCAAAGGTATTCAATTTAATCCCATAAAGGTGGTGTTTGTTTTAGTTTGTTTCAAAGAATTTGGAACTACATGTAACTTCAAATCCTTTATTTTTTTAAACTGAGGTGTTTGTTTTGAAATATTTCATTTTCCATGTGTTTTTGAAATCTCATCATTAAGAGATTTTGTTTTATGGCCTTCCAAAATAAATGTAAAACTAAATCCCGAGAGCTCAAAACCAATGTATATATATAGACACACACACAAATACACACTTATACAAATATATACTCATTTACATATATGTATATATATGCCTTTATGCACACATACACATATATTTATACAAATATATATACTCATATATGTATATGGATATGTATATATGCATATATGCATATACGCATACATATATACACTTATACCCATATGTTTTCCAATTCCAGATTTATAAATTTTTTCAAACAAACATAAAATCTTATGATACAGTAATTCTAGTTACATCCAACCAAACACAAGATTTGATTGCACTGTATTTTGAAAATCAAGTATTTCCAGTTTGTAACTAGAAATTTACTGTATTTAGAATTACATACCACCAAACGCTACCTAATTGTATTCCTTGTAGACTCTTTGTCCAATTTGATAATCGATGACATTCAATAATCACTAGGACGGTTTTGTTTATATTGACTTTGGCTATTAGTATTAACACTGTGGTATTATTTTTAATAAACTTATAATTATGTTATAGATTAATACATAAGGTACCATAAAATACCTCCAACTCTAAGCCACCCATTTTGTTTGATTTCATAACTGATCCTTGATTAAAGCTCTTCTCCTATCTCCATAATTAACTCAAAGTATAATGGGTTTCATTTTAAAGTTAACAACTCAAAGTTTAAAAAGAAGGAAAAAGATTATTTAAATTTTTTTAAATTTGTTTAAATTGATTTTATTTAACAATTTCCTTTTCTCCAATACTAGAGTAGATTATTTACACTGATGCGCAGTTCCTTTTTTGGACATCAATTAATTACCATGTCAACGATATGTCCAGAACCTATGACCTAAACTAATTAATTAATATATGCGATGGTTGTTCACACAATGCATCACAGTAAAATATGGACAGTTCTCACAGTAAACATCATCTTCCCCATCTCCCAAGCTCATTAAAACATTCACCACCCTCTCTGTATAGCAGCACTAATTATGTCCCAAATAAAAAAAGAAAAAACAAACAAACAAACAAACATGTAATCCTCACTACTTTCTATATTGGATCACATAAATACTCTAGTTATTTATAAAAAGCACAGAGTATTTTGTTTAGCTAGTTTGATTTCAAGACTGACTCTATAAAATTAACTTATAATCACAGTTACATCTAATCCTCTGCAATTCATGACCTGTGGTTAAGGCATATTTATACACACACAGATGTGTGTGTGAATATATATATATATCATGAATGCAAGTAATTAGAGAAGATAGGAGCATACCATGACACCGAAGGCAAGGCCAGCAATGACCATGTTCTCGGTAGAGACAGCGTCGAGCTCTAAGGTGGTGAGATGGCCAGCAAACACTTGCGTCACTGCACCTAGGGAATACTGAGCCAGTGATGTGAAGATCGCCGGTCCGGCAAGGTGCCATAGCTTCTTCTTTTCCTTTAACGTCTCCCTTGCAAGTTGCTTGAAGTTCCTAATTTCTTCTAAGTCTCCTTCATGCTCTCTTGGAGTTAAGAGTGGTGTCTGTCTGTGTTCATGATCTTCATCCATGCCAATCTCTCTTCCTTTCATACTCTCTCTCCCCCAAAACTTATTGCTATTTAGGGTTTAGACACTGATGTTCTTCTTTTCTTATAGCCTCGCTCAAAAGATTGCCCTTTATATATATATATATATATATATATCGAGTTATTTATTACTGTTTGGTAGAAGGTCCTCTTTCATACTGAACTCACATGCACACTCTGCTATGAGAGTTTTGGGCAGGGATGAATTGGATGCAGAGACCACATGATCAAGCATACGTAGGTGGTCTATGGTAGTCCTTCTATCTTGGAGTATTTAACCCTCTTACTATATAAGATGAGTATAAATAAAGACCTATGATTCACATGTTGAATAAAATATATTTTATTTCTGACCTGCAGATATGATGCCACTGTTAAATGGAGCCTGTGGTCTTTTTGGTGTTAAAATCGTATATTAGAACCTACTCTTTTGGTTGTTAGCTAAGGTCAAGCAATGGGTAGGACCAATGTCTTGACGCACATAAAACATTGTTGTGTGGATGTTGATTATAATGGGAAGAAGACAAACATCAAGCATCATTAAAAATAGCGCTCAGGCTGATGTTGAAGGTTGCGGGTACCAATCAATGGATCAGTTCATTTGTAGCAGCAAAATAAATGTACTTATTTACACTAGTGCAGGCCTGTTCTTCGGTAGACATCCGGAAATGGTTATTATCCAATGGCCAACAAGTAAACAAATAGGATTAAAATTTTTAGAAAATATAAATGCAAAGAGGATAGCTCTAATCTTGATATCATGTAAATAGTAGTAATAATAATATAAAACATTAAAAATAAACAGTAATATTAGTAAGGAACCCTATGAAAGTTTTATGTGAGTAATACATCTCATTCTCCCCTCCCGAGTTGCATGATTGTGGGTTATCTCTAAGAGGTCAGTCAAGCCACTGTAACTAGTGCACCTCTGTATTTGTTTATCCTTCGCAATAAAATTTTGATAGTAACCTAAGACATTAAAAATAAAGTTTCAAAACTAAAGTTTTTTTAATATTCTTAAAACTAAGATGTGAACAATTTTATTAAACATATTTTGGTTTTTGTTTTTATTATTAAATAAACCTATAAACAATAGTTGCAGCGAAACCTCTATAAAATATTATTTTTGGGCCAATAAAAATTATTATTTTATAGAAATTATTTATTTACTGATAAATAAATAATTTATTAATTTATTGATAAATAAATATTTATTAATTTAGTGAGAATTTTTCTATTTTATAAGTTGAATATAGTTTTCAATTTATGATCGGTAGATGAAGTGTAACATAATCTTTCAAGTACATTTGAATGTAAATTATAACTTAAAAGTTATAAATAGTCATTTGTTTATAATTTTAAATTTTCAAAAAGTTATAACTTAAAAGAAAATTACTCAAGAATCCTCTATAATTGGCCAGATATCTCTTATATGTGATTAAAACTACTTTTACATAAGTAATGATTATTATTTTGTCACCGTTTTTCGTATAGAGATTTGTCTCAGAATTTTGTACCGTTGATGGCATTTGGCAATTGGCATGGCTATTATTTCTCACAATTTTTAGCATGGTGTTTTGTTAAGGTATTTGGCACATTTTCACTTTTAATGCCATTCCTCATAATTTGGCAAAGTTTCTAGTATTGACATTTGTCACCAAATTTGGCACAATATTTATTTTTAGCACTGGGTTTAATAGGACTTTTATTTGGCATGGTTGTTGGCACCAAATTTTGTCACCAAATTTGTGATAAGCTCTTTGCATATTGTCACGGACTTGGACTTCTTCCAACTAACCGTGCTACACTTGATCGTTTTTCCTCGATTAAGACAACCCTTCACCTTCCTTTGCCTTGGCTATCCTACCAAAGTGTCAAAGGAACTCAAATATTTAGAGGGATTTACGAGCAAGACTTACGCCGGTAAGTCAGACAACAAGGATTATCCAGAGGAGCTTATGAGTATAGCATACACCCTTAAGGGCAATCACAAGAGGCATACAGAGAAGTTTATGATCCAGCACTTACGGGTGTTATAAGCTAGACCATAACACTATACTGAAGAGTTTATTGACGGGACTTATAGCTGTAAGTGTTCTCATAAGGCTCACAACCCATCATCCTCAGCTCCTTACAGCTAGATCCTTATTCCTGTAAGTGGCGCGATATAAATATTCCTAACGGGAGTTTGTAGGGCATATTTTGTTCAATTCAAAAGCGAGGTTGAGGGGGATATAGAAAGGGGGTGAATCTCTTGGGGTTTGAAGGCGATTCTAGATGGAGATTCAACCCATCTATCTTGGAGAAGAAGGTTTGTAGATGTCAAGATTAGCTTGGCAGCGTTCGTGGAAGGTTCTCGGGTATTCTTCGGC
The DNA here is from genome assembly GCA_020875875.1 of Dioscorea alata. Classification (NCBI taxonomy): domain Eukaryota; kingdom Viridiplantae; phylum Streptophyta; class Magnoliopsida; order Dioscoreales; family Dioscoreaceae; genus Dioscorea; species Dioscorea alata. Next base: position 12,191,898 of record CM037021.1, read on the forward strand.
AATCGTCTCTCAGCACAATTAGGAAAGACGTTTTCATATCTTATTTAATTCTTGTTGTGTCTTGTTCTTTGGATGCTTGCCATCTATTATAAGGCTAATTTTATAGATGTTCCAGAGTAGTTGAACTCTAGGGTTTTATTCTATTTGACATTGGTTGTGAATCTTGTTGATTTAATTATTTCTTAATTGAAATCCATATTATTTGAATCCAATTGCGTGTTTTATATGGCTTGATTGCTAACGAGGTGAAAGCCCTAGGTCTCATGTATGATGTGCTTTGTGACTAGTAGAAATACCCACTTAGCATAGACATATCATGATTTGAGGGGATTGTGAGTAAGACTAATAATTGGGTACTTTGGAGTCGAGAGTTCTCCTCCCTCAATCCCCTCTAGTTAACAAGTGATTTACATCCTTTTTGCAATCGTAGGGAATAGATTTTAGGAGAAATCATTTTTTTTTCTGTATGGGATTAGAGATTATCTTTTTCCAAATTGAGATTTTATAGAGTGCGATGTGATTATGGGGTGTCTATATCAGCACTATACTAAATTAGTTTCTAATCGCCCTTGTAAGAGGGGTTTAGTATATTTTAGGATTTCTATTAGTTCAAATAGGATTGCATGCTTATATAACCTTTATTCTCAACTTAACAAAGCCCTTGAGGGATACTATGCTTGGGTATCCTTTCTCCCTCTGGTTTCTTGACTACTTTTATTACTTTATTCTTATTTCCTTCTCTTTTATTTGTGAGTTTGCTTGCACACATCACTGCTTTTGTTTAGGCTAATTTTCGAAATTAGGACTAGTACTAGCACTCTCAATTCTCCTTGTGGATCAATACACTATCTTTGTCCTCACTATTACTACTTGATCGGCATTTACGCTTGCACCCCCATCACTTATTACGGAGCTTCAATGCTTACAATTTCACTTGTTGATATCCCCAAAGGTAAGACCTTACGGGTATTTATAAAACTCCACCTTCTCAATAAATAGTAAGGATCGACTCTATCCAATTGCCATTATCGACCATATAGAGAAACAAAAACTTTTTACAAAAATCTATCAAGAATATAATTTTATATATTATATAAACTAATTTGTTAAAACCAAAAACTAAAACATGGATTTTTTGTTTAAAAATTATTCTACATAAAATAATTTATAAAATATCAATAGATAAATGATACGTTTTTGTAAATATATTTTAAAATAATTATTATGCTTTAGATGATAGATATTAATTTGCATAAAAATTATTATTTTTAAAATAAAATAAAAACTCTAGAGAGAAATATTTTTTTTAAAAAAAAGGGAGGGCGAATTGCAAAAGAGAAAATTTTAATTAATAAAATTTATTTATATTTTAATTTATAGCTTAGATTTTAAAAATTAGGTATCTAACAAAAACTTTTTACAAAAATCTATCAAGAATATAATTTTATATATTATATAAACTAATTTGTTAAAACAAAAAACTAAAACATGGATTTTTTGTTTAAAAATTATACTACATAAAATAATATATAAAATATCAATAAATCAAATGATAAATTTTTGTAAATATATTTTAAAATAATTATAATGCTTATTATTTTTAAAATAAAAATATTTTTTTTAAAAAAATAATGACCTAAAGAAAGGGGAAAAAATAAAAATAAAAATAAAACACACACAAACATATATAAAGAGAGATAGAGATAGAGAAGTAAAAGGGAGAGAAGGGGAGAGGGGTCCGCCGACAACAGGCGAGCGACAGTGCCCCCCCCATGGAGAAGGGGGAACCTCCTTTGATACTTGTTGATAAGTGCTCGTGTTTAAATAATACGAAGTGTTATTTTCTTACATTGATCATTTTTTCTCAGATTTCATCATTGATTAGTGTGCCTTTGTGTTCTTTTGTGCATGTAGGGTTGTGGAGAAGATTTAGACAAGAAGGAGCAAAATTAGGTCATGTTCGCCTTTGTTGAGGAATTCTTGGACCAAGCAAGGATCAAGGCACGGGTTCTAAACTTATGAGTGTGTGCCAACCTCCATTGAGCTCAAATGGTTCTATGATTTGGAGGGGCACAAAGACAGTCACACTTATAAAGTCTAGCCCGTGTAACATTGAAGAACTTCGTCAATAAGGAGAAAAGAAGTAAACGACATGATCTACCGTTGGTTGTGTGCCCAATTCAATGACCTCGATGAAGAACATGAAGTCGGGAACAATTTGGATGCCTGATTCCAGAAAGTCTAGCCAGAAATTCGATTCCAGAAAGTCGAGCCCAATTCAAAGGCAGTCACACTCATAAAGTCTAGCCAGAAATTCAATTTCAGAGAATCCACATGGCCGTGTGGATGCCCGATTTCAGCTTATTTAAAGCAGCGACTCATATTTATTCGGGGACTTTTCAACCTATTTTTCGCCCAACTTTTGGAGAGTCTGCGGCTAGGGTTTGGAGAGGATTTTGAGGAGGTTTGGAGCAAGTCTACGGCATTAACATTGACGTCATTTGGAAGATAGCTATTGGGGGAGCTTTCGTTGGCACCGATCCGGGGAGGTGTGCCCTAGGTTTGACAAGGGGCATGGCGGAGAAGACGGAACGGCTTCACAAGACCATCGCCACGCATCACAAGGGGGTTTTATCTATGTTTTCTATGCTTGTTCATACACATACTTTGATTTTATATAGCTCAATGGAGAGCTAAAACCCTAATGGGTATTCGGACTTGTAAACTCTAGGATGACATTGTTTCTATGACTTTTATTATGCTTTCTTAATTGATGCTTTTAATTGAGTTACAATCTTGCACAATATTTGTAATTGATTTTTCCTTAGCCATGACACTAGGGTTGAGAATTATCTAGGTTATCCTTGGAAGGTGTGACAACTTCTATAGGATTAGACTACTCGAGATTGGAGAGAGTCGAGAGGGTGAGTCGTGAGATAGCGAAACGTCCTCTTTTCCTTTCGGTGTGATCTTCCTTACCTTCGTGTTCCAAGGGTTCTTTGCGATCGAAGTAGAGAGAAGTGCTAGGAGATGAACTCCCCTGGGCCTTAGTTGCGCGAGCAACAGAGTGAAGGGTTGTAGTAAATCCTAGTGCTGGGGCTTAACTTAGATTAGGGTTTTTTCGCCTGGACCAAAGGGTTAGAACTATACTTAGGGATAGGGTCTATCACTTGGAATCCATAGAACATCAAGCAGTTTCACGTAGTGTGAGGCTTAGGAAGATGGACTACCCTAGGGCTTAATTGAGAGATCAACAGAGTGAAGGGTTGTAGTGAAACCTAATGCCGGGGCATAGTGTTGGAACTAGTCACAGTTGACCTTAGGTTTGTGACCGTGTGCTTAAGAATTTCCACGACTCATTAAACATCAATAAGGGAGTATAATACTAGTCTTGCACTAGAAACATTAGTCCTAGGGGGAGCTTGTCCGGCTACCCCATATTTACATTGATTGTTTCCTCCCTACTCTTTGCTTGCACTCTCTTGTCTTTCATATTTCTCTTTCTTTTTATTGCACACATACTGCTCTTTCTCACCACCATTATATCACACTAGCTAAGTAGCAATTCCTCTTGTCTTGAATCACTACTCCCTGTGGATTCGACTACCCTCTTTCCGGGGTACTTTATTACTTCAACAACCCGTGCACTTACGGTACACACAAACAAAGGGTGTGTCACTTGTCATCCTCCCTTACCTAAGTCTACGATGCCTTTGTCATGTATTACTTGTATGCATTGATCTTGTCGTGTTGGTACCACAAAGTTAGCTAGTGCTCCCAACTACTTTTACTCTATGCTAGCCTCTTCCATCAGACGAAGTATTCCACATAGCTTGCATGTGTTCCTCTCCTTGGTATGACTCTATGTGTGAGTATTTCCTTCACTTCTCGATCATATGAAGTAGTGATGGTGATAAGAGTTCTCTTGCATTATCCTTGGCTCGGGTCTCCCTTGTCCTTATGATAAGGCTTATGGAAAGTTATATGGAAGATGACAAAAGCACGAATTAAGTCTGTATATACCACAAGTGCACTGGTCATTAAGTAATACCTCGTGGGTAAGCACGAGGATCATATTCCTCAAGGAACGATGAAAGACTTTTATTACTTCTTTTTCACTTAATCAATAGCCTAAACGTCTACAATGTTTCTTAGTTCTATGATAGGTGCTTGAGTAGGCATATTTTTCTATATGTTTTACATGCATTGAGCATCATTTTTACCATAGTTTATGTCTCATAAAGTGTATTCGATGTTCCTTTGTGCAATTAGATTGTGAATGCCTTGAAGGAAGAAAAGGAAGCAAAGACAGGTTATGAAGGCACATTTTGGGAGTTTTTGTACAATATAAGGATCAAGACACAAGAGGAGCTCATGTACATGGGGCTATGTGCCAACTTCCAAGAGAATTCAAGCCAATTTGTGAGTTGGAAGGGCACAAAGGAAGTCACACTCCTATGTCCTTATTTGTGTGAATAATGCAAAAGCTTCCAAATGATGATTCGACGATGAAAAGCCTCATAATCTACCACGTAGACGTGTGCCAGACCATGTAGGCTCAAGAGAAGAGTGTGTGAGCTGTGTTTATGAAAAGCACTGCAGTAAGTACTGTAACAAGCAATGTAGCAAAAACATTGTTTACGGGATCCCATGAAAATTCCACGCTGTCACCTGGGAATTCCTACAGCTCACGCGGGCGCATGAAATCTCACAAGGTCGCATGGAGCCATGTGACAGACACGGCTTATGACTTTAAATAGCCCTTTTGCATATTGTTTATAGACTTTTTGCTAGCGATTGAAGCACGAAGCGGCTAGGGTTTGAAGAGGAGGTCTTTGGCGAATTTGGGGGCGTTCTTCACCAACTTTGATAGATCTTTTCTCTGTCATAGCTTCGGAGAGGGATTTTAAAGACATTGAGCGACCCATCAAGGCCATCATCACGAATTCAAGGGGGTTCTATTCCATTGGTTTTCGTTGCTTTTTATTGCATTATTCTTTGTTTTGTAATGTGCCCCATGGAGGGATAAACCCTTGTAGGTATTTTGGCATGTGAACCCTAGGATCATATCTTTGTATAGATTTACTTTCTATTAAATCCGAGTTTATTTGAGTTTCAATCTTGTTTTCTCATTACTTGCTAACATTCATAGGTATTGAGGCATGGCAATATTAGAGCTTTATAGTCAAAACATCTGCAATTCTGCAGCACATACTGCAAATTGTCAAGATTCTGGTACCAATGGTCTAGAGTCATTATTAACCGATATGTAATGGTGGTTGATGCTGATTAAAAGTCAATGATTATAGATAATACATCATGTGAAGACAAAGAAGGTTTTGGTGGCATAAGCGGTGTAGAAGAATATTCAAAACTTTATGAAAGGTGGTGCATACGAGGTAGTAATATGTGGCTGGAGCATAAGGCGGTAGATTAGTCAATAAAATAACATGTAAGGCAATGCATATATATATATATATATATAATTCGAAACAAAATTATATTATTTTCTTCTGTTAATTGCAATAACCTCAATTTCTTTTGATTTGGTTTTATCCTGCCTGTGAATATGTGATCATTTTCTATCCCCATTCTTAGTCACCAAATTTTGACCTGCTAGGAAGCTGAGGATGGGGCTTTCCCTTGCTTATACCAGCATTGTGATGGTGATGACGAGGTCAAGAAGATTTCCTTTTGTGTTGTGATCTGAGAAAAGATTCTAGTTGAGTATCTTGATGTTGTTATGAGTTTCAAGATATGGTACTCTTCATCCATTCTATTGATTATAGAGTTCATGAAATCCTAGATATAGTAAGTAATAGGGTATTTAATGTCTATATTATTGCATGATTACTCAAAGAGTTGTAAGGATGATAAGTTTCAGAATTTTGCTATTAAAATTATTGAATTCCTTTTCAATTTCAAAGGGTCTAAGAAGTAGTAATGGCAAGGGAGTAAAATACAAAAGTTGTAGAGTTTGACGTTAGTTAAAGAACTGCAAAATTTCAGATTTTATGCATCAGAAGTTTAAGAGTTATAGTTCTATTAATTTAACCATGTCAAATGGTAATTCTGTGCAGTGTTTGAAGATTGATTGGCACTGTCATGGTCATAGAGGTTGAACCAAGTAAAGTGTAAAATACGAAAGTTGTTCCTTTTTGAATTAACGATGTGTTTCTAAAATATCATTTTATTTGAAGATATATGTTGGGAGATATACATGCAAGATTGATATGTCTGAATTTACAAGTTTGAAAAAATTGGTGGACATTCAAATGGATGCTATAAATTTAGTACTCTAATCATTGTGAAATTTGGATGCTTAGCCCTATGTATCTAGTTTTCTTAGAAGAAAGAATTTTGTGATTTGGGAAAGGATAGACAAAGTTAAACCAGATTTAGTTCTCAAGGATCATGATATAATTGTTTTTATGGCCCATTTAGAAAGGATACTTGTTGTCATGCCCTTACAAGAATCAATATTTGGAATAGTAGAGTGATAGCTTGACCTTTTCGCATTGGTCCCCTTCTGAAATTCGATTTTTGTAATATCCTTACTTATTAACCTCTTAACCTTTATAGCATCATTGGTGTGTTGAAATTTTTTCCTTGCATACCCTTGAACATTGTAAAATTCATATTGTTGGTAAAACTAATAGGATTTCTTCCCTAATATATGACATGCCAAAAGGCTTGATTGGGTGTAAGAATTGGAGTTTATAAGCGTTAATCAGGTAAGTAACACCACATATAAATTCCAGTATATATATACATATAAATGTTAGATTTTCGATACTTTTGAATTTACTTGTTTGATTATTTCTACTTATTCAATTATTACTATACTTGTTAATTATTGAATTGCTAAGTCTACTAATTATATTAAAAATAACTAGATTATTTTTATTGAAAAAGGGGAGCATGAAAAATTAGTAGCATCAAAATTACTCTGTACTCCTACTTAGATAAAGATTTGAAAATTTATGGATTTTATTTTGATAAATATTTGTTATTTCTATAACCCTTGATATATCCAATTTCTGATTTTATTAATATTGTCGACACCGAGTTATTTGTTATAACTATTTGTAATCTCCTAATAAACTATGCAATAACCCTATCATCGGAGTCAAACACTAATTATGTCAACATGCACCTCTATTAAAAAAGATTATAGTTTTGCATCATTCTATAAGTAAAACAATCACAACCTCTGATAATAAATCTAACTTAGGTCACCGAGAATAAATAAATGAAATTCTGACTCAGGTTACCTAGTATAAATAAATGACTTATGAAATTCTATTTTGGTGATGGCTTGGAAAACATATTTTTGATAAATTATTAAGTTTTGGATTTCATTCTTTATTGATTTTCTCATTAATAATGGCATTTTTTATTATAATGTTCTCCTATATATATATATATATATATATAAATTTTTGGAAGCCTATATGATCCCAATTATTATTTTTTTTTTGTGGTTTACATAATGGATTGTTAAGCTCATAAACTTGTGCTTATACTTTTTTTAATTCACAAATAACTTAGCTGTGAGCATTGAGTACCTAGAGTATTTTCAAAGTAGATCGAGATATTATTATTTTTATTTTATTTAGGCCCATGGTGTAGGCTTTGAACTTTATTTAGAACCTTCAACCTTCTATACTCCGAAGTTGATTAACTTTTATATTCTAAAACTTTATGGTTCTCTAGAGTTTTATTGTTTTTTTTTTTTTAAAGCAAATTTTGAGGCCCTTCATGTCATTTGGTTCTCACAATGTGCTTGTATGGCCATTTGTTTACGTTTTGGGTAGGTTGGATCAAGTTCGGGGTGTGACGTGTTGTTTGTGTGTAACTAGTCCTCTTTTTCTTTCATATCAAATCCTTGTCCTTTCTTTGTCTATGTATCCAATACCATAGTTTCATTCATCACAAAAATTTCCAACTAGTATTAAGGCCAGGTTAGAATGCAAGCGTAGACAAAATAGCGAGTCAGAATTTATAAAGTTAGTGGCTTTAAATACCAGCACAGGTATGGTGTAATCTGTGGTCTCCCTATTCAATAAGGGGAAATTATGATATGTGGAAGATAAAGATGTGAATGCTACTGCTACCACAGTTATTACGGACATTGTTGACCAAAGTTACATTGACTATGTTGTTGCGCATTAACCAATAGAAAAAGAAGCAAAGTGGCTAGCATAAGACCAAATGAAATATGATAAAGCCTTTTTTTTTTAATTTAGCAAGTTGCTGCAAAAAACATCTCCCTTAAATTATCGGTACAATGCAAGCAAAAGAGATGTGGGAAATATTGCAGTAGGAGTTATAAGGGTTGGCGAAAATAATCACAATAAAGCACCAAACTTTGAGAAGACAATTCTAGAATCTGTGTATGAAGGAGTCAGAAAATAAAGGAGTATGTTTCAAGAGTTTTTTTTTACCAAGATCAACGGCTAGGCCGCTAAGAAAGGCAAGAGCTTGTACAAGTCTCGGTAGAGCAAGTGAGGGCAGGGCCTGCGCACACATAGACGGTAGGACCACCGGCATACAACTACTACTCACACTACCAGAAATGTATCCTCACTCATGATTCGAACTTTCACCACTTGTGAAATGTTCTAATAGGGACCAGGCTACCAATAGACCATTTGGTCATTGGTATTATTTTTCAAAAGTGATTGAGATCGTTAATTAGATGCAAGCCTATGGCAAAGAGACCTTCGGTCATAAGGTAGTCAAAAAACTTTAATTAGCCAACCTAGTAGGCACAACCACATTGTGACTCTATTCAAGCATCGAAAGACCCATCAACTCTTTCAATTCAGTAATTAATTAATTCCTTGGAGTCACATGAGGAAAGGAGACTATAGCACTGGGATAACTTAGTTGAAGTGATCCCAGTCGAAGTTGAGCTTCAAAGCTCAAAATTCCCTAAAATTCTAGTGAATTTCTCAAAGAAAAGGCAATCCTAGGAAGAAGACTTGCAAGCAGTCGGCTCAAAGTAACACAGAACCAAGTATAAGTAGTTATTATATATGGTGCAATATTTGCAAGATGTTGATTAATTACATTTCTAGATTTTGAAAGAAAATGAGGTGCAACAAGCTAGGCCATAACGGGAAATAGGAATTAAATTGTCAAAATATGTCAATATAAAGTATATGTCTAGAACTAGATTATGTCAAAGACGTAAAAAGAGCAATTACTAATTAAGCTAAGGCTAGCTTTATTGTAGTATCTAGAAATGATCGGGATTCTAAGACTTAAGGAATTTAATGCCCATTAACATTTAAAGGAATAGTATCTGATTGGAGGAAGGATTCTAATCAACTCAGAAATGAGAAATCAAAAATAGCCCATCAGTAACAACAATCCCAAGTAATAGATAACTTTGAAAATGGATTAAGAAGATAGTTCCTAGGAGAAACATGAAACCAAAATCAAGATATAGAAAAATAAATAATAAAAAAGACATATGAGCATTTATTTATAAATCTAACATCATGTGATATTTATAGAAGAGAAGAATATATTAGTATTTTTCAAAAATATTACTATCAATTTTACTTTGGAGGAGATCCTAATAAATCAATGCGTTTTGACAAGTTCTATAATGAAATAGCCAAACCATGGGGAATTAAATTAATTAATGAATATCCAAGTTAAATTGAAGATAGAATTTTTACAAAGAAAACTAGAAGAATGGTATCTCAAATTGAGAATAAACAAGAAAACAACCAAAACAACCAAACCAATTGGTCATTCTTATTATACAAGGAAACATAAAAAAAATAATAAAAGATATAGTGCGAAAAGAAAACTAAAAAAGATAAATAAGATAATTAATAAAAAAAAGTGTTATAAAATAATATATCAACCAAAAAAATGTAAATGTTTTCTATATCAAGAAAAAGGTCATTATAATAATGAATGACTTAAAATAGAAATGAATACTAAATCCTAGAATTGGATGAAATAGAAGAGGTAGAAGACTTTTTTAAAGAAAGTAAAAAATCAATCTACATACTATCTAAATAGTGATGGAAGTAACTCAAAATAATAATTAAAAAAAAAACTCATCCAAGAATCTCGATAGAAGGAGAGTATTACCATGTGTTATAATTGATAAAGTTATATAAAAAATAATAAAACATTTAATATTAAAAAGGAAGAATGATTCAAAATTGTATCCTTCATAGATATAAATAAGAAAAAAACATGTATTATATTATGGGAAAAGTTTTATGAAGGCTGATAGAGATGAGAAATATTACCAACATAGTTTCTCTACCACTAATGACAAGAGAAGATATAAGAAGGCAAATTGACAACACCCTTTCGAGTGTGCCCCGAAAGTGCACGGGTTGTCGAAGTAATAAAGTATTCCGGTGAGTGGGTAGTCGAATCCACAGGGAGTAGTGATTCAAGACAAGATTAATTGCTACTTAGCTATTGCGACAATAATGGTGGTGAGAGAAAACAATGTGTGTACAATAGAAGGAAAAGAAATATGAAAGAAAGAAGAGTGCAAGCAAAGAGTAAGGAAGAAACAATTAATGCGAATACAGGGTACCCGGACAAAGCTCCCCCTAGGACTAATGCTTCTAGTGCAAGACTAGTATTATACATTCTAATTGATGTCTAATGAGTCGTGGAAATCCTTAAGCATACAGTCCCAAACCTAAGATCAACCCTGACTAGCTCCAACACTATGCCCCGGCACTAGGATTCACTATAACCCTTCACTCTGTTGATCGCTCAACTAAGCTCCAGGGGAGTCCATCTCTAAGCCTCACACTACGTGGAACTGCTTGGGGTTCTAGGGATTCCAAGTGATAGACCCTGTCCCTAAATATAGTTCTAACCCTTTGGTCTAGACGAAAGAACCCTAGTCTCAGTTAAGCCATAGCACTAAGATTCACTACAACCCTTCACGTTGTTGCTCGCGCAACTAAGCCCTAGGGGAGTTCATCTCCTAGCACTTCGCTCTACTTCGACCGCAAAGAACTCTTGGAACACGAAGGTAGGGAAAATCACGCCGAAGGGGAAAAGGGATGTTTCGCTACCTCTCGACTCACCCTCTCGACTCTCTCCAATCTCGAGTAGTCTAATCCTATAGAAGTTGTCACACCTTCAAAGGATAACCTAGATGATTCTCAACCCTAGTGTCACGGCTAAGGGAAAATCAATTACAATTATCATGCAAGATTGAAACTCAATTAAAATCATCAATTAAGAAAGCATAATAAAAATCATAGAAACAATGTCATCCTAGGGTTTACAAGTCCAAATACCCACTAGGAGTTTAGCTTTCCATGGAGCTATACAAAATCATCAAAGTATATGTATCAACAAGCATAGCAAACATGAATAAGACCTCCTTGAGATGCGTGGGGATGGTCTTGTGGAGCCTCTCCATCTTCTCCACCAAGTCCCTTGTCAAGCCTAGGGCACGCCTCGCCGAATTGATGCCGACGAAAACTCCCCCAATAGCTATCTTCCAAAGAACGTCAATGTCAATGTCGTGGAATGCTCCAAAGGCCTTGCAAAATTCTCTCAAAACCCTAGCCGCGAGCTCTTCAGAAGTTCGGCGAAAGATAGGTCAAAAAGTTTATTAATAAATCTGAGTCATGGCTATTAAAAGGCTGAAATCGGGCATCCACAAGGCAGTGTGAAATTTTCACACGCCATGTGGATTTTCTGGAAATGAATTTCTGGCACACGATGAACAATAAATTGCTACATTGATTTATCCTTATATTAATGAGCCAAAACACCAAGTCAAGCAAGGCCACCATTCCTATGGCCAAGTCAATGGCATGTGGGAGTTATCCTTATGTCGTGTTTGTTGGTAGAAGGAAATTATGTCATGTGGGAGAAGGCCATGTGGAATGTGTTGATGGCAAAAAACAAACTTTGCTTTATTAACTAGTCTCTGTTACGACCGGAGGAGGGCTCGCAAGAGGTGGGTCTCTATGAGGCTTGTAACTTGATAAGTGCTATATTATACTTATTATATTGATTATCTTATGCACTTAAGTGGTCTACAAGAGTGTTTTTAATGGATAATTCGTACTTAGGCTGCTCCATTTTTGTTTGAAGGACAAAAGAAGCACAACAAAGCCTAAATAATTGAAATCAGGAGCAAAACTAGGCCAAAAGCAACAAATAGAGAAATACACGAGTAAGGTATACAGCCGTGTACTTGCCTGTGTGCCTTTTAGTCATTGGAAAAATAAGCATCTAGAGAAATACACATGCTATTCACATAGTCGTGTACACGACCGTGCACTCCCCAGGCTCAAGTCCTCCCTAGAATAACACATCCGTGTAAATAATGTACACGCCCGTGTATATCTAGGGTTCTAAAGAATATGATCCAGAAAAGAACACTAGCTGAAGAGAAGCACACACCCATACATCTCAAGAACTAAAGAGAAGATCATCCAAAGATATACATGACTAGACGAAGAGATACACCACCATATACACTCGCCCGTGTAACCTAGGGATTGAGTTCTTGATTCATCCAGAGATTTACATGTGAAAAGTACACACTGGTGTACTTTCCCATATAATGTCTAGATTCTTGGGGATATAAATAAAAAGCTAAAAAAATTTATGAGGGAATCCGAATTTGGGAAAGTGACTAAGGGCCGATGGCTAGCGTTTCGAGGCGAATCTAAGGAAGAAGGAGGAGTTTGAAAAAGTCGTCGGAGTGATTATCCAAGGACGACAATATCAGCTCCTATCCTGCACTTGAGACATCGAGAGGGGGTTGTTCTACCATGGATACTGTTTTAGGGTTTTATTTTCATTGCTTCGATTTGAACATTGACCCATGGAAGCTTGGGATGATTTCATTTTGATATTTCTTATAATATAGATTTCCTTCGGCTTGTTAGGTTTATCGATGTCTTTATATTGTTGATCTAGCATAACAAGAGTGGTTATTTCATATTGATTTCATTATTGAGATCGAGAGATTTATAGCATAAGGTCATCTATAGATGAAGGGAATCAAGAGTGTGCGTTAGAGATAAGCCACTTGTGATTTCTCCGGATTAGAGTCGTGAAGCGAGAGCTCCGATTTCTGTTAGGGATCTCATAGAGCTCTATGCAATCTTACAAAAGTAAGATTAAAAGAGATTCAATCCTACCTTAACATCGGACTAGGTATTGGGGAGTCTTGAAAGAGCAATATATATTTGAAATCCCTCTGTCCAACAATACTAGGGTTTATCTATATATAATTGCAATTATTTTAACTCTAAATTCCCAAGTGAAATCTTACCCAATCACCTTCTTCTCCTATTGATTCCTTAACCTTTAATTTGTGATTTTGGTCCTTTCCATTCTTAGATTTAGTTGATTTGACACTCATTGATACTTTCTTCTTAGCTAGATAACAAGATTGGAGTTAGTACTTCTACTATATAGTCCATGTGTATTTTACCTTGCTTTTGAGCACTTTATTACATGATCAACATATGCACTTGCGTTCATCCCTATCATAACTCCATGTTGATCTCGTGGATTTTCAACTCCATCAATAGAGTGTTGCAACCAAGCATCACCTATACAGAGATGACAAATGAGATCTAGGATGATTTAAAGGAATGATTTCGTGTAAGTAATGAGCTAAGAATTTATAAACTCGAAACTAACATTAATTCACTGAAACAAAAGGGCATGATGGTAACGTCATACTACACAAAATTGAAGGGTATGTGGGAAGAATTTCTCATGTGATGGCAACTAAGTCACACAAGTTTTCTTGAAGGAAAGAGAAGAAGAAAAGATCTACCAATTTCTCATGGGATTAGAAGATTCTATTTTTTGGGATTGTTTAATCGCAAATGCTCGGGATAGAACCCCTTCCATCTTTGAGTCGAGTAAACATTATCGTCATTAAAGAAGAAAAGCACCAAAAGGTGGCAAGGATACAAGTTGAGAAGGCGGAGCACATGGCCTTCGTAGTTCAAAATCAAAAGTTGAAGAAAGCAAGAAAATATTAACACAAGAGCGGAAACCATTACTTTGTCCTACACTTTTGACCAACATGATCACTAACCATGGCACAAGTAGCACATGTCTAAACCCCTGAAGGAGTATCGAGATAGGACATCTCTTTGGTGCTTAAGGCCTAGCAGTTTCAACTACTTTTGACTTAGCTCGAGCCACCCAAAGCAGGTAGTGAGAAACTCTTCAGTAAGAAAAGTCATTCTTGGATAATAGATAGTGGTGCATCTAACCATGTGACGGACTCTAGAGAATTCATGTCGAATATGGGGAATTGTACAACCAATGCTGGTCAAATTTCGCAGTGAATAGGTAGGAATACAGGGTTTATTAAACAAGTTGCAACAACACACCACAATAAATGTTAGAGTTAAATGAAAACATAGGCATATTCTTAATGTAGCAAGGGCTTTTAGTTTCCAAGCTAGTTTTCCCATTAACTCTTGGAGAGAGTACGTGTTGGCAATGATGCGCCTTATTAATAAAACTTCAACTACAAGACTTGGTGCAAAGTCGCCGCATGAGATGCTTGATGGAAAGAAGTCATCTTATGATCATGTGCGAGTTTTTGAATGTTTTTTATGAGAAAGATAAATTTAGCCCGAGAGGAAGAAGATGTATATTCCTTAGCTATCCTTATAAAAAAAAGGGTTGGTGCTTTTATGATTAAGAAACAAAGGAAATATTTGTATCAAAAGATGTGATATTTGATGAGCCAACTTTCCTTTTTAACAAGTTGAGTGGGAACAAAGTTGGCCCATTAACAAAGGAGGACCAATTTTCAATGATGATATTTCCTAGAGGAATCACACTACATGAATAATGACAAACTCTTAGTTTGGAAGAGATAAATGTCTAAATGTATGTATTTTATACGTATATGTTTGTGACTATTTATGTGTATTTGGATGAATCGATGCCCTTTGTGTGGTAATCGTTTCTATTTGTGTTATAGGCTTAACAGAAGCCTAGATGAGCCCAAGAACACATTTAGGAAGAAATGTATACCAAAAATGGTGTTTTAGGGCCTCCGGCACTGTAGCGGTATTGTAGTAAGAACTATAGCACAACAGGACGGAGAATTTGCGAAATCTCAGGTTTTGCTGATGAGCAACCTGACGGTCATGAAGATGCCCGCAAGCCAGTTGAAGAATCTGTCGTATTGTAGTAGTTTACTGTATCATTTCAATAGAAATCCCGAGGCTCTCATGAGCTTCCTCACGCCAGTGAACTAGATCGTGAAGCCATCTCAAAAGCACTTTAAAAGAGGGTTTAGGGCATTAATGAAGAGGTCTTTAGCCACCCTTTCTCCACCATCATCTTCTAGGGATTCAAGTGGCTGGAGAAGGTGGATCTGAGGAGCAAGATCAAATGGGAGAAGAAAATTGCAATCAAGGAGCTTGTCGGCGCGGATCAACAAGCTCACATCACCACCTTCTAGTCAACATTTCAAGGGAGTTTCTTTGGTTTTGTTCATATTTCATATGTATTTTGAGATTTCTTTGTTATTCATGTTGAACTAGACTCTCAAGGTCACCGGGCATCCGGTGAACCTTGGGATGAACTTGCTTGTATGGATATTGTGATTTACATTTATGGCATTTGCTTTGGTTTGTGGTTTAAGCTTTGTGTTTTTTGATGTATCAAATTACATAAGAACTCTGTTGTTTGATTTCTAGATTGTACTTTGTTACATGATCATCGCCCTTGTGCTAGACACACTTGGCTTAGAAGGGATTCATGTATGAATACACTGTGACCATTGGGTATTTCATACCCCTCCAACCATTAGAGATGAACCTAGATATTGAGTTTGACCCTAATTAGAGATTTCCCTAGGAGTAATTCAATTATAAGAGGATTTGAGCGGAAGAGATTTCAACCCAATACTTGTATGGGATTAGGGGCTAATCATCGTGACCATCAGGGTAACCTACTTTTGTATATCTCTTGCCGCAAAAATACCATTGCCTGTGTAATTATAGCATCCTTCTAACTTTTGTAGTCCCGAGGGGATCCTCGCCCCAGGTCTCGTACTTTCATTGTTATTTGCTTCCTTAATGTGCTTACATTGTGTGCCTTAGTCCAACTTGTCTATAGTTATCTCTCTTGTTAGTTTTCTTATTTTCTTTTAAACCTACTTTGTTAGACTAGACAGTATCATCTAGGGGGAAGTAATAGAAGCTCTTGGGACCCTAGAGAATACGACACTCTTGTGCTTTCACGAAAGGTATTACTTGATGACTCGTGCACTTGCGGATCTCATCAAGAAGACTCATAGCAATGATAATGGGGATGAGGAGAGGGGGAGTAATAGTCCAATTACAATGAAAGAAGTTGACTCACAAAGTACAAAGCATGTAAGGTAGGCTATAAGAACACTAGAATGGTTACGAGACTATGTTGTCTACACAACCGTAGTGGCTGAGACACATGTTGGGTCAAGACATAGGAATGACATTGTGGTGATATCAGAGCCAAATAGTTTGAATGAAACTGATTTAAGATGATCAGACCCTTCCAAATCTCTCTCGTTACATGATGACTCCTCAAGAACGTCCTATTTACTCACTAATTATGTCACATATGATAGATTTTCTCGTACACATAGAAAATTCTCCGTAGCGTCTACAACAAGTGTTGAACCTAAGACCTATGAAGAGCTCATGCAAGATTCTTTGTGGCATGAGGTAATGTCCAAGGAGGTTGGGGTTTTGGAAAATAATGGAACTTGGGAAGTGGGGGATTTGCTGATAGGGAAAAAGCCCATTTATTACAAGTCAGTCTACAAAATCAACTATCATGTGGATAACACTATAGAAAGCTACAAGGAAAGAGTAGTTAAGAAGGGATTCACGCAAGTGGAAGAGATCGATTTTCATGAGACTCAAAGGGGAAATAGCGCTTGACATCATTACAGTGTATAAGCTTCAAAATGCTGACCACTTGATTTCCCTATCAAACAGCAGCACCAGCTTAGTTCAACTCCTAGGTTTATCAACATCTAGTGGGCCTTATGGTTTACCTCATGATCACATGTCTAGATATATCATATGTTGTTCATATCTTGACACAGTTTTTATAGAAACCAAGATAAGAATATATGGATGCAACTATCATGGTAGTTCGTTACTTAAATGGTCGGCTAGGCCAAGGCATTTTCCAACAAGCTGATAGTGATCTACAGCTGGGAGCCTATTGTGATTCGGATTGGACAAGCTGCCCACTCACACAATGATTGATTGCAAGGTATTTCATTATGCTTTGAAATACTTCAGTTTCATGGAAGACAAAGTAGCAAAGTATAGTATCACGATCTTCAGCTGAAGCAAAATATAGATCATTGGCCACAACAGCTAGTAAACTTATATGGTTGCCATCTTTCCTTGCTACTCTCTCTCAGAATTACTTATACTGAGTCGACAGTGCTACATTGTGCTAATTAGGTGGCTCTTCACATTTCTCTAGGAATAGAATATTTGATTAAGCAAATATTGTTTTTGTGTGATTTTATGTATATTCTATTTTAAGTATTCTATTTTATGTAGTATTATATTTTTTTTAGATAAATCACAACAATTTTGTATATGATATATTATTGTACCAAGCTTCTTCTTCAATGAAATTTATAACTTTTCTTATCAGACTTTTTCAAATACACGACTTTAAGGAAAATATCTAATGAAAATGTGTTAGGCATTACACATTTACATAGAGGTAAGCTATGCATTAAATAATACTCACCCTAATGAGTGGTCTGAGGAAAAAGAATATATTTCTATACTCGAATTATTCCAAGAAATATGAAAAGCTCATTTACCTGAATTTGTTAGACATATAGAGATAACAAAAACCTTCAATTTAGATATCAGTGAAAAAACTCAGTCATGAAATAAAAGAAATAATACTGAATATAAAATAGAAGGAAATTGATTATTTATTGGAAGTAGTTCCCAACGAGTTAATACCTAAAAGGCATTGTTAAAACTTAAAAGTTAAACTGAACAATTACGAGCAAAAGAAAAACTATAAAATAAAAGAAAGTATTTAGGTGGATTAACATGGAATGATATTGAAAAATCTATAGATACAAGAGTATTTGCTAGCTTTATATCAGAAAGAATTATTCCTTATTTAAGCAGAAGAAACATTAAAAAAAAAAAACCCACCATATATTTATTAAAATTTTGATGGAAGTTTATCCTCCATAACTCAAGAAGTAGATATACCTTTAAAAATTAAAGACTAACAACTTATGGTTACTCTATATGTACAAAATAAAGAAAATTATAATAATTCAAATTATTCAATTATTCTCAAACTTAGTTTCCTTAAACAAGCAAAGCCATATAGTAGTATTATTGAATTTATTAATATTACACTCAATAGGAAAATCTTATGAATAAGACCAATCAATTTATTATCCAAATTCCAATAGGGATAAAATGTAAAGAATACTGAGCAAGATATTTTCATTGTTTTATATATTTCGGATTAGGAATTTATCTTATAAACAAATTTTTTATCTAATAGTATATATTACCGCTATACCCACTATTCCAGGGTACGATATTAGTAACAAATGGTACTTATTAACCCAAGGAAAACCTAGAATATTTCTTAGGGACAGAGATTATAAAAGGGCTGCCATTCTATATCAACCAAGAACTACAAAAAGATATATTAATAGGAAATAATTTCTTACCACAGTTTCCTGCATATGTCCACATCCATAATTACATCAAATTAGTCACAACTTGCACGCATGCTATTCTGATACCCTGCATCATACAAACATTTTCTCGGCAACATCACTCCTCAATTAGAGCAGCAAATATGGTGCTAGGGATATGAAAAATAAAACAATTCCAACATTTTAATAAGTTTAAAATATTTGACATAGCTATAGGTCTTTCGAAGGTTCAAAACTTCCCAATCACTCCCTCTGAAATTTGAATTTCCCAGATAATCCTTCCCATTTTGGTTTGTTCATCATTTAGTCCTTGGATCTCATTGTCATTTTTTTGTGGATAATTTTAATTTTGTCCCTGCTATTGGTGGGAAAAATTTCCACCAAATCTTGTTAAGCTTTTCGAAAAGTGTACGGCTAGCATCAATTCACAGCTTTTTCCTATCTTGTTACTTAAATTTAGTACTTTGTATGTATCTTAACTTTATTCTGGCCTTCTTTTTATTCTTCCATAATCCTTTTGTTCTATTTTGTTTGTATTTGCGTAAGATAAATTTGCCTCTTGTCTTTGGCATTCATTGTTGTTGCACTTCGCTGCTTACCATTTGCTCTTATTTGGCGACTATATCTATGATAACCCAACAATGTCAAGGAAGTTGATGAGTGTACTTTGTTTATGTATTTTATATCTATTTGTACACTCATTTGGCATGTATTAGAACCATAATGTGGAATTTGATGCTAAATATAGTATGTTTTGCATTAATAGGCTTAGGGCAGTGCTTAAAGGGGAAGGGGATCCAAAAGAAGCAATTTAGACTAAAAATGATGAAGTCGGAGCTCTCTCGGCATCATTAGAATAAGAGCAAAGCAAACTGAATGCCTTACGGGTAGCTTACTATCCCCCTTACAGCTGTAAATATAGTCCAGAAGACCTTGTGGCATGCTTATTGACACACCCCTTGCATGTGTGTACCGCAAGTGCACTGGTTGTCTTAGAAATAAAGTACCTTGGTGAGTGGGTAGTCGTATCCATAGGGAATAGTATTTAGAAACAAGAGGTATCACTATTTAGCTATGAAGGAAATCGATGATGAGAGAAATATATATATATATATATATATATATAAAAGAAAATAAAGATGGGGTACCCGGACAAAGCTCCCTTTCTAGTGCAAGACTAGTATTATACCCTCTAATTGATGTCTAATGAGTCGTGGAAATCCTTAAGCACACAATCCCAAACCTAAGGTCAACCGTGACTAGTTCCAACATTATGCCCCGGCATTAGGTTTCACTACGACACTTAACTCTCGTTGACCTGTCAACTAAGCCTCAGGGGAGTCCATCATCCTCAGCCTCACACTACGTGGAACTGCTTGGGGTTCTAGGGATTCCAAGTAAAAGACCCTGTCCCTAAGTATAATTCTTACCCTTTGGTCCAGGTGAAAGAACCCTAGTCTCAGTTAAGCCCCAGCACTAGATTCACTACAACCCTTCACTCTGTCAGGGGAGTCCATCTCCTAGCACTTCACTCTACTTCAACCGCAAAGAACTCTTGGAACACTGAGGTAGGGAAAATCACACCGAAAGGGAAAGGGGATGTTTCGCTACCTCTCGACTCACCCTCTCGACCCTCTCCAATCTTGGGTAGTCTAATCCTATAGAAGTTGTCACACCTTCAAAAGATAACCTAGATGATTCTCAACCCTAGTGTCACGGCTAAGGGAAAATCAATACAATTAACATGCAAGATTGGAACTCAATTAAAAGCATCAATTAAGAAAGCATAATAAAAGTCATAGAAACAATATCATCCTAGGGTTTACAAGTCCGAATACCCACTAGGGTTTAGCCTTTCACGGAGCAATACAAAGTCAATAAAGAGTTTAAGAACATATGCATAAAAACCATAAAGAAAACTCCCTTGTAGATCTTATCGATGGTCTTGTGGAGCCGCACGTCTTCCCCAACGAATCCCTTATTAAGCGTAGGGCACACCTCGCCGAATTGATGCCGACGAAAGCTCCCCCAATAGCTATATTCAAAAGGATGTCGATGCCGACGTCGTAGAATGGCCTCCAAAGATCTTCAAGAACCTCTCCATACCCTAGTCGAAAGCCCCCAAAAGATAGGCAAGAGATAGAAGGGGTGGGTCCCTAAATAGATCTGAAAACAGGCTATTTATAGGCTGAAATCGGGGTTTCACACGCCCCTGTGGAATTTCCACATGGCCCTGTAGAATTTCCACACGGGCATGTGGATTCTCTATTTTCCATATTTTCGGCAACAGTGAACAGTAACTTACTACAGTGTTTTGCTATAATAATTTGCTGCATTGCGCTACAGTACTCTCACCGAAAATGCTCCCGAATCCATGTTCTTCATCGAGGCCATTGAACTGGGCACACAACCAACAGTAGATCATGTCGTTTGCTTTGTTTCTCATTATTGACGAAGTTCTTCAATGCTACACGGGCTAGACTTTTATGAGTGTGACTGCCTTCGTGCCCCTCCAATGGAGGTTGGCACACACTCACAAGTTTAGAACCTATGCATTGTTCCTTGCTTGGTCTAAGAACTCCTCAACAATGGCGAACATAACCTATTCCTGCTTCTTTTATCCTCAATTCGTCTCCACAACCCTATATGCACAAAAGAACACAAATGCACACATATAAGCGATAAAATCTAAATAAAACGATGCTCAATGTAAGAAAAGTATACTTCGTATAGATTATACATGAGTACTTATCACTTATACCCGTAAGAGGATTCAAAGTCAATTAAGAGGACCTTACGAGGAAAACTTACACTCGTAAGGATGTTAGTAAGGACCATCCAGAGGAGCTTATGACCACAATGCATTCCCGTAAGGGCAGTCGCAATTAGCAAATATAGAAGCTTACAATCCAGCTCTTACTGTCACAAGTAGGACCGTAACATATTCAGAAGACCTTACGGATGAGGCTTACAGCAGTAAGAGTGCCTGTAGGGCTCACACTATCTTCCCTAGCTCCCTTATGGCCTTGCCCTTACACTCGTAAGCAGCACGTATGCAATCGGATATAAATGAAACTTAAAAGGATTTTTAGGGCATTATCTATTCTATCTCTCTCTTCTTCAGGGACTGAGTCTTAGAGGCAAGTTTGAGGAAGAAAAGGTCCGAATCTCCAGCACCTTAGGCAAGATTTGGAAAAGGATTTGGCCCGGCATTCAAGGGGATTGGAGATCGTAGTTGCCAAGCTCATCTTAGCGGCATACGTGGAAGCTACCTCGATAACTCGCCATCCTAGGGATTAACAGACGGATTTTCATGGATCCTATGTCTACTCCTATTCATTGTATTTTGAATGCTTGCCCTTCATTAATGGAGGGCTAATTTGTAGATGTTTGGGCATAGTTGAACTCTAAGGTTTACTTTTATGACTTTGGTTGTTAGATCTTTGATGCTTTAATTGATTTCTTATTTGCAATCATATCTATTTGAATCTAATTGCATGTTTGAATGCTTGGTTGCTAATGAAGCGAAAACCCTAGATATCATGTTTGATGTGCTACAAAACGAGTAGAAAATACCCACCTAGCATAGACATGCCTTGATTAGAGAGAATTGTGAGTAAGCCTGGGTATAGAGTTCTTTGGAGACTCCATCTCCCTTTATTCTCCCAAGTGAGTTATTGTCAATCTCCGTGCTCTTTGCAATCATATGGAGTGGATTTTAGGAGAAACCACATTCCTGCTCTTTATTCAGATTAGGGGTAATCTCTTTCTTTTTGGGAGAGACTATTTACTTAAAAGATTGTCATTAGCTCATGGTGAGGTTTTCATAGAGTGTTAATGCGATTGTATGAATGTCTGTATCAGCTCTCACTACACCATAATGGGTCTTTATTGGCATTTTTTAATATTTAGCAGCATTTTAAAATGCCACTAAATATGATAACGGCGTTTTCGCAAAACACCAAGAAAAACTCCGCCAAAAATAGTGTCGGTAATGTTCCAACAATTAGCAGCGTTTATCCTTAAACACAGCTAAATTAGAGTCATTTTTCTTACCTTTATCGGCATTTTATATATTTAAAAAATAATTAATTTACCAATTACATTAGCGGCATTTACAGATAAACTCCGCAAAAATTAGCGGCGTTTTTAAAAAATAATTTTAAAAAATAATGTTAATTTTTTTAACCTAAATTAAAAAAAAAAGGTAAATCAACTCCTCTAATTATTATTATTATTATTATTATTATTATTATTATTTGTTTCTTTTTTTTAGATTTTTTTGTTTTTTTTTTAAATTATTTTGTGTTTTCTCTTTTTTAATTATTATTATTATTATTATTATTATTATTATTATTATTATTATTTTCTCTTTTTTCTCTTCTCTCTTCTCTCTAGATCCTCCTCCTACTCCTTCTAGAACATTGTAATAGGACGTATGTATTTTTTCTATTGATTATTTTGTTTTATGTTATTTTTTTCTATTGATTATTTTTTTTTTATGTTATCTTATTTTATTTTGAAGGGTGGTGCTAATGGACTTAGATATTTGAGTATTAATTCTCATGAAAATATAACAAAGGAATCTAAAAATATCAATGAAAATGACAACAATTATAATAACTTCGAGTAAGATTGCGAAAGAAGTGATGATCCTCATGATGACAATGGCAATAATGATGAAGATGGTGATGAAGACAATGACGATGGTGATAGCGATGATGAAGAAGATGATGATGATGATTGAAAATTTTTACTTTTGTGAACATGTTTAGTTTGCATTGAATCAATATCTTAAATTCTAATTGACTCAATGTTTAATTTTTAGATTTTCATAACGCTTTAATTTCTTAGATTTTGGCCCATCATTCAATTTTTGTTTTCAATTGAGTAAGTGTTCAATAGCAATTGAGTTGATGTTGTGTATGTTTATTTTATAAAATTCAGATTCTATTGTAATACAGACGCATAAAAAACAGGGTAAATGCTGCCGAATTTTTCAAAAAAGTATTTGCGACGGACATAATTTGGTTGCAAATTATACTTGCAAGAAAATACTCTTTTGCAACGGCCAATAATTTGTCAAAAATAATACCCATTTGCAACGGTTACAATCGAGTAGCATACAATACCCATTTGCAATAGTTACAATCGAGTCGCAAATAATACCTATTTGCGAGGACAATCAAATCATTTGGCAGCACATACAACCTTTTGAGACGCCAATCTCGTCATTGCAAATAAAAGTCATTTGCGACCACCACATTTGGTAGCACATAATATGCTTTTGCGACGGCCCAGTACCAATGCAAAAAAAAAAACAAGTCATCACCATGTTCGTCACATTATCAATGTTTTTGCTATGAAACATCTTATTTGTTGCGACGGCCTTTACCCATCGTAATAAGTATCATTTGCGACGGTGAGTTGCAAAAGATATCTTTTGTGATGGAGGTGGATACGACGGCATGTGATAGTTAAATGCCGTCGCAAATGAACTTTTTGAGACGATAATTAATCTTTTGCGACGGTAATGGGTCATTGCAAAAGGTCAATTTTCTTGTAGTGTCATCTTCTAGCTTCTTCTTCTTATAGAGTCATCATCATCATCATCATCATCATCACATTCTTCATCTTTATCTTCTTTATCATCATCTTGGTATTTGATAAGTGCTCGTGTATAAGTAATACGGAATATTATTTTCTTACATTAAGCATTACTTTTCTCAGGTTTTATCATTAATTAGTGTGTATTTGTGTTCTTTTGTGCATATAGGGTTGTAGAGAAGAGTTTAAGAAAGAAGGAGCAAAATTAGGTCATATCCGCCCTTGTTGAGGAGTTTCTTGGACCAAACAAGGATCAAGGCACGGGTTCTAGACTTGTGGGTGTGTGCCCTCCTCCAATGTGCTCAAATTGTTCTATCATTTGAAGGGGCATAAAGGCAGTCACACTCATAAAGTTTAACTCATATAATATTGAGGAACTTCGTCAATACATGGAAAGAAATTAATGACATGATCTACCGTTGGTTGTGTGCCCAACTTAACAACCTCGATGAAGAAATGAAGTTAGGGGCAACTTTAGTGCGAGTACTGTACTGTACTGTATTGTAGCTATTCACTGTAGCAAGTTACTATTTACAGCACGCCAGAAATCAATTTCCAGAAAATCCACACGGCAATGTGGATGCCCGATTTCATCCTTATAAGTACCCCGTTTTGAGATTTATTCGGGGACTTTAGACCTATCTTTCGCCCAACTTCGGGAGAGCTCGCGGCTAGGGTTCGGAGAGAATTTTGTGTAGCTTTGGAGTGAGTCTACGGCATCGACATCGACGTCCTTTGGAAGATAGCTATTGGGGGAGCTTTCGTCGGCATCGATTTGGTGAGGTATGCCCTAGGCTTGACAAAGGACTTGATGGAGAAGACGAAGCGGCTCCATAAGACCATCGTCACGCATCACAAGGGGGTTTTATTCATGTTTGCTATGCTTTTTATTACAAATACTTTAATGATTTTGTATAGCTCCATGGAGAGCTAAACCCCTAGTGGGTATTCGGACTTGTAAACCCTAGGATGACATTGTTTCTATGACTTTTATTATGCTTTCTTAATTGATATTTTTAATTGAGTTCCAATTTTGAATGATAATTACATTGATTTTCCCTTAGCCATAACACTAGGGTTGAGAGTCATCTAGGTTATCCTTTGAAGGTGTTACAACTTCTATAAGATTAGACTACACAAGATTGGAAATGGTCGAGAGGGTGAGTCAAGAGGTAGTGAAACGTCCCCTTTCCCCTTCGCCGTGATTTTCCCTAGCTCCACATTCCAAGAGTTCTTTGCGGTCAAAGTAGAGTGAATTCCTAGGAGATGAACTCCCCTGGGGCTTAGTTGCGCGAGCAATAGAGTGAAGGGTTGTAGTGAATCCTAGTGCTGGAGCTTAACTGAGACTATGGTTCTTTCGCCTGGACCAAAGGGTTAGAGATATACTTAGGAACATGCTTTAGGATCTCCACGACTCCTTAGACATCAATTAGAAGGTATAATACTAGTCTTTCACTATAAGCATTAGTCCTAAGGGGAGCATTGTCCGGGTACCCCATATTTGCATTGATTGTTTCCTCCTTACTCTTTGCTTGCACTCTTTTCTTTCTCTCACTTACTATCTTCTATTGCACACATATTGTTTTCTCTCACTCCTATTATTTTCACACTAGCTAAGTAGCAACATATTTTGTCTTGAATCACTACTTCCTGTGGATTCGACTACCCACTCATGGGGGTATTATTAATGGGAAGACCCATACACTTGCGAAGCACTCATAAGGGGTGTGTCTGTATCCTTTTAGAACTTTCTTTCAATATCAAAGGGTATTTATAGAAAATAAAAACTGATGGTATTTAACGGCGTTTTTTAAGAAAAACGCCGCTAAATAAAAATTTTAAAATTAAAGGCACCAAATTCAAATTTTCTCACTAAAGATTGAGCAAATTTTTAATTTTCAAAAAATTAAATTTTAGCGGTGTTTTTATGCATAAAAATCCGCTAAAGTTTAATTTTGTAAATTTTAAATTAAAAAATATTTATATTTTCACGGCCTTTTTTGGGATAAGCGCCATAAAATTTTTAATTTTATAAATTTTCAAATAAAAAAAATTATATCATTTTACGGCATTTTTTCGAAAATGCCGCTAAATCTAAATTTTATGATTTTCATATTTAATAATATAAAAAATTAGCGGTATTTTTAGTCATAAATGCCGCTAAAGTAAAGTATTTTCATGGCATTTTAAAAAAAATTGCTACTAAATATAAATTATATTATTTTCAAATTTAATGATATCAGGAATTTAGCAGTGTTTTTTACAAAAACGCCACTAATTACATTACTTTCGTGGCGCTTATTGGAAAAACGCCGCTAAATATAAATTTTATGCTTTCGAGTTTAATAGTATCAGGAATTTAGCGGCATTTTATTAAAAAAAACGCCACTAAATATAAATTTTATGATTTTGAAATTTAATAACATCAAGAATTTAGCGGCGTGTTTGACATAAACACCGCTAAATTACTGTATTTTCGTGGCACTTCTAGAAAGACGCTAGTAATTTTTTTTTTAGCGACGTTTATGGAAAAATGGCATGAAAGTCTTAAATATAGCGTCGTTTAGCAAAAACGCCGCAAAAGACCCCTTATGGTGTAGTGCCTACACTTATTCAGTTACTTTTCACCTGAGAAATTGAGGTTTAGTATAATTCTGGAAACCTCTCGGTTCAAATAGGATTGCATACCTAGATAACTTTTGTCCTATACTTCATAACCCTAAACGGATACTACGCCAGAACATCATTTCTCCCTTTGATTTTCCTCCGGTTTTATTTCCCGTATTTTCTAGTTTTCTTTTGGCTTTGTTTACACACACCACTTCACTCGCTAGGCTAATTTTTGGATTTAGAGTTATTACTAGTATTCACCTCCTTAGCTGTGGACCGACACTCTACACTTGAAGCACACTTTATTACATGATCGGTACGTACACTTGCGTGCGTCACTATCAAGTTTTAGGTGTCGTTGCTAGGAAAGGATTAGTGATATTAG
This sequence comes from Dioscorea alata, assembly GCA_020875875.1. Classification (NCBI taxonomy): domain Eukaryota; kingdom Viridiplantae; phylum Streptophyta; class Magnoliopsida; order Dioscoreales; family Dioscoreaceae; genus Dioscorea; species Dioscorea alata. The sequence goes on from CM037021.1 coordinate 12,219,221, forward strand.
GAACACTTGTTTTTCTGTCACTTTAGCCATTTATTCTTTATTTAAATCTAATTTATGTTTCCTTATACTTTGTGATACTCACTTGCTATCTTGTATTTAGTAATCATTTTCAGACCACTCTCATAGAAAAATGATGATTCATGCATTAATTGACCAATTGGCCACTATGAATGCCAGGATGGATACTGTCATAGAGCAAGATCATTAGTTGTAGAACAATTATGCAGGACAAGGTAGTAAGGAGGACATGATGACAAAGTTATCTGACCAGTTGTTCCAATTTGAATCACAATAGTTTCAAACTACCGACCAACCTACTTTAGAAGAAGCCTTAGGTCATTTTTTGGAATCTTTAGGTAACAGAAAAAGGAGAGCTCAAAGTTTTGCCTTTTTCAAAAATTCAAAAGTGATGTCAGTTCGAGTAGACAATGAAGAGGAGCACAAAAGAGATGATAGTTTGATGTCTTCATTCAGCTTTGATAAATTAGGAGTCGAAGAGGAACTGGGTATACGAACTGAGAACTTGAATTGAAGTAGCTACTGAAGTGGTGGACATCCCACAAATGCACAGTGTCAAGTAATATCTCTCGTGCAAGTACGAGAGGGTCATATTCCATGGGCTCAAGGAGCTTCCTTTACTTCCTCTTTACTCATTGTCTAACCTACCAAATCACATTGAGAGATACAACTACCAATAAAATTAAAACTAAGTGAATAAATGTCAACACGCCAAGTGAGAAGGTGTAAACTAAGGTATGAGGGTAGTTAGCTACGGTAACTAGCTACAGTAATTAGCTACATTAACTAGCTACAATGTTTTTGTTGCAGTAATTAGCTACAATAGCTAAGTTCTTTAATGCTACACGAGTTAGACTTTTGTGAATGTGACTGCCCTTGTGCCCCTCCAATGGAGGTTGACACACACCCACAAGACTAGACTCGTGCCTTGTTCCTTGCTCGGTCCAAGAACTCCTCAACAATGGTGAACATAACCTATTCTTGCTTCTTTCTTCTCCAAATTGGCTCCACAACCCTACAATGCACAAAAGCTAACAAATGCACACAAATTAATGATAAAATCTGAGAAAAGTAATGCTCAATGTAAGATAATAACACTTCGCGTTACTATAACATAAGCACTTATCATAAGCCTTTTGATTTCTCCCCAGAATGCTCATTAGCATTTGAGATGCTCAAAAAGAAACTAGTGAATGCACCAATTGTTATAGCTCTTGATTGGAATCTCCCCTCTGAAATCATGTGTAATACGAGTGATCATGTAGTCGGGCAATTTTAGGACAAAGAATGGACAAGCATTTTCAGCCTATATATTATGCTAGTAAAACTATGAATGATGCACAAGAGAATTACACCACCACTGAAAAAAAGTTGCTTGCTGTTGTTTTCACATTTGAGAAATTTCATCCCTATCTTATTTTATCTAAAGTTATAATTTTCACAGATCATTCTTCACTTCATTACCTGTTTAGCAAAACAAATGCCAAGCCAAGATTAATTCGTTGGGTTTTGCTTTCGCAGGAATTTGATGTGGAGATTAAGGATAAGAGAGGTGCGGAGAACTTAGCAGCAGATCATTTATCCATACTTGATCACCCAGGGAATAGATCTAGAGGAAGAGGAAATCAATGATTTTTTTCCCCCAGGAACACTTCTATTCTATCACTACAGTAGGCGAGGTTGATACATCTTGGTTCATAGATTTCATGAATTACCTTGTTGTCTAAGTTTTCCCCATTGATATAACTTCTCATCTTAGGAAGAAACTCTTTGCTAATATGAAGCATTAAATATGTGATGACGCGTACCTATTTAGGGTGTGTACAGATCAGGTCATTCGATGGACACAAGGATGGGAAATCATTCGGCAATGTCATTCGGGCCCAGCGGAAGGGCATTATAGTGCGAACAAAACTGCAGCAAAGGTGCTCAAAGCTGCCTTCTTTTAGCCATCCATATTCTGTGACGCACAAAGGTACATTCATTACTATGATAATTGCCAGAGCATAGGTAACATCTCTCTCCAATTGAAATGCCTCAAAACCTTATTATAAATTGTGAAATATTCGATGTGTGGGGCATTTATTTCATGGGTCCCTTTCCTAGTTCTTATAGGAATAGGTGGGCATTTATCTTAGTAGTGGTAGACTACGTCTCACGATGGGTGGAAGCGGAAGCTCAAGTGCCACCTACTAATGATGCCGAGTAGTGTGCCGGTTTCTAAAAAAAAAAATTGTTCTCTCATTTTGGAGCACCTAGAGCAATCATTAGTGATCGAGGTGCACATTTTTGTAATGCTTAATTAGAGAAAATCCTTAAGCAGTATGGTGTCGCTCATAGAGTAGCTACTCCGTATCATCTCCAAACAGTGGTCAAGTAGAGGTTTCTAATCATGAATTGAAATGAATCCTAGAAGAAACCATAACCATTGGTAGGAAGGATTGGTCTGAAAAATTGGATGATGCTCTATGGGCATATAGGATGGCTTATAAGACACCTTTGTGGAATTCACCATATTGTTTAGTCTATGGAAAAGCATGCCATTTACTAGTTAAGTTTGAGCATAAGGCCTATTGGAGGTTCTTGAACTTTGATTTAGAAGCCGTAGGAGAAAAATGGAAACTCCAATTGAATGAGCTAGAGGAATGGAGGCAAATGTCATATGAAAACTCTCATACTTATAAAGAATGCACAAAATTCTATCATGATCAATTGATAAGCCAGGGTGAGAGTTTCATGAGGGAGATCATGTCTTGCTTTTTAATTCTCGTTTGAAACTGTTTCTAGGAAAACTCAAATCATGGTGGATAGGGCCATATTGCATTACTCAAGTATTTCCCCATGGAGTCATTGAAATTTCACATCCAGAACATGGCATATTTAAGGTAAATGGTCAGTGCATGAAACATTACTTTGGAGATACTCTTAATTAGGGTAAGGAAATTTTGCATGAAAGGCCTTCGTAACATGTGTGTTTCAGGTACGTCAAGCTCGTAACGTTAAACAAGCACTTCTTGGGAGGCAACCCAAGGAAGACCTTTTGAATTTTTGTTAAGTTTGAGTCTTTGTTAGTAGTTGTTTAGTTTGGTTTGAGTTTGCAATAAATGGCTCAAGTTGTTGTGATTTTTTATAGGTTTTGATTGTTGGCCAGTGTTTCCAAACACTTATTGTCTGCTTCCCAGGTCATATGTGTGTTTGAGCTTAATTGTTGGAAACTAAGGAAATCTTTGTTCCATTTCCAGGACTATTATGGGCTACTTATGCATATAAGCACCTCCATAAGCCTCAAACAAAGAGCCTTTCGGGCGCATTTACAGGTTGTAAGTCCTGGTGAGTGATGCGTTGTCCGCAAGTGTACAGGTCGCACACAAGTAATAAAGTGGTACTCCCTAAAGAATAGGGTTGTCGAACCACAGGGAACTGTACTCAAAGTACTAGTTTATTGTCTGATGTCTAGTGAAACAAGTAGAAAAGAGATTGAATGATAAAAACACTAAATGAATGATAGAATCGGTGGAGATAGAGGAGATTAGAACCAAGTATTCGACGATACAAGAGTAATCCCTCAGGGTGCTCCCTAGGACTTATGCACGCTATCTCATCCTAATTGTCTACTAGGTACATTCCATAGATATTTGTGTGTGCTCACTAGCAATATTGCATCTAAGTGTTCTCAGAAACACCGAGTTTTGCTAAGATAACTGCACATTGCTTACAAACAAGCTACGCACTGAGTTTTATCCTAACAACTGTGTACATCCAACACATCGAGTTATGCAACACAAGACTAAACACGAATATCAAAGAGAACTCCGCAAATCAATTAGAGCAAATGTATTAGCATTACAATTTATCAATAGTCCACAACCCTAGGCACTGCGGCCAGTTAGCCCCTCGTGGGGAGGTACACAAGAAAAGGACAATAAAAGAACAAGAGGAAGAAGAAATGACTCCCTTCTACACTTTAGATGACTCTCCTTGCAGTAACCTTGCGCTAACCCCACCTTATGTGATGCCTCCTACTCGTCCTTGGTCTTCTTAGATGGTTTGATAAAGCTTGATCTTTGATCTCATTGACGTCCTCCCGGTGGAGAGAAGAATCCCCGAACAAAGATGAGATAGAATTCTGGAGTTAAAAAGGCAGTTTTGGGGCCCGACACGAACCGTGTCCAAACCGTGTGCTTTTCTGGGAAATCTGTGAGCAAAACTCCTGAGATTTGTAGCACTTCAGAGATAGGCATGCGATCCCCGTGTCTCCTAGCACATAGCCGTGTACTAGGCATCGTACCCATGTCGCTCTTGAACGAGGTTCTCCTAAGATTTGTATCACTTCGGGCATGGGCGTGTGATGACTGTGTCCTACCTGGGACACTCCAGTGTCAGGTTTTTGCTATTCCACTCTTCAGGATGGGATTTTCAGCAGATCAGGCACGACCATGTCTTGCCCGTGTCAGCTAGCTCTGATCCCCTGGTCGATGCAAACGCAAGAAACACACTCAGTTTCACTCCAAATTGACTCAGGCCCACGAATCCTACACATTGAACATAATACCATGAATAACACCAATTCTACACAATAAATATGCTAAAGGACAGCGAAAATGATAGAGTAAAGGGCATGGATACATAATATAAAATGCACTCATTAGTGAGCACAGTGCATAAGTTCCTTACGGGTGATTATGCCCATAAGGGTAGTCGTAAGAGTCATCCAGAGCACTTTACAAGTAAAAATTTAAACCTTTACGACCCGTAACTTACTGGGATATTCGACATATGTACCTTACTGGAATCTTATGTCCGTAAGTGCCAGCAAGAGAACCTTATGGTTTGCAAGGTTTAGCTCCTTACGGTTATAACCTGGGTCGCAATGGGCGGGTATCTTTACGGGGTAGGCCTTATGGCCGTAAGCTCCCCGTAAGTACCAAGGGTTTTAGCGCCGTTAAGTGAGAAGCTAAGTTTTTCTTTTTAAAAGCTTGCTGCTTTTTCACTCCCTGGTTGGCTACCCCTACCTTTCTCTTGCCCCAACGTGTAGCTTGGTGGAGTTTTCTTCGCTCCTTGATCGAATGGCTCTTGCTCCTTGGTCTTCAATGAGTACTTCCCTTGCTTTCTCCACTGTTGAGGTGAAATATCTTACATCAGGCATTGAGCCCAAAGTTTTTTCGGAATGATAGCATTTTATTGTTATATATTTCATCCATGTTAGCATTTGGTCATTATCCATGTAAATTTTGGGGATTTCCTTGCATAAGGTGACCCTTATGGATTGTGTTCAGGCTTATGGCCGTAAGGGAGCCGTAAAGATGAAATACCCCAAGTCTTACGATCATAATCATGACCGTAAGAAGGTCGTAAACCCTTCTATTTTGGTTATTCATGAAGGCTAACTATGTTATTTCTTTTGTAGAATCACCAACACCAAATGGACAGCTACCAGACCACAAAAGAGGGATCGATTAGAAGGTTCATCATTCCGACAAGTACCCACGGATCTCCCAAGGAAGTTGCGAGGGGAAGGATCACAAGGGGAACGGCCAACCATGCCACCTCCCGCACTTGTTGAGCTCAGTTTTTCCAACCATTTTCAAGAATGATATAACTGTTTAAAGATGAAGAAATTCAGTAAAGTGTGTTCGGTGGATTGGCAAGTCTTGGAATAGTTGGTTTTGGACGAGGTGGTATGCGATTTTCTAGATACGGGGGGATGGAGTCAATTATTTGTAGTTATAGAAGAAACATATCGAGTCGCCACACTTGAGGTTCTAAGCACCATCAAGATAGATCGTCGATTGGCTAGTTTTGACAATGCAGGTTCCATATGGTTTCAGTTACTTGGCATACAGGATATTGACACACCCCTTGCATGTGTGTACCGCAAGTGCAAGGGCTTGTCGAAGTAATAATATTACCCTGGTGAGAGGGTAGTCAAATCCTCAGAGAGTAGGGATCAAGGATACAAGCAATTGCTATTTAACTAATGCGAAATAAGGAAAACAAGAGCAAGGTTAATTGTGTGTGTGCAAAGTTAATCGAAAACAGGAAGAAAATAAAGAGAAATATGGAAGGTAAGAGAGTGCAAGCAAGAGTGATAAGAGAAAGACAATCAATGAATGAAATAGGGTACCTAGAAAAGCTACCCCTAGGATTTATGCTTCTAGTGCAAGACAATGCTATTATACTCTCCTATTGATGATTAATGAGTCGAGGATATCCTTAAACACACGGTCCCAAACCTAAGGTCAACCGTGACTAACCCTAATACTATGCCCCGGCATTAGGTTTCACTACGACCCTTGACTCTTGTTGACTTGTCAACTAAGCCCTAGGGGAGTCCATCTTCCTAATCCTCACACTACGTGGGATTACTTTAAGTTCTAGGGATTCCTATTGATAAACCTTGTTTCTATGTATAGCTCTAACCCTTTGGTCCAGGTGAAAGAACCCTAGTCTCAATTAAGCCCCAGCACTAAGATTCATTATAACCCTTCACTCTGTTGTTCGGGCAACTAAGCCCCAGGGGAGTTCATCTCCTAGTACTTCGCTCTATCTCGACAGCTAAGAACTCTTGCAACACGGAGGTAGGGAAAATCACACCGGAGGGGAAAGGGGACGTTTCACTACCTTACGACTCACCTTCTCGACCCTCTCCAATCTTAAGTAGTTTAACCCTATAGGAGTTCTCACACCTCCAAAGGATAACCTAGACGATTCTCAACCCTAGTGTCACGGTTAAGGGAAAATCAATACAAGATGCAATTAAGATTGAAACTCAATTTTATTCATCAATAAAGAAAAGCATAATAACATGTCATAGGAACATAATCATCCTAGGGTTTATAAGTCCGAATACCCACAAGGGGTTTAGCTCCTTATGGAGCTATACAAATCCATCAAACTATGAGAATAAGCACAAATCAAAAGCATAGATAAAAACCCCCTTGTGTAGAGTGTGGTCGTGGTCTTGTGCGGCCGTTGGACATCGATGTCGATGCCGATGGCGCGCTTCGATCCTCCAGAAGTTAGGTCAAAAGATAGTCAAAAAGATCCAAAAAAAGTCTCAAAAGCGTCTTTAAATAGTGTTGACTCGTGGCTTCAAATCGGCTGAATCGGGATTTCACATGGCCGTGTGGACTTTTCACATGCCCATGTGAAGTCTCTGTTTTGCTGAATTTCGGCAAACAGTTAACAATAACTTGCTACAGTAACTTGCTACAGTGCTTTTGCCGAAATGCTCCCAAATTCATCATTCTTCATCGAGGCCGTTGAATTGGGCACACAATCAACGGTAGACTGTGCTGATTGCTTCAATTCTCCTCATTAGTGAAGTTCTCCTATGCTACACGAGTTAGACTTATTGTGAATGTGACTACCTTTGTGCCCCTCCAAAGGAGGTTGGCATACACCCACAAGTCTAGACACGTGCCTTGTTCCTTGCTTGGTCCGAGAATTCCCCAACAACTTTGCTATTTTCCTCCAAACTAGCTTCACAACCCTGCAATGCACAAAAGTACACAAATGCACACAATTTAATGATAAAATCTGATGAAAATAATGCTCATTGTAAGATAATAACACTTCGCAATATTATAACACGAGCACTTATCAGATACCTTGAGCTATACAGAGTTTGCGATGTTATTGGGCTTTTATGACAATGAGTTTCTCATAACTATGAAATACAACCAACTGCTTATTGACTATCATCAAGGGGAGATGGCATTCGGAGTATGGAGATCTTTGTGCTCAGGAAGAAATTATGGACCAGGTTTGACGAAGCCTTCCTGCATCATTGATCTCGCATTATTATATATTTATGTAGTCATAACACGGTCATTTGCTGGCAGAGTAAACAGTCAAGGAGTTGTGGGTAAATAAGAGCTACTGTATCTATTGTATAGTACGATGAAGCATAAGCCACTTCATCTTGGATTCATCCTAGAAGAGTTCTTAGCCCATCAAGGACAGCATACATACCTGAGTTCCATCTTTGTTGGACCATATATCACGCATCTCATTCGAGGCATGAGACTTATTGGAGAGTTAGAGGGTCAAATCATCGTGGACAACACGACATCCCTCAGGATGAGTACTCTCCAATCTATTGGGATGGTCATTCATCGAGGGTCACGATACGTTCTCACGGCTTACCCCAGTAGACTAACCCCCAGTTCTGGAAAATGGTTCCAGAGACTCTTCAGACAATGCGACAGAGAGTGACATATCATCCCTGTCCCTCAAATACAGGTAACCCGAGCACGCTGACTCATCCTCCTCAATCCCATTCTGACATCCAGCAGTTGCAGACTGAGGTTAGGTGACTCCAGGGGGGCTAGAAGGTGATTATGGTGTCACAGGCCCATTTTTTTACAGACCTGAGTCGTGCGTTGGATCTGTTGCACCAATTAACTACCCCATCTTCAGTTCCGGAGATCACATCCACCTCTACCTCACCTGTCACACCTCATCATCTTCCGACTGATCTAGAGCTACCCCATTTTCATTTCAGACTTTGTATTCATTATTGGCAAGGGTTGGCCCTACTTAGTTTGTACTTATTTTGAGACTTTTAGTGGATTTCTATTTTCTGTTTTGTTATTTTTACTTTGTTAAGCTTTAATTTTCTTCCTTTATGCCTCGCAAGGCTTATTTGTAACACCCACCATCCTCAATTATAAAGTGGATGCTTACTCTGTTAATTCTTCACCTTGAATAACCCCTACATTGCTAGGACACAACAATGGACACACAAGGCTTGTTCCAAGCTTCAATGATTTCACGAATGTGAAATGGTGGAAGTAATCATATTCCACTACCTCCCTGCTATTATTTGCATTGCCTTATAGGTTTCTCTTTTGCACACATTGAGGATAAAATATGATTTAAGTGTGGGTGAGGGGTATAAGTTTCATTGCTAGCTCTATTACTTGCCAAGTTGTGACTTATGATGGTACATTTCAAATATAGAGGAGTTTCTGAGTATTAGGATGGACACTTGTGAGTTTGTTCTATTTTTAGTTCCATGTTTTTTTAGTGCGCATGCTATTCTTGATGATTTGCCTAATTAGAGCACATAACTCCTCTATTGTGAAGAAAATTTTTGCAAATTTGATTTTTCAAAAAGAGAGCTTAAAAGTTGAGAAACAGAAAGAGCTACCCCTATTAGAAGTGTGAAGCTACTCTTGATAAGTAGGATACTATGTATGCCCTAATGAGAAAAAGTGCTACCTCTATAGGTAAGTGAAAGCTACCGTAACTTTGTTAGTAAAAGATGCAAAAAGAGCTACCTCTCTTGTAAGTGTGAAAGCCACCAGTTGAACGTTCACAGGAGAGGGCTACCTTGGGAGATATATGGAGCTAGAGCCTTGTGAATGAGAAGTTGTTTGGGTGGTTATCTACTTTTGGAAGTCCTCTAGGTTGAAAAAAGTGAAGCAGCGAGTTATAGCACACTCGCAATGATAATCTTGAATAGAATGTGCACTATTTTTGGAGCTTGAAATTTTTAGCATTTTCGTGTTGTAGAAACCCGAAGTACTTATGAAACTCCTAAATTGTTTAGCACCCGAGGTTTCACACTTCTTCCACTTGGTTTGTAACGTTCTATTTTGCTTGAGGACAAGTAAAAGTTTAAGTGTGGGGGAATTTAATGTGTACTTTGTTCATATATTTTATATCTATTTGTACACTCATTTGCCATGCATTAGAACCATAATATGGAATCTGATGGAAAATATCATTTGTTTTGCATAAACTAGTTTATGGCAGTGCTTAAAGGTGAGGGAGATCCAGAAGAAGCAATTCATACCGAAAACAATCAAGTTGGAGCTCTCTCGGTATTATTAGAACAAAGATAAGGCAAACTAGGTATCTTACAAGTAGCTTACGGTCCCCTTTACGGCCATAAGTATAGTGTACAGGACCTAGAAGGCATGCTTATGCCCATAAAGAAGATTTATAGTCAATTTAGAGGACCTTACAGGCAAGGCTTATGCCCGTAAGGATCCCCGTAATGACCACAGTGCATGCTTGTAATGACAATCGCAAGAAGCAAACAGAGAAGCTTATGATACAGCACTTACAGCCATAAATTGGATCGTAACATATTTAGAAGACCTTATGGATAAAGCTTACTGTCATAAGCCTGCCCATAAGGCTTGCGACTATCTTCCCCAACTCCCTTATGGTCTTACCCTTATGCCCGTAAGCAGCTCGTAAGCAGTCAGGTATAAATAGAACTTAAGAGGAAGAAAAAGCCGAATCTCCAGCACCACAGGCAAGATTTGGAGAGAGATTTAGCCTAGCATTCAAGGGGATTGGAGATCGTAGCCGTTAAGCTCATCTTGGCGGTGGTCGTGGAAGCTACCTCGGCGACTCTCCATATTAGGGATTGACAAGGGTTTTTCATGGATCCTATGTCTACTCCTATTCATTGTATCTTGAATGCTTGACCTCCATTAATGGAGGGCTAATTTGTAGATGTTTGGGCGTAGTTGAACTCTAGGGTTTAATTTTATGACTTTGGTTGTTGGATCTTTGATGCTTTAATTGATTTCTTATTTGTAATTATATCTATTTGAATCTAATTATGTGTTTGAATGCTTGGTTGCTAACGAGGCGAAAGTGCTAGCTATCATGTTTGATGTGCTATGTGACGAGTAGAAATACCCACCCAATATAGACTGTCGTGATTAGAGGAAATTGTAATTAAGTCTAGGTACAAGGTACTTTGGAGACTCCGTCTTCCTCAATTGTCCCAAGTGAGTTATTGCTAATCTTCATGCTCTTTGCAATCATATGGAATGTATTTTAAGAGAATTCACATTTCTGCTCTGTATTCACATTAGGGTAATCTCTCTCTTTTTGTGAGAGATTATCTACTTAAGAGATTGTCATTAGCTCATGGTGAGGTTTCATAAAGTGTTAATGCGATTGTGTGGATGTCTGTATCAGCTCTATTCCTATTTTGTTACTCTTTGCCTGAAAAATCATGGTTTAGTATAATTCTAGAAACCTATCAGTTCAAATAGGATTGCATATCTAGACAACCTTTGTCCTATACTTCAAACCCTAGACGGATACTACGCCCGAACATCGTTTCTTCCTTTGATTTCCCTCTGGCTTTATTTCCCATGTTTTCTAGTTTTCTTTTGGCTTTGTTTACACACAGTACTTCACCCGTTAGGCTAATTTTTGGATTTAGAGTTATTACTAGTATTCACCTCCTTCCCTGTGAACCGACATTCTGCACTTCAAGCACATTTTATTACATGATCGACGCGTACACTTGTGTATGTCCCTATCAAAAGTCTTGGAGAAACATTCAACTTTTTAGTGAGTCTTTTTTCTCATTTTACAGAGAATTTTTCTTACTTGTGCACTTTAAACCATGTCAATGTAAGGCTTTCTTGTCACACGTTGTCAATGGATACCTTTTGTGCAATCACCAGATATAAGGAGGAGGGTCAAGTCCTACAACTCACAATGTTGACTTCTTAGGATATTATACTGGCGAGATATGTGAGAGATGGGGCCTTGAAGTTTCTAGTGTTAGGGTGAAGGTGTCGCATCGGATGCACACTAAAATATTTGTTCCATTGATTTTGAGGTGAACTCCAATATATGTACCGCATATACCATATGTTCAACAATGATGTCGTGGACCTCATTATTGATATAGTTGAGGAGGCATTGGATATGCCCTTGTCTCCTTATTCCCATCATAAATATCATATCTTTGCTTTATACCTTCAATTGTGTTCACCATATTCATAAAAGTATGAGTCTATGATTAATACTTTATTTTCTCATTTAGAATTGTGACTTTCTGCTTACAAAACAACTTTGTCATTTACAATTACAAGTTTCCGCAGAAAAATATGGTTTTCTGATTAGTACTTTATGTTTCTGTCTAGCATTCTCTTTTTTTAGTTATTGTGATGTTTCCACTTGATATTATTTGTTTCCGCTTTATAAGTTAGTGCTTGTTGGTTTCATTTTTTCCAATCTTACTTATGGTGTATATACCACTATCATGGATTCATTTTCGGAGAGCATATCTTTCAATCGATGCAAATTCCCATCCCAGTAATAAATTGTGGGGTCCTAACTATCTGTTCTCTGTTGGACTATTTTGAAAGTGTTTTGTTGGATGTTGGTGGACGATTTCATGATGGTGAGATCGTCAAGGATTCACTACGCGATTATGCTATCAAGTAGAATTTCAACTTTACATTCACAAAGAACGATATGCAGAGAGTGATTGTCCAATGTACAGTCGAGAACTACGAGTGGTGTGTCCACACATCGAAGGAAGGCTTCCACAACACATTTACAATCAAGGCAATGTATCCCACATATATACTATGACACTATCAACATGACCTCACAACCAAAAACATCCAAAAAATGAGTCAGTGTAAGTGTGATATAGAAGCTGAAAAATCACCCCCTGTACAGGGTTATTGACATTCAATGTGATATATTACAAGATCATAGTGTTAATCTATCCTATAAGCAGGCTTGGTTAGGAAAATAGCTCACTTGCGGTGTTCTTCATGGGAGTAAGATGGCGAGCTATGACCTATTGACATGGTATGCAAGCAAGGTGATGGAGACCAACCTTGGTAGCATTGTTGTCATCGAGAAAGATAACGAGTGAATTAGGCTTACATTTTTCTCCTTCCATGTGTGTTGTTAGCTTCAAAAGTGGTTGTAGGCCCTTGCTATTCATTGATGGAACTCACTTATTCAGGAAATATAGGGGTACTTTATTGGGTAAAATGGGTAAAGATGGGAACAATGGTTTTTTTCATGTCACATTTGCTATCCTTGATAATAAAATAGACGCCAACTAAATGTGGTTTCTGTCAGAGCTTGGGGATGAGCTATATAGGGATGATGATTATGTGTAGGTTATCACATTTATATCTGAATGATCAAAGGTCCTCATCATTGTGATCGTGATGGTTTTTCCTTCTTTCCCACATGCATATTACTTGAGGTACTTACAAGTAAATTTTATGAAATTGAACCTCAAACATGGGAAGGCATTGAAGGAGGAGTGCTAGTACATACTTGTTAAGATGATGTATGCATGCAACTCGAAGGAGTATGATGATGTAGTCAACGACCTTTTCATCATCACTAGGGACTTCATAAATCTGATGCCGCTTACTGGTCAACAATATGGTCAAAGGCAAAAGATGAGGCGGGATGCATTCAAACGTTGTCGAGTTATTCAATACATGAATAAAGGAGACATGCCACCTATCCTTGATGAACATAGTAGACTTGGTATGGTAAGCTTATATAGTTTGCACTTACTATTTTGTATTTTTATTTAGTAGAACACATTTCTACTTACTTCATCATGTTATAATTTAAGGAACCCATTTTATATTTAATATATAATCATTCCATTCACTAAATCATGTTTTCCATTGACTTACATAGCTCCTATTTATTAGATACGTTGTTGATGGTAAGGTACAACATAACACCCTACCGACCATAAGTGCATAGGTCATCAAGTAATAAATCCCTCAAGCTAAAGCGCGAGAGAATCATAACTCTTGGGTCCCAAGAAGTACTATTACCTTCTCTTCATATCACTATTTAGTCTAACAATTAAGAGAGTGATGTTTTAAATACAAATAAGACAAAGAAATAAAAGGAATGCCACCAAGTGACATAAATTGAGATGAACCTCTATCAATGCAATAAGTCATGGCAAGGATCCCCTCGGGAGTTTTAATGATGCAAGGATGATATAAAGATAAAGTAGCTATTGAAAAACTTGGACCGCGGGATTCTAAAGTCGATTACCTGAAAACCTTCAGTGAATTATCTTAATCCCATAGGAGTTCTAGCTCTCAGACACATCTATGATTTCAATGGGCATAATGAATCTCAAATTAAAAGTAGAATCCTAATTTAGAAAGCCATCTATACCTAAAACCTTCAGTGCATTGATAGGGACGCAAGTGTACGTGCCGATCTCATAATAAGTTGTGCGTAAAGCAGAGTGTCGCTCCACATGAAAGAAAGTGAATACTAGTAATAACCCTAAGTCCAAAAGTTATCCTAAGTAATTAAGTGGTATGTGCTAATAAAAGAAAGCAAAAACAAGAAATACGAAAATAAAACCGGAGAGAAATCAAGGAAAAAGACGATGTCCGGGTATAGTATCTGTCTAGGGTTAAGAAGTGCAAGACAAGGGTTGTTTAAGCATGCAATCCTATTTGAACCGAGAGGTTTCCATAATTATACTAAACCCCAATTTCTTAGGCGAAGAGTAATTAAATAGGTGTAGAGCTGATCCAGATATCCACACAATTGCATTAACACTTTATGAAACCTTACTGTGAGCTAATGACAATCTCTTAAGTAGATAATCTCCCCCATAGAGAGAGATTATCCATAATCTAAATACAGAGTAGAGATGTGATTTCTCCTAAAATCTACTCTACATGATTGCAAGGAGCAAGGAGATTATCACTAACCCACACGAAAGGATTGCAGAATACTGTAGCAAATTACTATAACAGAATACTGTAGTAAGTTACTGTTCACAGTATGCCAAAAATCTGGAAAACAGAGAATCCACAGGGGCGTGTGGATGCCCGATTTCACCCTATAAATACTCCTTTTTTGGATCTTATTTGGGGACTTCTGGAGAGCTCGTGGCTAGGGTTTGGAAAGGATTTTGGAGGGCTTTTGGAGCGTTCTATGGCATCGATATTGACGTCCTTTGGAAGATAGCTATTGGCGGAGTTTTCGTCAGCATAAATTCGGCGAGGCGTGCCCTAGGCTTGACAAGGGACTTGGTGGAGAAGACGGAGAGACTTCACAAGACCATCACCACGCATCTAAAGGGGGTTTTATTCATGTTTGCTATGCTTGTTGATACATATACTTTGATGATTTTGTATAGCTCCATGGAGAGCTAAACCCCTAGTGGGTATTCGGACTTGTAAACCCTAGGATGACATTGTTTCTATGATTTTTATTATACTTTCTTAATTGATGTTTTTAATTCAGTTCCAATCTTGCATGATAATTGTAATTGATTTTCCCTTAGCCGTGACACTAGGGTTGAGAATCATCTAGGTTATCCTTTGAAGGTGTGACAACTTCTATAGGATTAGACTACTCGAGATTAGAGAGGGTCGAGAGGGTGAGTCGAGAGGGTGAGTCGAGAGGTAGCGAAAAGTCCCCTTTCTCTTTCGGCGTAATTTTCCCTACCTCCGTGTTCCAAGAGTTCTTTGCAGTCAAAGTAGAGCAAAGTGCTAGGAGATGAACTCCCCTGGGGCTTAGTTGTGCGAGCAACAGAGTGAAGGGTTGTAGTGAGTCATAGTGCTGGGGCTTAACTGAGACTAGGGTTATTTCGCTTGGACCAAAGGGTTAGAAATATATTTAGGGACAGGGTCTATCACTTGGAATCCCTAGAACCCCAAGCAGTTCCACGTAGTGTGAGGTTTAGGAGATGGACTCCCCTAGGGCTTAGTTGAGTGATCAACAGAGTGAAGGGTTGTAGTGAATCCTAGTACCTAGGCATAGTGTTGTAGCTAGTCACGGTTGACCTTAGGTTTGGGACCGTGTCCTTATGGATTTCCACAACTCATTAGACATCAATTAGAAGGTATAATACTAGTCTTACACTAGAAGCATTAGTCCTATGGGAAGATTTGTCTGGGTACCCCATGTTCGCATTGATTGCTTTCTCCTTACTCTTTGCTTGCACTCTTCTTTCTTTCATATTCCTTTTCCTTTTATTGTACACACATTGTTTTCTCTCACACCATTATTGTCGCACTAGCTAACAAGCAATTCCTCTTGTTTTGAATCACTACTCCCTGTGGATTCGACTACCACTCACCGGGGTACTTTATTACTTCGACAACCTGTGCACTTTCAGGGCACACTCGAAAGGGTGTTGTCATATATGCTAGGTGAGAATTTCTTCTTGTCACGTAGCACAACAAAACATGATAGCTAGGGTACAACTATGCCCAAACACCATGAAAATTAGCTCTCCATCATTAGAGAACAACAATCCAATCCAAATGAATTAAAATACATAAAGGTAATAACAAAACTCCCTTAAAGCTCGCAATCTCCCTGGATAAATGAAGTTCTTCGAAGATTCTCCAAAATCACAACCGAGATCTCTCTACGAACGGCTTTCTTGAAGCTTTAAACCTTCTCCTAATCTCTCACTCTTGTTTTCTTCCTTCTCTGTTAAGATAATTAATGGAATAATCCCCCAAATCACCACCCAAAAGGTGACCAAAGAGTAGAGAAGAAGATCTCGCCAAAAGCCCTAATTCTGGCTTTTATAACTCAAAAATCATGGGTTCTTATGACTGCTACAGAAACCATTACTGTGTAATAGTTGCCCATAAGGTTCTTGGGTTAGAGCTTACAGCCGTAACTAGCCCGTAATAGTGCCTGTGAATAGTGTATTGCTACAATAACCCTTACGGCCGTAATAGTTTCCCGTAAGGTTCTCAAGGTGGGGTTTACGATTGTAACCTACCCGTAATAGTGCCATAAACAGTTATGTGCTACAGTACCATGAACAAAGTTTTTTTAACCTAGAGGACTTCACTAGCAAACATTCCACAAACAACTTCTTATTTGTAAGGTGATAGCTTCACATAGCTCTTAAGGTAGCCTTTTCCCATGAGCTCTCATCAAGCGGCTTTTCAAGCTTAAGAGAGGTAGCTCTTGCCACATCTTTTATTAAAATACTGTAGCTTTCACTCAACTAAAGAGGTAGCTCTTTCTCTCGTTAGGACAACTTATAAATTCTCCACATGAAGTAAAATGAACAAAATTAAATGAAGCCCAGCTACTCTAATTAAGTAAATAGCCAAGAATAGAGTGCACACTAAAAAAACACTAAATGGAATAAACTCGCATGTGTCCACCTAAATACTAAGAAACTCCCACTACATTACAAATGAACTTTCATAAGTTATACTTGGCATGTAAAAGAGTTAACAATGAATCCTAAACCCCTTCCCCCACACTTAAATCATACATTGTCTCCAATGTATGCAATAAAGCATAAATAATGAAAGATATGCAATGGTAACTCAAAGGAGGAGTAAAGCTAGTAATTCCCCAGTTTATTAATGATGCTTTGAAAATAAAACTATAAAAATAAAAAAAATAGCAAAGAAATGACAAAAGGAAAACTAAGGTGATGATCGCTTGTGCTTCAGGCTACAATGTCCTCATTTAGAGTCCGTTAGTGGCTTTGTTTGCTTTGGAGGTAGATTTGCCACTTTCATAGCTTGAACATTGCTGCAATAATGTGTTGGTAATTTTTGGCATAGTGCTACAATGTTTCCAAAATAGTACGTTGCTACAATGTTGTGCTACAGTTCTTACATCGTAAACCCACCGGTAAGACCTGTAATTTTCTTACTTTTGTGGTTACGGGCTGTAAGAATACCCATAAGATGTTTTGTGATGTATTACGGTCTCCCTTACGGTCGTAAGGATGGCAGTAAGTCCTTCTGTCTCCTTATTACAGCCTCTATTATGGGCGTAAGCGTGCTTGTAAACTCCAATTTTCTTATAAATATGCAAAACACACTCACCTTCCAATATTCTAATGAAATATACACCATTTGTGCTCAAAATTAGAAGCTAAACATGCAACAATTCTATCAAATCATAGAGGAACAAAAATGTTCAACACAAGATGATCACCAAGTTATACAAATGAACCTATACTAAAACTATAATGAATAAAACTAACTAAGAAGTAAAAGATCAAACAAACATTTGGGCTGCCTCCCAAGAAGCACTTGTTTTGCATTGCTAGCTTGACGTACCTCTTCCTTACCATATGCAAGCTTGAAAACAGTGTGCTACTCCTGACTATAGCTTGCATAGAGACTTCCCATAAACACAATTTTATCCAGCCAGGGATGTACTTTTGTTGGAGGCTTGAGCAATTTAACTTTAGGCCTCCACAGAAACAATTTGGGCCGGGAATTGTTTAAGCTAAGCATAGGTGGATCCTTTGATGGTTTGAGCCTCCAACCCACATCTTCTTCAATTAGCATAACCTCTTTCTTGCATTTTGTTGGTTGACCAATTCCAATGAAAGATACTTGTTCCATTGCCTAGTGTTTGCGTCTCTACATTTTCAACTTGAAAAAGACATGGCTTCAACAAACCCTCTTCTACAACTTCCTCTTCACAAGCATGTTGTCCATTCAACTATTCATAATTCTCAAATTGGGGCTTTTCTCCCTCCATTTGATTCTCTACAGCATCTTGTTCTTTCTCCCCCACTTCCTCATTGTTCTTGCACACTTCCTTGTCATTTTCAAGAGGAACTTCTTCAACAAGTCGCTCACTTTGGTTCTCTAGGTCATGAATGGAACCTTGTTGATTTTGTTGTGAAATCTCAAAAGTTGTGATGCTGGCTTCAGTGTTTTGGATAAATTTAGACAACACATCCTCTAAGTTCAAATTTTCCTCTTGAGATTATTCCTCAAAGGGAGCCACATCTCCTTGAATATATCTTGCCAATAGTTTTTCTAGGCTAGGATCATGATCTTGTGGTGGAATGTACTCTTCAAATCTGAATTGTGTGTTTTGCCATTGTTGTACAAACACATTCAATGAGATGTTGGGGTATCTCCTATGACTTGGATGATATGTGTTATAGTAGGGATAACTTTGTTGTTGTGTAGAGGCAAATTCATCAATCTTTGCATTGAGAGCTTCAATTTGAATGGACAAAGCTATAATTGGATCAACAATCCTTCAAGTTCATTACAAGAAAGAGTATAAAATGGGGTAAAAATGACGGAAACAAGTGTTCCTAATATTACTATTCTTCCAGGCAACGGCGTCAAAAACTTGATAGGGAAGCAAGAGTACATGTTGATCATGTAATAAAGTGTGCTTAAAGTAAAGTGCCACTCCACAGGGAAGAAAGTAAACACTAGTAATAAGCCTAATTCCTAAAATTGGCCTAACTAATAAAGTGGTGTGTGTGAATAAAAGAAAGAAAAAACAAGAAATACGGAAATTAAACCAGAGAGAAATCAAGGGAAGAGAAAATGTCTGGGCATAGTATCCGTCTAGGGTTAGGAAATGCAGGACAAAGGTTGTTTAAGCATGAAATCCTATTTGAATGGACAGAATTTCAAAATTATACTAGAACCAAATTTCTCCAGTGAAGAGTAACTGAATGGGTGCAGAGATGATACAGACATCCACACAATCGCATTAATAGTCTATGAAACCATACTGTGAGCTAATGACAATCTCTTAAGTAGATAATCTCCCCCGTAGAGAGAGATTATCCCTAATTTGAATACAGAGTAGAGATGCGATTTCTCCTAAAATTCACTACACATGATTGCAAAGAGCATGGAGATTATCACTAACCCACTCAGAAAGATTGCAGGAAATGAAGTCTCTAAAGTACCTTAACCAGGGGTGTACTCACTATCCTCTCGAATTACGGCATGTCTATGTAATGTGAAAATTTTTTTCTCATTGTGTAGTACACCAAAACATGATAGCTAGGGCTTTTGCCTCATTAGCAACCAAGCATTCAAACACACAATTAGATACTAATAGAAGTGATTGCAAATATGAAACCAACTAAAGCATTAAAGATCCAACAACCAATGTCAATGAAATAAACCCTAAGAATCAACTATGCTCAAACACCATGAAAATTAGTTCTACATTATTGGAGAACAACAATCCAATCCAAATGAATTAAAATAGATAAAGGGAATAACCCCCTCAAAGCTCGCAATCTTCTTGGATGGATGAAGTTCTTTGAAGATTCCCCAAAATCACTACCGAGACCTCTCCACGAATGGCTTCTTTGAAGCTTTGAACATTCTCCTAATCTCTCCCTCTTGTTTTCTTCCTTTTGTGGTAAGATAATCAATGAATCCCCCCCCCCCCCCCCTAACTTTTATAACTCAAGAATGGGGGATGATTTGCTACAGTAATCATAAACAGCTCTATAACCAATGTGCTGCTATAGTGAACTCCTGTAATAGCGCACATAAGTCACTCTAAAAACTCTATTCCTCTTCCAAAATTAGCTCAAATCGCCTCAAACTTGTTGCTCTTGATCAATATGTCCTCATTTTAACTTGAATACGAAATAGAATTGATTTAAGCACTAATTCAACAATATATTCAATAATTACATGTAAAGTTTTATGAATAATAATAATAATAATAATAATAATAATAATAATAATAATAATAATAATAAACATATTCATTCAAGCACTTATCATGCGCAAGTACAACAAAACCTCATTAACCTAAGTATGACCTAGTTTATGCAAACATCTAGTTCTACACATACAATTCAAAATTAACATATGAAATCCATCTATTATAGATTAAACATAGAGCATCATAGATTAAATTCAAAGAACAAGCCAACATGCATTAATAAAGAAATTAATCATCCATATAAAGTTTTCCTCCCAAGTGCACAAGTGCCCAATAGCCTTAGTACTTTAATTCGACATGAATAGAAGGAAAGTCACAAAATGAATAAAAGAACAATAAAATTTCATTGTAAAACTCCCTATTTGTTAACTAATAGTGGTGATGGAATCTCGACAAAACCCAATTACGCCATCTACAAGGAATTCCCAAAATAAAGTGATGCTTTGATTTCTTCTCTATCGAAGCTCCAAAGATAAACCCCTTGAGATGTACCTTCCTTTTCACTTTAATTTAAGCCCAACAGAGTCTTCTTCCAATAATATTTGGAAATGGAAGTGTGTAAAGTCAAATGGCATCTAAAAATCCCTCTAAAACCTTAAGTTAATCCTTTTATAATTTCTCAGGCATGCGAGCATTGTGCTGCTCTCATGGGGGTTACATTGGGATGTGAAAAGATAGATCTGACAAATTTTGGTGTTCATATAGCCTCCATATGGGTGCATAAGGTTGCATGACCTTTTGGACAGGTCATGAGGGTACTGTGCAGGTCGTAAGCGGTGACTATTTATTACTAAAATTTTTCACGTCTAAATTTGCTCCTTTTCATCCCAAATTTGCCCCAAAATATGTTCTTCAGCTCTTGATGTCCTTTCAATTCCCTATGAAGCAAATAAAACCAATTAAAGCATAAAACATGCAATGATACAATGAAAATGCATGCATAGTGGGTGAAATACATATATGAATATATGTATATTTAGACACTTATCAGTTGTCATTTAATAGACTTCATTTTCACTTAAATATTTGTCTCTCAATCTATATGATAAAGGTTCAAACTGATGATCATATTGTGTACCTTTTGTGAACATTCTTGGAAATGGGAAACACACCTATATCCTCACATACACAACAAGGTCGAGGAAATTGTCGAAGAAAGCTAAACCTTACTAGTTAGTGTGGGATTGAAAATACCCGCCTTGGTGTCGTGTCAGTAAAGAGACGATGAGTGATATATCAAATCACAAATGTTATTTGTTTTTATTTATTCCATTTTTGTGGCCTCTTCCATTCCTAATAGAGGCAAGCCTCTATTATTAATTAACCCAGACTAAAATCTTAGGAACCTTCGATTAAGGGCTCGAGTACAAATAAAAACAAGAAAATTACAAATTTTAATTATTATTATTATTATTATTATTATTATTATTATTATTATTATTATTATTATATATATATATATATATATATATATATATATATATACTGCTTGTGCCTGTCATCTTGAGATATATATCTCATTACCATCTTGAAATTTGTATATTTTTTTCTAAAGAATTTGTTGTTACTTCGAGATGAGCATTCTTGTAGTTGCTTCGAAATGAGCATTTTTATTGTTGCTTCAAGATGTGTATTTTTTGCCATTGACTAAAAATTTACAACATTATACATCACATAAGTCTTACTGAAGAGTTTCCACATATTGGAAATTAAAAAAACAAATACCTATTCTTAATTAGAATTCCACAGACACATCATTGGTAACTTTCACAGAGACGTCATCACTATCATTCGTAGAGACATGATTGGTTGCTTTGGGATCTACTATTTCACAATCAAGGTCTATATATATATGATTTAAGTTGCTATGTTTTCAACCATTTTTTTATTTATTTTTAGTTTCATTTTTTATATTTTATTTATTTATTTATTTATTTATTTATTTATTATTATTATTATTATTATTATTATTATTATTATTATTATTATTATTACATAATACTAATTCTAGAGATGCATTAGAATTACTGGTGTGCTTTCAATTCTTCATCAAATACATCAATTTCTAGCTTCCTCAATATCCTTTCTATGTATACCTTTTGCAATATTGGGTAAAACTTCTTCAACTTTGAGCACCTCTCATCCTTGTATAAGTTAGCTAGGACACGATACCATTGCGGACCTGCAAGGGCCAGTATAGTGCAAGTGACAGCAACACTGAGAGCTTACTCTAGTGCATCCTCATTAATCTTTTCGTCCCAGATTTGTTGTTTTTCAATCTGTGAAATATCAAAATAACGAAGCGCAACTTCCGAAAACTTCTGTTGTAAATTCAAGACTTCATGTGGACTGTTGCTGACCAAAAAAAAGTTGAAGGGGTGATTAAAGTTGTGCATTCAGGATGACAAACAGCTACAGACAGCAGTAAAGTGAAGCTGGTCTGGCCCAAGTTTGATAATATGGGGTGCAAGTTTGAGTGCATACTTCTGTTAATGCACTAGTATGGAGTTTAGTTACTATTAAAAGCACTAAGCTTAAGTGTTTGTCTTGTAATGAAAAAAGTAGTTAATGCCCTTAGAATCTTTAGAAGTTAGCAACCAGACAATGGGGTTCAAGTTAAGTTAAGTTGTGGCCAATAGGAAGTTAGTGGACAAGTCTAGCCAATGGGATGTGTTTTGATGTTTTGTATCCTGATATATAATATATGAAAGTAGTGCTAGTTATTGGTTCGCTGAAATAACCCTTTGAAAAAACTCTCCATTATTGCTTTTACTCTTTGACTACCATCCCAAGTATACTTAACCAAAGAGCATTCTTACAGGCACCTTCATCTTCTCTTCCAAAACCAAAGTTTGATCATTTAAACATAAGCTTTATTGATAAATGATTTAGCATTTACTACATCATCATCCTCAAGATAAAGGCAAGCAATTTGCACACACTTAGACAGCTTGTACGTTTCATCAAGCACCCTTATTCCTCAGTCCAGATCAATTCCACTTAGCATTTGCGATCCTTTTGACCACTTGTGCTCTGATTCATACATTTCTGCAAGCTTCTCTTGTAACACTATGATATGTTCTTCAAAAGAGAGAACCCGGCATTGGATCTGAACTAGTGTATACAGCGCAATCTCCATCTGTACACCCGGCTCCAACCTTCCCAACTACTGCACGAAGCTCTAGAATAAATGCCTTGACACCACCGGTGGCATATCATCCGATTCCAAGTGATCGATAAGGATGCTTGGTATGGGAGATGTCAAGGGCAAAGAAGCAAGGACAGATGCAAGGATAAGCTTGTACTGCTCGATCTTCTGCCGCTAATCAAAGATCAAAGAAGCACTAGCCAGAGTGCTCTCCATGGCTATGTTCCTCTCCTTGCTCATGCCTCTGAAAACCCTAAGCACTTGTTCCTCCTATGCTCTTGTTATCCTCGTCCTCTCCACCTATGTGTAACCGCAGCAGCTCTTTAGCTCTCTCATTTGTTTTCTCCTCTGAATTTTGATAATTCTTTGGCTTTCCCCAAAAAAAAACTACTCCATGACCAACTATTATCAGTATGTTTTTGCTTCATTAACTTCACCTTAACATTTTCCAAAACTTTTGATTGCCGCTTTTTCTAATCGAGAGCTTGCCATTCTGAACACATCTGATGAAACTTCCATTCCAGCATGAATTAACCCAACATTCACTCTCTCTGCCCTATGCATTATTAGCTAATAATCCGGATGAGGTCATTTACATTGCGGTGTTTTGTTTGGCATGTGATCTGTATGGTATTATAAACAAATGTAGCATTGTAACGTGCACAAGATTTATGGAACGTGGGATGGCACGATCTCAACTGTTTGTTTTTTTTCATATTTGCTTTAATTTAGGTGTTTTTTTTTCTATTTAAACAAGTATGGAGTTAGAATAAGAATAGAACATTTACCCCAGTTTGCCTCTTTGTTTTTCCTTCTTCTTGAGTGAATTTCTTCAAATATCGTGTTTGCAAGGTGGGCAATCCTTGGAGACTTAAGCTATCATCTGGTATCAGAGCCTCATTGCATGCCCAAATACTTCCAATTCAAGGAAATGGCTGACGGACAGGTTATAGGTGTCTAAATTATGTAAATATATAAGTATGCAAGTATATACTCAATACTACAATGGGTCCATTATACCGCAAGTATACAGGTCATCAAGTAATACCTCGTGGGTGAGCACGAGAGTTATATTTCCCAAGGAATAGCGATAGGCTACTATTACTTTCTTTTTACTTAATCAATAGCCTAATTGCTTACACTCTTTCTTAGGTTTACTTGTACAACACTATTAAATAATACAATTGGAGACGACGTTAAGCACACTTAGAAGAAGTTAGGAGTATGTACTATAATCATCTTGATTATTAATTATGATAGGTGTTAGATGCCAATCATGTTTTAGGTTTGAGCTGAGGGCATTAAAAGGCCTACTAGCCCCAATAATCTATGGTGACTAGGTCTAAATCACAAGGAACTTAAGATGGAATCTCTTCCACACTAGCCTCCAATGTTTGCCTTAAGTGTGGGAATCCCACGAGAAGAGTCCAATTAGATCCTGAGCCTAAGGAATGATCAATCCCTAGTTCGGAAACCTAGTTATACCTAACCTCTTAGAACATGCATAGATCTATCATGGCATGGGTGTCATCAATATGGGGGCATATCCTCCTCATCCACATCAACATGTAATAATCAATTAAGAACATGCAATGATTACGAAAACTAGAACAATTTATACTAATCAATCATGGTTCATAAATAATAACCGAGGGACCTAGACATACAATTCCCCTCAAATTAGGTTCTTATAGATTAAAACAAGTAAAGCATCAAAGCACAAGAATACCACAAGACCAAATAAAGAACAAATAAGATTTTAATGTATTCCTAGACTAACTCCCTCCAATAGTTCTTTGAAGATAGGGATTTGAAGATCCCAAGGCTGTCTGATGACGTGTGTCGCTCATGCTTCTCTGATGATGATCTTTGAAGATGCCTGTTAGGCACGATCTTCTCCAAAGATGCTCGTTGATATACTCTTGGGAAAACCATCAGAATCCATTGGAATATAGAAGCAACACTATCTCTCACCGCTCAAATCTCCAGAAATCCGGCCGCCCTAGCTTCTTCGGCAAAAAGGTCTCCCCTGAATTTAGAGAATACTGGGGTATTTATAATAATTAGCTCTGCCACGGCCTTACCACGAGAGTTGTGATGCCCGTTATGAGTATAAATTTAATGCTAGATGCAGTGTAAATGATATAGAAAATATGATCAATTTAGCACTTATCAATGGCGATCACTACTCAGCTACTCAGTGTAAATAGAAATGAAGGATGATGTAGTACCATTGTATCACCTGATGCTAACATCCACAAATTATTCCACTTAGGTGATTAAGTTGGAAGCGAGCATGGAGGCCTAGGGAGTCTGGGAAGCCATCGAGCCAGTTGCCGAAGTGGTGGTGGATTAAAGGAAGGACAAGATGGCACAAGCGTGCATCTTTCAATCCATACCTGAGGATGTGTTGATACAAATCGTCAAGAAGAAGATGGTGAAAGAGTTGTGGGAAATTCTGAAAACCCAATAAGTTGGCATCGATCGAGTAAAGAAAGCAAGAGCATAAACTCTGAAGAGGGAGTTTGAGACTCTGAGGATAAGGTAGACCGAATCCATTAACGAGTTTGCTAGGAAGCTCAGTGGATTGGCAAACAAAATCAGTGAACTCAGAACCGCCATAAAGGATGCCACTCTTGTTAAGAAATTGTTTGATTCTGTTCCTAACAAGTACCTACATGTTGTAGCCTCACTTGAGCAACTCTTCGACGTTGACCTATGCCATTCGAGGAGGCAATCGGCCGACTAAAGGTATATGAGGAGCACATACGTAAAGGTGATGGCCATGATGAGCACCTTCTGCTTACTCATGTATAGTGGAGTGCACTTATGAAAAAAGACAACAGAGAGTGGTCAAAGTGCGGCATTGGTAGCCCTAAGGGGTGTAGCCTGGGAAATGGACGTGGCAAGGGCATGGCCACAGCAAGGGCGGGCGTGGAAGTACAAGCATGCCTCACTACGATGGTACAGGTGGTACCAACAATGGTAGTAGGGACAAGAGCCATGTAAAATGCTTCAATTGTGATAAGATGGGGCATTATGCCTTTGAATGCTGGAGCAATCGGCTTGAAAAGGAAGCTAATCTCACTCGAGCCAATGATAAAGAACCAACGCTAATGTTGATGGTATCTGAGAAGGAGATTCAATGCAAGGAGAAATGGCAAGGTGTTGTACTGCTCAATAAAGAAACGGTATTACCGGAATTGCATGGTGCCGAGGAAGAGCACGTCCACACCAATGTATGGTACCTAGATAACAGAGCCAGCAACCATATGACTGGCCACTGAGTGAAGTTCCATAAACTAGATGAGAACATCACCGGTAAGGTGAAATTTGGCGATGGCTCAACTGTGTGAATAATGAGTAAAGGGTCTATCTTGTTCCAGTACAAGAATGGTGATCAGCGCATTTTCCCAGCGGTGTACTATATACCCAAGCTTTGCAGTAACATTATAAGTCTTGGATAGATGGTAGAAGATGGGAATAAGGTGATGATGACAGGAGATTACATGAAGATATATGATAGAAATGGTACACTTCTGATGTTGGTAAGGTTTTGACGGAACCAGTTGTACAAGATCTCACTGAAAACTTATAAGCTGATATGTCTCATGGTGAGTCTAGATGACCTAGCGTGACTTTGGCAAGCGAGGCTGGGCCATGTCAACTTCCATGCCTTGAAGCTGATGGCCAAGAAAAAAATGGCTGTCAAGCTCCCTGTAATTACTCATCCGAACAAGTTGTGTGAAGGATACCTGATCGCCAAGCAAACCAGGAGTCCAATCTCAACCCAAGCTAATTTTAGAGCAAAGAAGCCATTGTAGTTACAGCACGCTAACCTGTGTGGACCGATTGTACCTTGCACCATTGCTAGTAATAGTTATATCCTCCTCATTGTAGATGACTACAGCTGTTGGATGTGGGTTTACATAATAATGGCAAAAAGTCAAGAATGTTCCGTGTTCAAGAAGTTCAAAAGCATGGTGGAGAATTCGTCCAGTCACAAGGTGAGGACGTCGAGGACAAATCATGGTGGTGAAATTTTGTTAAATGAGTTCATCAGCCTCTGTAAGGAATGGGGAATCAAAAGGCACCTCACTTCACCATACACTCTGTAGCAGAATGGTGTGGTGCAGTGAAGGAATCGCATTATCATGGCTATGGCAAGGTCACTGCTCAAGAGCATGCATGCCCCCAAAATTTTATGGGGGGAGGCGGTAAGGCATGTGGTGCACCTGCTAAACCACCTGCCAACCAAGGCGCATGGAGTGTACACACCGTTTGAAGCATAGATTGGTAGGAAACCTCACCTAACTCACTTGAGGGTGTTCAATTGTAAAGCTTTTGCAAAGGTAACGGAGCAGCGCCTTAAGAAGCTCAATAACCTTAGCCAGCCCATGGTGTACCTCGGAGTGGAGAAAGGTTGTAAAGCATATCGGTTGTATGATCCTTATCGCCAAAAACTCCATGTTAGTAGGGATGTTGTATTTCAAGAAAATGTGCAATGGTAGTGGGATGAAGTTGCCGAAGGTGTTGCCCACAACTTGCCGGAATTCACAGTGTTGTCAACAATAGGAGAGCCGCAGGCCGCTTCAAGTGATGCAGCAATCACAGTAGAAGCTCCGATAAGTACGGCAAATCTCAAATCGAATGGAGCGACAACTCCTCTACATCTTTGTCGACAATGGATCCACCTGTGTCACCAAGAGTTATGAGTATGCCAAGTACTGATGAGAGACCAGTTAGGTACCGAATGCTCGCCGATATCTATGATGAGATTGAAGACGCGCATATCCCCGATGATCTGCTATTTTTGGAGGTTGAGGAGCTAGTCTCTTTCTATGAAATAACCAGTAAGATTGTCTAGGAGTAGTTTATAATGAAGGAGATGGAGTCCATAAAAAAAAAAATAACACCTAGACTCTCACCGAGCCACTGCCAAGACACAAACCCATCGGGCTAAAATGGGTGTATAAGTTGAAGAAAGATTCCGATGGCAACGTTGTCAAGCACAAGGCAATATTAGTTACAAAGGGCTACGTCCAACAGAAAGAATCAGATTTTGAAGAAGTATTTGCGTCGGTGGCCAGACTCGACACCGTTCGTGTAAATCGAGGTTGGGAGGTACATCACATGGATATCAAATCGACATTTATGAATGGTGTTTTAGAAGAAAAATTATACATGACTCAGCTGAAGAGGTTCAGTGTGAAAAATAAAGAGCATCATGTATACAAGTTGTTAAAGGCACTGTACGGACTCCGTCAAGCCCAAGAGTGTGGAACACTCAACTAGATAAAAGCTTAAGACACCTTGGGTTCAAGAGATGTTCGCAGGAGCAAGCAATATACACGAGGGAAGAAAAGCAAGATGTTGTCATCATAGGTATTTATGTTGATGACTTGATTGTCACAGGGAGAAGCACTGAAGAGATCAAGAGTATCAAGAAGCAATGATCTCAGAGTTCAAAATGAGTGATTTTGGGCCGCTCTCATAT
This sequence comes from Dioscorea alata, assembly GCA_020875875.1. Classification (NCBI taxonomy): domain Eukaryota; kingdom Viridiplantae; phylum Streptophyta; class Magnoliopsida; order Dioscoreales; family Dioscoreaceae; genus Dioscorea; species Dioscorea alata. Next base: position 12,248,119 of record CM037021.1, read on the forward strand.
TATCTTGGTATCGAAGTTGAGCAGAAGAAGGGTCTAACGATGCTCAAGCAGTCAACTTCAGTTTAGGATGAGTGAATGCAATGCAACTAAACATCCTATGGAGCATAAACAACTGCTGCACAAAGATAGTGAAGGAAGCCAGTAGACGCTACAAAGTACAGGCATGTAATTGGCTATCTTAGGTATCTTCTCCACACACAACCGGATTTGTCTTATGCCATTGGGTTAGCAAGCAGATTCATGGAGAGTCCTATCATGATGCATCACAAGGTGATGAAGCAGATATTAAGGTACTTAAAGGGTACAATTCAGTTTGGGGTAGTGCATGCAAGACGACTATGTGAAGAAAAACTTGCCAATTACACAAATAGTAATCTGCCTAGTGACCCTGATGATAGAAGAAGCACTGGAGGCATGGCATTTTACATCAATGACAGCCTCATTTAGTGATGTTCACAGAAGAAGATTAATGTGGCATTGTCAACCTATGAGGTTGAGTTTATAGCGGCAGCTGCAGTAACTTCTCAGGCACTATGGTTGATTAGTTTGATCTGTGAATTGATAGGGTGCAAGTCCAAACTAGTAGCTTTCTTCGTTGACAACAAATCTGCCAAAGCCTTGATGAAAAATCCAATGTTTCATGGTTAAAAAAAGCACATAGACACATGTTTTTATTTTATTCACGAATTTGTTAAAAGAGGGGAGATTAAGGTGGAGTTTGTGATTACTAGAGAACAAAGAACCGACATTCTAATAAAGGCGCTAACGAGCATGAAGTTTGCTGTTATGAGACTTCTGTTGGGGGTGCGTGATCTTGAATCATGTTTGGATTAAGGGAAGAATGTCAGCTAATAATCCAAATGAGGTTATTTATATTGTGGAGTTTTGTTTGGCCGAGTCCTACAGAGGCAATAAGTTGGTGAGTGTGTTTTCATAGGCATATGATCTGCACGGTCTTGTGCACAAATGGAGCATTGTAACGTGCACAAGATTTATGTGTCGTGGGATGGAATGATCTAGAGAGTTTGTTTTTTTTTTTTCAGATTTGCTTTAATTTAGGTGCTTTTTTCTATTTAAAAAAATATGAAGTTAGAATAAGAACATAATATTTACCCCAGTTTGCCTATCTGTTTTTCCTTTTTCTTGAGTGAATTTCTTCAAATACTATGTCTATGGGTTGGGCAATCCTTGGAGGCTTAAGCCATCATGCATTTCATCTTCAAGAAGAGAAACTTATGTTGTTGAAGTCCGGTTGATGCAATCAAGTAGGCAACTATCAATTGCACAGTTGTATTCAGGATTCAACGGCTTCCAAGTAACTCTCAAGGTCTTTATGCGGAATCATCGATAGAGATTGAACTGAGCCAGGATAACCTCAGTAACCTTCAATGTATTCTTGATTGCCATGCACCATCTTAGTAGAACACGTCCGCACCTAGGTGGGGCGCATGGCAGTGTTAAGAGCTGAGAGGTGGTGATCAAAGGAGGCAAGAATGGCAACCATGCTCTTAGTGTTGGACTTGCTCTTCTGCAAGGACTCTAGTACCAATATCGCCTTCTCGGGTAGCACTCCCATGGTCCTTTATTGTGTGGTCATTGTGGAAACATAGTAGCCTTACGACAGGGGCAATGGGTCTCATTGCTAGGGTTTGCGTGGAAGACGGAGCTTCAATTTTTTTTTTTTTTTTGCAAAGACTTTCTTAGGTGATGATAACGATCGACGGGCAACAAAGACAGCAACAGTATGTATGTACAACAGAGAAAAAAAATCAGACCTTCTCTTTCTTCTTGAAATCTTGTTCTCTTCTTTCCCTTTTTCTTTCCAAGCCTTTGCCCTTTTTAAAATCCCTCCTCCACTCCTTCACGTAGTGTAGTGGGCTTGTAGTGTGGGGTGACCACAACAAACAATTTTTTTATTTTTTTATTTTTTTTATTTTCTTTTATTTATTATTATTTTATTATTTTATTTATTTTAATTATATATATTATATATTATCTTTATCCGGCCATTTTCTCCCACTCCTTCATGTGATTATTATTATTATTATTATTATTATTATTATTATTATTATTATTATTATTATATAAGTTTTATTTTATATATATATTTGTTTTGTGACTTATATTTGTAGGTATTATTGAGGTTTGAGACATTTAGATCGCCTTGAGATCTCTGTTCTTTGCTAATTTTGAGATTTGTGTATTTTAAATCACCTCGAGATCTGTCCTTTTGGCTGATCTTGAGATTTATGTATTTTAGATCACTTCGAGATCTATGCTCTTGGCTAATCTAAAGTTTATAAATTAATTGCTTCGAGATCTATATTCTTAAGCAATCTTGGAATATAGCCAAATATTATCAAATTTGTTTATCTTAACCGTATATTATCTTAATTCCATTATGATTTGGCTGCATGTGATTAAGATGAACATATTTTAAAATTTGATTTTTATATAAATTAGGACATGCTTTTGATATGTGTATTTTTTTTATTTATAATATATATATATTAAGTCGGTCGCTCTAAAAAGGATTATTTTGAGATGGTTAAGAAAAACAATTACTTTGTTAGTCTACTTTCAAAAACCTACTTGTGTTAGAGATGGTAAGTTTACAGCATTTCCTGCAAGCACGCATGCTCGGCAATAATGCAAACAAACATAAATGTTCATCAATATGTTAACAACTACTCCACCATACACACTTACCATTTAGCCTATGTCAAAGCCATTTTTCCCATCCCGGACAATGATAAGCTAAATGATGATATCCGTGAACTACTTCTGAGGTCACCAATCACGAAGAGGTAGTTGGGTTAGCCAAGGCGGAAAAGAATAGAATCACAATCACATTCATCTATCCTGCATGAATTATGATGCAACAAATGTCATGAGGCTGGATATAACTGGAGATCTTGCAATGCATCAATAGCTGACTGATTAAAGTTGATTTGTATAGGTGTTAAAATGTTTCAACACTTTACCACAGCAATGATGCATATCACGTAGAAGCTTGCCTCAATGGATGTGAAAGTTTTGGCTCAAATTAGATGTTAATATGCTGAAATAAATGTAAAAAGTGCAAATTAAGTGACACCATATTGTAATAAATAAACATTAACATGTTATAATAAATGTAAACATTAAATTTTAAGTTTAAAACTATCAAAATAAGTGAAAACATGCCTAACAACAAGCAATACAACTTAGTAAACATCCATATGCAAATTGATAAAACATATGCATTGCATTCAATACAAACATGAAACATGTTAGTAGACTACCATTCTAAGATTTCTCAGACATATCATCTTTCTTTTCCCCATGTGAACTAATATCACTATGGGTGATGTTGTCCACTAGTATCCATACCATATAACGTAGGCATAGGAGAGGCATGTCAGTTTTCACATATGAAGCTTCTCTCTTGGAGGATTTACTCTATGAAATGCATAATAAAGTGCTAGCTATCAATGTTGTCCTCCTTTTGTTATGGGCAGTCATGGACATGGACTAGTAGGTAGGCTTCTATTTCTATATCCTTGAGCTCAATTGTAAGGCATCTAATGAAGAGATCTCATTGTTGGCATGGCATTATTCAGTCAAATGGATGACAGTAAGAGGAAAAAAAAGAAACATTTAAACCATGTAAGGAGTATCATCATGTCCTTGGCATCAACATCATTTGTGTGGCTCTCAGCCAATGAATATTGCAAGTACTCCTTCCCTTCCTTATCAAGAATAGCTAAACGATAGTGACAACTAAGGATTTCAGTCACAAGGAAGAGTTCCACCTCATGGTAGCTGTGTGAGGCATCTTCCATCATCGTTAGGAGACTTCCACACTGTCATCCACCTTCGACATTAGCAGGGTAGTAGATGAGTGATTGCCTCATGCTTCTTATTTTGATACGATTTCCTCTTTAGGGACTCTATAACAATCATAACAAACATGTTCATTACATCATGGAGGAACGTCTTACCCTCAAGTAGCATATATAGGTGGTTTAAAGTGATGAGTACCCAATTGTTCTTCAAAACTACAGCCTTATGTTACATGAACACAAAACCAATGGTGAATAAAATAGTTAAGTGGAAACACATAATGTTAAGTGGAATTGAGTAGTACTAAATGGAAATAGAAAAACTTATGCGGAAAATACTGTCTTATATATATTCGACTAGTATTAAATGGAAATAGGAGAACCTAAGTAAGAAATCAAAGATTCAGCTAGAATAAAAAATCTTAAGTGGAAACGTACGTTATTAAGTGAGAGCCTTACTTGCTTATCATGTAGTTGAGGTACATGGCTATTGTCGCTTGATTGAGCTAGTCTAACCTCATGACCCCTACAAAATGTTTCTTTTTATTTTTTATTTTTAAGGTCATGATCAGTTATGATTCTTATATTTCAAAGATTGTGAGTTCCTTACAGGTTTATGAAGGTTCAAATGAGGCACTACAATTGAAGGATTAAGGAAGCCAGCGGTTCCTCAACACAAACCCATTCTTCAGTCTCGATGGTGAAAGGTACTTCAATGGCGGTGGTATGCACTTCTAGGGAGAAGCTTTTAATTGGTTCATCTGTGGTGATAAGATACTTTAATGATGACACATGCGCCTCAGTTGACATCGCATGCATTTCAAAGCTGTTAGTGAGCACTTAAGTCAAGGAAGTTGGTAGTTCATTAGCGACAAACGTTGGTCCGCAAGCTGTCATCAGTTGGTTACACAAATATGTTTAGAGTTCTGATACAACCCTTGGTGAATTCAGGCAATTGTCATCTACTTAGGGAACCTCACCTGGGAGATCATTGATTCTTTTATTAAAATTTCTCTGGTTTGGGGCATTGTCACTCACATCATTGACGAGGAGGGGTACATCATTTTTCATTTCAGTTAAAGATTCAATTATACTATCCACATCGACAGTGTCACCATCACTGTCATTAGATGATATGGGGTGGAGTTGGGTTTGTTTCTTTCTTCATGTTTGCCCTTACGAGTAGTCTTCTTCGGTGGGTCATTGTGGCAATTAGCAAATGCAGAATGTGTTACCCATGTTGTCAGTCTCATTGGCTTTTCGAGAGCTGGTGCTTCACATGGTGGGGAAAGAGGCAATAATGGCCTTCACTTGATGGCAAGCTTTTTGGCGTACTTCCTAGATGGAGACGGTGATTGTGAGGGAGAATTCAGGAAGTCTCTCTTATTCAACCGAGCTGATGCACCCTGTGCTTGCGCTCACCTCTCCATTGAGTTTATCCTAGCCACTAAACTACCAAACTCTCTAGTCAACATCTTATATCCATGCAGTAACTGAGTCATCATCCATCTCTTTCCTTGGGGGATACCAAAAGAGGAATAGTAAAGGCTATTATCAGGGGTTTGGGAGAGGGAATGTTGGGCTGAGACAAAGCCTAATCCCATTTCTTCAAGGTCTTCTTCCCTACTTTACCTCTAGAAGTCAGTTTGGTAACCAGTGGACCTGCGCTACGACTTACCCTAACAAAGGGTTCTTCCTCATTTCTAGCAAGGATAAGCTCATCAAATTATTTTGGGAAAAAGGGAACACTTTTAAGTGACAAGGTCTCAAAATAAATAAAATAGAAGCATCACAATTATTAATGCATAAAGGTAAGATGGAACATATAAAAATAAACTAGAACATGACAAAATAAGCGGAATTAGGGTATATTAAGCAACAACAGAACATGATAAGCAAAAACATTTATAAATAAATTGTAACATCAAATGTTAAATATAAACTAACTATAATAAGCCACAACATTTTGAACATAAATGATATTTGGAAATTTGACTCAGAAAACTAAATATCTCTTTGCCATCAAGTGATGATAGTAAGGGACTGAGGGATGCTTGCTTCCTAAAACTATTTTCCATGTAGCACAATATATGGGGAGTCCTCTCAAAACATACCTTTTCTTGATTTTGATGACCTCATAAAACCATATGTTTAGGACAATAATGCACCCTCGCAAGTAGCCTATGTTTATCTTCATTCCAGAACACCTTGCATGAACTCGAGCGACGGTTTGCAAGACATCCTCCATAGGCCAGCTGTCTGTAGCCTGTGCCTATGCATAACAACCTAGTGCAAATAGGTCTTCAACGTAGTCTACTATCCTGTTGGGCACATAACAAGATGTGTTGAGAACATCATGGTTCCCAGGAGATATATCATTAAGTGCGTCATAAAGTTCTCTTCTCTTTCCTTACTGACAATCTTAAGAAGAGTTTTCATAATAGCATCCATGTATCTTTCATAGGTTTTGGATTGTTATTTTGCTCCAAATTCTGATTGTGTTTTTTCTTCTTGAATACCACCACATCCCCTTGACAAAGAAGGCCAAGTATAATAACAACATCTATGGGTCTAAAACTCAACAAGCTCTCACGAATCCTATATTTTCATGTGCGGTCATCATACCCTTGCATCAGAGCATTGAGTGTCTTCCTTTTCTATAGTACCACTTCAATTTCCATTAACGAAAGGAAGGGTATCCTCCTGATGATCTCCAAGTGCCTTCCACTCATCGGTGGTTTCAACTCAACAAGTGTCTCCAATATTAGGACCAAGTAGCACCTCACGTTAACAAGGTTGGCAGCCATATATCCATTATCTACACCAAGACCAACACATTACTCAACATTTGTAAACATTTAAACAAAAATCAATGCTAATAAGTGGAAACACATGATTTTAAACCTAAAACATTTTGTTAGAGTGGTAAACATCAGTTGCAAGGAGGAAAATGGCTTAATTGGTACAACACAGTCTATCTACAGACAACATGAGCACAATCGATTTTCTCCCTCAAAGATACATCATACAGTCAAACATAAGAGATGCGATGGTGGCCATGGCATCTACAAATTCATAAGGAGCTTGAAACCCTAATTTCATAATAACAACCCTTAACAACCAGGTTAGGAAAAAATCATAAAAGAGACTATAAACCCTAGTCTTCTTCAACGATATCCCAACATGCCTTCCTATAATAGGCCGCGACTTCTGTTGCTTCAAAAGTGAAGAGATGGTGTTGAGGAGGCTTTTCGTGTACAGCAGGAGATCTCCAACAAATCGTCTGTGACAAGGCTTTCTGTGTCGAACAAAACAAAGCAAAGGATTAAAACAAAGAGAACAAGAGGAAAGATCTTCTCTCTACCTTTGTTTGGGAAGATAAAGGGGGCGAAGAAAAGAAGGGGAAGCCAAGACCGGTGCCATCGCACCTCCTCGGTGTTTGTAACTGCCTGAATCGTCTTCCAACATCTGATAGTGCAATAGTGAATGAAGGGGCATTTTGATCAAAACACACCAAAATCACCGGCGTTAGATTGTGGTTGGATTTAAAAAGAATGTTATAGGGTAGGGGCGAATTATAATAAAAAATAATTAATAAAATATTTATTAATTTTGTTTAAAAAAATTTTTATATGTTAATTTGTAGTTTAATTTATAAAAATCAAGGCCAAACAATAATTTTTTTACAAAAATTTAGTTAAAAATATAATTTTATATTTTGTGTAAACTAATTTATAAAAAACTGAAAACTAAAACATAGATTTTTGAAATAAAAATATATATACTACATAAAGTAATTTATAAATTATCAATAGATTAAATAATAAGTTTTTTAAAAATTTTTTAAAAAATATTGCGTTTAAGAAGATAAGTATAAAATATATAAAAAAATTGATATTTAAAAAAAATCTAGGTTTAATCCCCTATTTAGTCCTTCTATTTATATCAACCTGCCCTTTTCGTCCCCCTTTTTTAATTTGGCCGCAGAAGGTCCCTCTATTATTTGAATTGAGAAATTCTAATTCTCTTGCTAACAGCTGTTTCTTTTATCGTTATATTCAGATGATGTGCCATTCTAAGACAATAAAAAATTAATAAAATATTATCTAATTATGTTTACAAGTAATTGTGATCCCATCTCTACCAGAATCCCGCCCCCCCCCCCCCCCCCCCCCCCCCCCCCCCCCCCCCCCCCCCCCCGCCGCGACAGTCCTCCATTCACACGCAATATTCCAAGCTAAAAGTCATCTCACTTAGTTTCTTCATTCCTCCTTGCAGTCGTCAAGAGCCTCTCCATCCATTGATTAGAGCCATTAACAACCTTGAAGGCATCAATCACCATTGAACCGGTTGTTGTACAACTCTAATCGATCAAAGGATTCTCTCCTATCAAGTTCCTAGGTTTTATACTATATGTTGTCATGTTTGGTTAGATTTGTATTGAAGGTTAAGCTAAGTACCTAATGTTATTAAGCATAGGGCTTTTTAGAGTTACTTCACCTTGGATTTATTTATTTTTTCTTATTACAGCATAGCATGGTAGCTTTTGCTGTATGGACTATGAGATATCATCATGGGGGGTGTTTGGTTAAAGAAGGAGTGCTTAAGTATGATGGTGGGAAGGTGGATAATTTTGTTGTGGACCCGGATAAGCTATGCCATTGGGATTTACTAGGAGATATGAAAGATTTAGGGAATGATATTAAAAAGGCCATTAATTTGTTTTTTTTACAGATGATGGGGGTGTATTGAGAAATATCAATGATGATGTTGCAATTGTAGATTTAGTTGAGGTGTTGAGGAAACATGGGAGTAGAGATGTATATGTGGAAATATTAGATGGAAATCATGGGATATCTCTTCCAAAAGGATTATTGGATTCAAACAGTATTATGGATGGAGTTGTTGATATGGATGAAGCTGTCAATCTAGATGCTAGTGATGATAGTTCTAGTGAATCTGTCAGTCAGTCAAGCAAAGGTGATGAAGAAGTGCTACTAGATGTCCCTTTTTTTTTAGTACAACTCAGACGTTGATGAGGAGATAAGGGTAGCAAGGGATAAGGTTAGAAACTATATTGATTTAAAGAAAATAGTGCAAGGAAAAGATGGTCAAAATGATGGTGCAAATTTTGTTGCAAACCAAGGGTTAGATGGATCAACAAGACAACATGTTCAAAGTAGAGATGAAGATGCAAGGATTATTAAACAATCTACAGACACTTGCAAAGTGACTGGCTATGAAAGTGACTACTTAAATTCTTCAGATCCAGATAGTTATGATGATACAAGTGAGGGTTCTGATGGTGATGATGCAAGGAGGCATAGGTCTAGTAAAAAATTGTATGACCCATCTCTTCCGTTGGATGACTTCTCCCTAGACCTAATGTTCAAGGATCTGAAATTATTTAAAAATGAGTTGATTGAATTTTCTACAAGGAGAGGATTTGAGTTTAAGTATCTTAAAAATGATGCCAAGAGGGTTAGGGCTAGGTGTTCTGACAAAGGATGTACTTGGTTGATATTATGTTCTTGGTGCAATGGCAAGAAAGCATTTGTTGTGAAGAATTATTCTCCAGAACACTCATGCCTCCTTGGAGCCACAAAGAACAGTAGAGTGACAGCCCCATTGATTGCTATGAGATTTGGCGAGGTTATTGCTGCCATGCATTTCATTAGACTGAGGCATATGAGGGCACTTGTCAAGAAAGAGTTAGGGGTGTTTGTCGCCAACAAAGTTTGCAAAAATGCTAGGGATTTGGTTCTTAAAAAAATTGAAGAGCAATTTAGAGAAGATTTCAAGGTGATAAATAACTATGCACTAGAACTAAAGACAATAAATGCAGGATCCAATGTGATTGTGGAAAGTCAGAGACAACATCAGAATGAAATGCCTGCTTCAAAGAATATACATATGCTTATCAACTGTTAAAGAAGGATTTCTTGGAGGTTGTAGAAGGATTGTAGGCCTAGATGGGTGTTTCTTAAAAGGTCTGCTTAAGGGAGAGTTGTTGGTGGCTGTGGGAAGAGATGGGAACAATCAAATATTCCCAATTGCTTGGGCAGTTGTTCAGAAGGAAACAACAAAGACATGGACATGGTTTATTGACTTGTTGAAGGTTGATATTGGCATTGGAGATGGGCTTGGATGGGCAATTATCAGTGATATGGAAAAGGTACATGTATAAAAAAACTTCATTGTATTTTTTTTAATCACTAGTCAAACAATTTTAATTTGGTCATTATCTTCATTGTAGGGTTTAATTCATGTAGTAAATGATCTACTGCTATTAGTAGAGCACAGGATGTGTGCTAGGCATATTTATACCAGGTAGAGGAAAAGACACCAAGGAAAAGAGCTTCAAATGTTATTACGGAGTGTTGCTTGGTGTATAAACCAACCAGAGATGCAAAGACAGCTATACCACATGAGAAAATTAAAAGGAGGTGATAGTGTTGTAGAGGAATTGCTAGAGAAATGGCCAGTTACGGGTTGGTGTCAGGCTTTTTTTCTGATGTTATCAAATGTGAGGTAGTTGATAACAATATGACTGAAACCTTTAATGGGGTCATTCTTGAAGCTAGGAGTAAACCAATTATTAGCATGTTAGAGGATATTAGGCAATATGTCATGATTAGGATTGCTATGAAGAGAGATTAAATTAGGAAATGGAAGTGTGATTATGGCCCTAATATTCTCTCCAAAATTGAAAAAGAAAAAATGACTAGTGGCAAGTGGATGGTTGAATGGAATGGTTGTGCAAGCCATGAAGTGTATTGGGATAATCTTGTCCTGCACGTTAGAGAAGGATATGTAGTTTTACTTGCAGATCAGATGTGTTCATGTGGGAAATGGAGTAAAACTTGCATTCCATGCCAGCATGCACTTGCTGCTATTGCTTTCAGTGTAGCAGATCCTGTTGATTTTGTATCTGAATGGCTGAAGAATGATAAATACTTGATGGCATATGGATCAGCTGTCAATCCAATCAAAGGAAGGTTGTTTTGGCCAAAAAGTGAAGAAGGACCCCTCCTGACTCCCATGGTTAAAAGGATGCCTGGTAGACCAGCAAAAAAGAGAAAGAGGGAGCCATTGGAATGTAAAGGTAAAAGCAAGACAATCTTATCCAGGCATTTGTCATGTTGATGGGCACACCAAATTGAGCTATCCAAAAATAGCATCTTCCAGGGAGGTAAGAGTCATTACCTTGTCCATATACTTGCAATTTTTCTTAATTGTTAACCAAGGGTCTTGTATTATGTAGGTTAACACTAATAACAAGCATCATGGACTAATTACAACACCAGAAGCTCCTTCTAATAATTCAAGTGGAGAAGTAAGTCATGGAGGAAAAGCTAGTGTTGCAAGGAAATCAAAGGGCAAGAAAAAAGAAAGTAGAATATATGGCTAGTGCAATAAAAAAGAAAACAAGTCTGTCTAGCCATGGTTCATTTCAAATATTGAGGGTAAGCACCAATTGAAAGTTTTACATTATTTACCAACAATAAATTCATTGCTAATGATTTGAATTTATTTTAAATGAGTTATAGAGTGCTGACCATGGTGGATTTATTATTGGAAGGGAAGCTCCCAAGTCATTTGTTAATACTGATCAACTTATTGTAAGTTCCTAATAATTAAGCTCTTGTTGTTCCAATTTCAATTTTGTCCAATAGTTAATGAGTGTATTATTTGATGTTTTGTAATGGTCAGATGAGGATGAATATGAGGGCCATCAAAGACAGACTGACTAAAGATGGAGCTGGAGCTAGAGAAATCTTAACACAATAAAGCATGACTAGAGATGGAGCTGGAGCTAGAGAAATGACTGGAGATGGAGTTAGAGCTAGAGAAAATCTTGAGAATGTTTAGGTCAAATGTTATAGTTCGAGAAATTTCTGATTGTTAGCATATATCTGATGTTTTGCAAATGTTACAGTGAATGAAATTTACCCATTTTTGCTTCTGTCTACAATTCTTGAGAATGTGCATGTCTATTAACCATAGAAATTTCCCAGTTAGTGAAACTACCCCGTTAATGAAATTTCTCAGTTAATGCATTTTGTGACTTGTTATCAAACGTTACAGTTAATGAAATTCCCAATTAATGAAACATAGTTATTAGAAAATTAGAATTGCTTGTGCAGAACTCATTCAAATTGTAAAATAAAATAAACTATATGTATAACCATATTGAACTCATACAAAACCATATTGAACGATATCAAATACAACATCCATTGTATTTTCTAATTTTACACACACAAATAGAAACAACATCCCAAGCCCTAAAAGGATGACTAAGGCCGCTTAGTGGGATTCCGCTGCTCGCAAATGATGCTCTATGAAATACCGGTGGGTGATAGCAACAACTCCGACAATGGCTCTAATTAGTGGATGGAGTGGCTCTTAACGACTGCAAGGAGGAAAGAAGAAGGAGCAAAGTGAGACGACTATCAGCCTAAAATATTGTGCGTGAATGGGAGACTACGACTCTCAGCCCGGTATATTGCACGCGAATGGGAGACTGTCGCTTGGTCGGATTAGGGGGGTGATTCTGGTAGAGATGGCTGGATGGAGGAAGACGGGAGAAAGGAAGGGAATTTAGGGTTAGGTTATCGGATCTGGTCGATCCCGGATCTGATAACTTAATCTCGGATCCCAATTAATTGTAAACATAGTTAGATAATATTTTATTAATTTTTTATTGTCTTAGAATACCACATCATTTGAATAAAATGATAAAAGAAACGGTTGTTAGCATAAGGACCAAAATTTCTCAATTCAAATAATAGAGGGACCTTTTGCGGCCAAATTAAAATAGAGGGATGAAAAGAGCAGGTTGATATAAATAGAGGGATTAAATAGGGGATTAAACCGTTTAATTATGTTTGATGGAGCTGGAGTGTTATTTTACTATCTTTTGAGAAAGAAAAAGTTTTAAGGTATTGATTAATAAAAGAGTATGACCTTATTCCAAGTTAAAAAGTCACATTCTGGTGAATGTCAGATGAGGATTTTATAATATTTTTATTTTTTTAAATTTATTTAAAGCTGATTTGTGCAAAATTCCACAGCAAAAAGTAATAATTGTTATTATAATTAATGTGCTTTGGGATAGTATCTTAGAGGAGTTGCGCCTAAAACTGAAGCATTTTATGGATTATATATGTAGATGCCTAAGAAACCTGATTCCCATATTAATACAACCTAATTAAAAATAATAAATTATTAAAACTCTTTTACCTGCATATTAATTTTCTTATAAAATTTTAAAGTCCATATATACAAGAATGTGATTTGAAACTCCAAGATGTGAACATTTTTGCAAATATTTTAAATTTGTGTGGTGTGGACACAACTTCATATTAGCAAAATAACAATATTAAACCTAATAAAGATTATAAAATATGCTTTTTGGAAGCAATAGGTGCAAAATTATAAGATGTTTCACTAGGTGGATAGGCATGCAGCATGCTCAATTTTGGCGCACAATAAAGGAGACATGGCCATGACAATGCTTGGTTAGATGTAGTAGATAACTAGTAAACTACATGATTGCTGTAAGACCTTGAGCATTATTTGCCATTCTTCAATTTTCATTCATTTGGTTGAGTGAAAGAACTCTTGGTTCATGTTTGATATCATGAACGACTTTTCATCTAGTTGGAAGATTTTTAAGGTGTCACCAGTGGTGGTGATTGAAGGAAGAATTAATTTTATAAGATATAATAATAAGATGACTCTATTAAACAAAATAGAAAACAAAGTTATATCTCACAAAAAAATATTAAAGAATTAAAAAATTCTGGATAATAATAAAGTTGAATACCAAGATTAGTCCCTCTATTATATTGAAAGTGTCATTTCAGTCCCCCTATTATTTTCTATCCTTCTGGGATCCTTCTATTTTATCATTTAGTGAAATATAAGTCTTTTTCTCTCATATGATTTATCCTTCGATAATTTATTTTCTATAATTTTCACAATATTATAATTATTTTTATTTAAAAAATAATCCAACAACTATCATTTAATGGGTGCAATTATTTATTCTCGTTTCTATTGTTCATGAGTTTGGTTGAATAGTTTAGCCGCGTTGGTGTAGCTACATGTTTAGAACGAATGTTCAGCGGCATGATAGATAGTTTGAAAATAAGTAAAAATAGAATAAAAAATGAAGATGTAATGTTACAATAAGTAAAAATAAAATAATAAATAAAGATATTTAATATGAGTATTTCTCTTCTTTCCTTCTTTATGTCATAAATATCACATGACACTTGCTTCAATTGTCTTTATAATCATAAATTTCATGAATAAAATTCAAAATAAAAATCCAACAGCTGCCCATATGATGAGTTGAACTATTTGTTTCCTTTGGGTTGTAATTGTTTAAAGGTTGGGTTTTAAATTTTAATGGCTTTGGAAAAGGTTTGGAAATATTGAATCACTTGGGTGCTAACTTGTTTACTAGAAACATTTTACAAAGGCAAGGACGTAGGGGATATTGAATCTTATTGACTTCAACAATGGCCTCTTTGATAAATGATAGTGGAAGATCTCTACCCAATCAAACTGGTGTAAGTCCGAAGTTATCTAGTTTAATTATTTTCATTACAACCTGACATGGAATCTATACTATCGACAACTTTTAAAAGGAATATTTTTTTGGAATGGAATTCTAAACTGTCTTCCTACTTTCAAGGCGTGTACCACTCTAGTTCTAGAATGGAGACTCTACTCTTTTTTGGCTTAACCGTTGGCTGAATGGTTGCGCTAAAGGACAATTCATAGAAAATCTTTTGGCACTCTTCAAATCAGAGGAGCACATTCAAAGAGCTTGCCTAATTGATTCTCTCTATCCTCCTAGTAGATAATCCTTGCTTTTGGACTTCATCTCAAGGTCAATCTCATTGCTTGCTTCAAATAGCATGTATACCAAACAAAAGAGCCTCGCTCTTGGTGAAAATTTTACAATCAAATCCTTCTGCAAGTTCTTAAATGAAGGTAGTCATCCTTACCTTGTAACCTTGCTTATTTAAAATCGTCCATGCCTCTGAAAATCAATATCTTCATCTGGCTAGATTTAGATAATAAAATTCTCACACTTGAAAACCTTGCTTCCAGGTGATACGACAAACTTTCCAACTTCTGCTTGTGTGTTATGTCATTGAGCCAATGAAATAGTGGATCACATATTTTTCAAATGCCCATTTGCTGCAGGCATTTGGCTCTCCTTTGATCAAATATTCAGCCTTTCTTAGGTTCCTAGATCCACAAGTGACATGTGGAGTTCCTAAAGATCTAATCTCCAGAGCCCATTCGAGAAAATCTAGAATATTCAAGCAATTACTTCGAATATTTGACTGAAAATAAACAAGCAAATTTTTAACTTCCAATTAGTTCCACTAATCAAGATCATGATCAAAGCTACTTATATGTTCATTCTTTTGGTGTTTGCAGCTTCTAAACTATAAAGAATAATACTGAAGAATTCAATCAACATTGTGAAAAGAAGCTTTGACTTTATGGGTCGCAAATGGGCGATGCAACAATCTAGGAAAGTCCATGGCCAACCCAAAATCCGACTAGATTTTCTTCGCCAATGTTATTTGGTGCCACTCCAAAAGGTAATCACTCTTTCATCAACCTTCTGGGAGGGCTACTTTATTTCTACTTCTTGTAATTCAGCTCTTCCATGTTGTTTTTCCAGGTCCAGTGAGTTGTTGTATCACTTTTTCCTTTTTATTCTTTTTGTATTGTCTCTCCTAAGTAACCCCGTATTTCTTGGGTGATCTGATCTAAATATATGTGGTTATCCAAAAGACATATGTCATTATGAGGTGTAAGAGTCATATAGCTAAATTAAATAAAAGGTCATATTCTATAGTTTCCGCTATTATGTAATTTGGATTTTATCCTTTTTATTAAGAGTTATTCTTCTTCTGCATAATTGAATAATCTTGGACTGGTGTAACATGATTGCACTAAAGATTCTTTATAGAATTGTATGCTTCATTATAATGAAATATGATTATATGAATCTTAGCAAAAATATTCTTCATGGTTCAAAAGCAAGACAAGGATATGTCATTGATAACAAAAACATGAGAGTCACGGTGCATATATATTATGGTTCAAAATGAGACTTCATATTACTTGTAGAAAATATAAAACTTTGAACTTGAGGGAATAGTAGGTCAATGAAATATTGTCAAGTGACGAATGAAGCTAGTACCTGTTGACATTAATGGAGTTTAAAAAGGTGATGCATGTCAAACTATGTTTGATTACCAATTGAGCACAATTGAGTTGGGAATGGGACCCAAATGAATCCATTTGTGTACACCTTTTTACCTAAGAAAAGCATCATATCATTACACAAGAGAATCTTCTTTTCAATTTGGACTTTGTACCTAAGAAAAACATCACGTCAAGACACACAACAATGTGCTTTCAATTTTTTATTCCACTAGAAAGGCAAAAACAAAATTTAGTAATAGAAAAAATAGAAAAAGATTCCAAAGTTACAAAAGCTAATTAAAGGGGAACTAGTGTAAGTGATCCTCATGGATGTCTTGTATTTTAAGAGGTCATGCTTTAAAAATGATTTGGAAAATTAAGTTAGTGCAACGGTGGAAAGTGAAGAAAGCATCAAGATTTAGAGTCCTTGATATCATCTCCATTCTTTTCTTTCCTGTTCTTAGTTGACTATCAAAGTATCTCTCACAAGTCTATCAAATTTTCAAATAAACATGAAGAAAGGTTTTTCATAAGAAAGGCAATGTATATAAATAAGTTCTTATTGAAATGTTTAAGTGTATATATGTGGCCGTATGCCTATGTAGAATTTACAGAATTTATAATGAAGGGACTCTAGCATTGGCATGAGCAATGCACGTGCATTATTTTTTTTTAATTTACTTTGTCAAATAATTTAGATCTAGAAGAATTAAATGATGGAAACATTTAGCTTAATCTAGTAATTTATGTCGTGTTGAAGATTGTTTATTTTAATTATAGCAATAAATATATCTTATTATTCAAACAAAATGGAGTTTAAAGTTTGAAAATATGAAAGTTGAAGGTTAAATTTCAAATTATTTTTATTCATAATTTTAAAGTGTATAAATAATATGGAGAATATTTTTAAGTACTTCATGAATTTATGTCAGTATAGAGTAAATTTAAATAGTAGTAATAGGTTTTTAATTTGACAAGGTCAAGCTAAAATATGAAAACCAAAATTGATATTAAAAGACAATTTTATTAAGGGAAAAGTACCAACAACTTCACTTATTTATACCAAAATTACAAATCATCCCCCGCTTCTCATATCTGCAAATGGTCCTCCATTTTTCTTAAATCCAATCTTTTAGTCAAACAAAGATAAGGTTAAAATTATAGACATATCTTTTGTAAAACTGTGGTGAAAGTTTAATTAATAGAAGTTACTATTTTGCCCTAAAAAAGTTTCAACGACGAGCCACCCTCTCTATGGCATTGGTTTGCAGCTTGAGGAGATTATTTTGAACTTCATGCTCAACTTCTTCTCCATTTCTTCATAGAGCTTGATAGAAAAAGAAGACAATCACTAAAGAGTTTACCGCACCATAAAAAAAACCACTATAAAAAATGGTCTTCATTCGTTAATGGTCTAATCACACCCAAGTATATGAAGCCCGATGGTGCCTAAGAGGGAGCATTTTTTTTTGTTTTTATTATTATGCTTTTGTTGGGATGAAATAATGTTCATATTTATAATGACTCTTGTTGTCAAGATTGCATTGCACAATATAGATACATTGTTCATTAAAATATAGTTGTTTGGTGTTGTCTTATTTTAAATTAGGGAATTTAAGGTTTTCTTTTCATTTTTTATATTTTGGATTTTTATTCAAATTTGTTGTGATAACTAATGTATGGGCAATGTTAGTAATTATTGTGATAAATTTCTCTAAATTATTATGAGAAGCCATCTTTATCTTGGATAGTGAGACGAAATTAAGTTTTGTTACCTATTTATTATACGTACATATATTTTTGCGATTGATGTTGCAATAATGTTGAAATGTTTATCAAAGTAAAATGTATTATGTATATAAAGTAGAATGTGGTCAAATTATGTTGAATTTGTTAATTTTGTTGAAGAACCTATTTATTTTTCATAGTTGTTATATTGGGATTTAGTGCAGCATACATTTTATTTAGTTATCATTTTTAAAAGGTCAGTTGCATTTGATTATTGCCATTTTAAAAGATTGAGAAGAATTGGCTATGTTTAGAACTCTTACTGATGGCTGTGAAGATAACATAGCCATTAGATTAAAGGCCACGCTTTTGTGATAGCTAATACTTGATGGTTAAGAAGCAAATAAACGATTCTAATAAATATTTAAAATATTAAAAAAAAAAAAAAAGCAATACCTATCTTGAGCAGACAATAACATCACAAAATAAACATAAACAAAATAAAATAAGTTGAAAAATTACATAAGAGGTAGAGACATTACACAAGAAGTAGAAATATACACTATTAAACATTTTTCAATGTACACACAACATACATAACTTATACATCTAAATCAAGGCAACACATCTTTAAGGACCTAAACTTTCAAAAATTAAAAGAACACATGGGGCAAGATATTTATAAGGATAATGAGGAGCCCAATAAAAGTGACCTACCATCATTTCCCTATTGCATCTACCATTATATCTATCATTTTCTTGTTGAGCATATATATATATATATATATATATATATATACATTGCATATTTGCAAGAACTTTGCTTCTAAGTTAATAGAACAAATTGTTTTGATATTGCCTAGTATTATAAACTTGACTTTCATTTGAGAAGCTTAGAAGGCCTAACATTTGCATGATTCCCTAATTGGCTCCCACAAGCGGAACTCTAGGGCTAGACCTTCTCTCTTCTATTTTGCAATTGCAAAAGGGTCTTCATTCACAACCTACAAGAAAAGCAGCTTACATAACTTAATTAGTCAACAATGTAACCCTAAACCACACATGGAAACATGAAAATGGAACCCACATTTTCACAAGAGTTCTCAATAGTACTCTCCTTGGCTTCCTAAGGTTATGATTTTATAAGATCTTCTCAATCAACCTTAGATGAAGGCTTTAATGAGACTTCTCAAAGAACTTTCCATGGGATGATTGAAAGAGTCTCTCACTTCAGCTTCTGGGCAAAAGTGGAGTAAATGGTAAAAATAAAAAGAAAATAGGGATGAAAAAGAGTTGAGAAGATATACAAGTGAGAGCCCAAGAAGAAGAAGAAGATGAGTTACCTCTCACACAAGTTGAAGGCACAGACTATACCATGCAACACATAATATGATGTAATCAATCAAACTGAAACATTCCTCCAACAACTAACTTTAATTTAGAAGGTTTATGAAATCTTCATTTACATAGGTGCCAAGAAAGATAAAAAAGTAAGACAATAATAAAATTAAAGGGACTGAAAAGTATAAAAAAAAATTAAAGAAATAGCTAGGAAGTTAAACTTTTAATGACTGATAAATAATTTTACCATGCTATTATTCATCCCAAGAGTTTTTTATGATATAAAATTTTTTTTTGAGCTTCCGGCCATTTCTTTACATAAATTATTTGTATGTATACTTCACTAAACTTTAACTCAGACATGTTACTTATTTTTTTATTGTTTTTTTTTTTTTTTTTTTTTTTTGCCCCATTTATGTCTAAGCCTATTATATATTATTAACCATGCTTCATGATAAATGCCATGCTATTTCAAAAATAAAAAATTGTATGCAAAACACTTAATTTCATTGTTTAATTAAATTTAAGATTGACGAAGTAATATTAGCTTAAACAAGATTAAACTATAAGGAACTAATTAAATGTAAATGAGCTAAGTTCTCTCTGAATAACTAATCAAATAAATGCTTTTTTTTTTACCAAATTAAGAATATAATTGAAAATGTATCCACCTGTAGTAAAAGTTTTCATTAGATTAAACTATTAGTGATAACATGGAATAGCATTATCAAATGGCAAATGCATTATCTATTAAAAACAATTTGGTCATGAAAATCATAAAGAACATTTTTTCCATGTTGTATTAATCACTAAATATTGAAATTGGAATAATAGGGAATGAATGATAAGCACATATAACCAATCAAATCAAACTATTGATGGGATTAATGGGAAATTAAACAGAAGATATCAATATGCATTTTCTTGATTGCACACTTGCAAGCAGTTATCAAATCTCATAATACAGATAGCAAATATAAGTTTGATTGAAAAGCATGGTCAACATAGTCAAAACGTCATGTATCACTATATTTTGGTTTGGTGCAAGGTGGTGAAAGGAAATATCATTGAAAAACATATGTCACCAACCCTTTCATCATGTACATAAGAAAATTTATACTATATATATATATATATATATACACACTATAATGTGTTTTTTTTCTAAGTTTAAAAATATACATTATTCATTTTAACTCTCATGTTTATGAACAAAAAGATTTTTTTTTTTTTTAAGGAATTTATATATACGTGTGTGTGTGTATAAATATAGTCAATAAAAAACAAAAACAGCAATTAGCCAAGAAAGGAAGATGGAGAAGAGAAACTCATCCCCCTATGTGCTCATGTCGGTCAATGAAGAATCAAATGATCATTCAATCTCCATCAAAGAGGGAGGAGAAGTAGGCCATATCCATGACTCAATGCTCTTCAATCCTAGCAGAGCAGTGGAAGCTGTTTAAGTGGAGCCCTTACATTATTCATGGCTTTCAATGGAGTTTGGCCTTTTCCCCACACACGCCATTATCTCCTAAGCAACCCAAGCCAGAGACCTCAGCAATGTTTCCCTTTATATGATTATTATTATAGTGGCTTGTGTTTTGTGTGACCTTTAAATGCAATTTCAGTCTCTACGTTGGACCTTATAATTTATTTTTATCCCTATATTTAATACTCTGTTACATGCAAAAACACATTGATATATATATATATATATATATATATATATATATATATATATATATATATATATATACCTGTTAGTTCTGCCGGTTAGGGTTTGTGAACTTAGAGGAACAATCTCTCACTTAAGCACTCAAGAATAGCACACACAAACCACACAAGAGAAGACACAAGACGTTGGTAACCCAGTTCGGTGTCCACTCACCTACGTCTTGGGAGCCAAGCCCGGAGATCAACAGTCCACTAAAAGAGGTAAAAATAGAAGAGTACAAACACACTTGTCAGTCTCTCTCACATACAAATAATACTACCCTCTCTAAATTGTTCGGTACCTCCCTACTCCCTCTTTTAAGAGTCGTACCCAATCCTAGACCAAGGAAGTATATATAGACGCCTCAACGTCTCAAATATAGCGCATACCTCTTTTAGAATCTCCGCGGCTTCTAACTTTAGAACCTTCCGAAATTAGATGTCGCAACTTATGTTGTAATATATGTTGCAACATGACCCTGACTGCTGGCTTGACTGATTTCTGGCTCCATTGCTAAGCGACCTCAAGACTCATGCTTAGTCCGAGTCGATGCAGTCCGATCACCTGATCCAAACCACCAGCAACTAACCTCCCTCCTCAGCTCCTCACCACACAGCTCCCTCGCAAGGGGCGCACGTCCTATGTGCGTCTTCATGAAACTTGCCAAACTTAGTCTTCACTTCACCCAAGTTTAGTCTTCAGATTTTCAACAAAGATATTCAATCAATCATCCAAATCTTGCCAACAATAGGCGTATCTTCAAACATACCCTTAATAGACTTCATATCATCTCTATTAGGGTTCTTCAAATCTTGCCTTCAATAGTCTTCAAAATTATACCATTGATAGGATATTTCTTCATTTAGCTTCACCCATATTTAGTCTTCAATCACATCTTCTAAATATGGTCTTGATGAGATCTTGACTCCAAGATATTGCTTGCTTGATCCTCTTGCCTAAAATAGCTTCAACAAGATCTTCATTTAATCTTCATGAGAGTTGCAACTTCTTGCCAAAAATAACTTCTCCAAGATCTCCCATGATATTTTCCTCCTAGCCAAGTTTGTTTGCTATGTCATCCTTCTATCCACGTCATTATCCATGCCACGTCATCATGCTTGCCATGTCACCTTGACTAGGTGTCAAATTATGCCAACATTAAAGTGCATTTGCACTAACAATACCTATGATTAAGATAAGAAATAATTTAGTTGGCCTCTTGGTCTATTAATATTAAGTCTCTTATATAAGATATCCGTGTCTTTATTGAGGAGACCGCTTCAAACCTCAATTCACGCAAGGTGAAGACTCAGGTGCATTGAGAAATTAACTTTTTGCCTGTGTACGCCTCAAACGTGATTTGTCCACCTTCATAAAAAAAAAAATTAATTTATAGGATATTTCCAATTTAACTTTAATTTTACATTTTTTTTTATTTTTTTTTAAATTGTGAACAAACCATTAAGTAGGATTCCAACCCTCAATCTTTGACATTTGAGTAGGAAATGGAATGGAATGCCAAATACTTTATTGCAGGGGTAATTGATCTTTTTAATTAAGATCTTATATGTAGTGTCTAACTATATCACTATGTAAGCCTGTGGAAAATTATTATAGAGTTCATAATTTATTTTTTATTCATGTTATTATTTTAAATTAACTAAATGTATATGATTTGATATACCATCATAATTTTTATTTTTATTTTTTAAATTTTTTTACCAAAAGCTTTTTTGTTATTCATGGCTATATATGAATGGAGTTTGGCTTTTTCCACACAGCATTATCTCCTAAGCAACCAAGGCCAAAGAGGTCACAAATGAATTACAACTTTGTTTGGCCCCCTAAAACCACAAATGAAGGACTTAGCGAAAAGGCTAAGCAACAACTCATGTTTATCATTCATGTTGCCTTGGACCTAGTTTTTGGCCATGTCCTAATGTGCATCCCTTGTTTCTATTAATGATCATCATAGAGTTTGTGTTTTATATAATGATATGCTTCAATGGGGAAAACTTAGGCTTTCAATAATACATTGATATGCATTGAACCTTCTTTATTGTTCAGACGACCTAATCTCTGATCATGTCTTATATATATATATATATATGCTCCCATAGTTTCTCTTAGTGGTCATTATTTAGTTCATGCTTTACATAATTATTTGGTTTGGCAATTCCATATCGAAAATTGCATATAAATACTTCATAATTTATATCTTTGTTTAATCTCTTGTCTTGTCTTTGTAATTATTTGGTTTGGCAATTCCATATCGTTTTATGACCAATTATATATCTAAATATCTGTTTTATATTACATCGTTATTTTATATAATTGTATCCTAACCCAACCATGCAACATTTATATATATTCAGGGTTTTATCAAATTTCAATATTTTCATATAGATACACATCTTGAGCCTCTTTCGTTTACCATGCATGTTGGTTGGCTCAGACTCTAGTCTTGATCATGTTTCTATATGTTCATGATTTGTTTTTCTAATGATCATTACTTAAGTTTTGTTTAATTATTTGTTCTAGAATTATTTATACCAAAACTTTTGCCAATATTCATAAATACAAAGGCATATTATGAAACCATGTTTAATTATAATTCAAGTGACCTTAGATCTAGTATTAGCCCATGTTTCTATACATCAAATGTTTCTTAATTATTTTTAATTAGTTCTTTTTAATATTATCCAAAGGTATGCTTTCAAAAGATGCAATATAAATATTTTTAACTTTGTCTGGATCTCATCCTAAAAGCACAAGAGAGAAAGTCATAATGAAAAGGCTAGGCAACAACCCATGTTTATCATTCATGGTGCCTTAGACCTAGTCATTAGTCATGTCACTATATATGGTTTCTATTATATAATGACCATTGATTGGTTTCTGTTAGAATAATTATTCTTTTTAATATACACCAATATATATAGAGGACGCATCCACTGTATGCATAATATAAAATAATAATTAACAATATTTCATAATGCTAAATGATATTCTACAACGTATAAATATAGTAATTAATAATAAATTATATATTCTTAGAAATAACAAATGTTATATCACGATCTAATGATTGTTATTAAACATCCTTAAATTATATTAAAAAAAAAAACTTATTCTAATGTGTGTGTGTATATAAGGTAAACCATTTTTTCATGCATGTTGTCTTAGATGTGCTCTTTGGTGATGCCTATTTGTATGAATAGATGTTCTCAATGACCATTACTTAGTTTGTGTTTATATGATGATTTAATATGTTTTTTTTATAGATATATTCTACTTTCATTTTTTTAATCAATAAATTTTGCTTTAATTATAGGCATGTATATATGCTGTGGACATTGTTTCTTGTTAATATTGTCTTCATAAATTTTATTATGGTTTTTCTCTAACATTTTTTTAATATAGTAAATAAGTCACTTTTTTATTAATTAAATGTAAAAATATAAAAAATCTAACCCCCAAGGTAAGAAAATACTCCTGAGAATCAAGAGATGATCTAAATTAATGGTCTAAGAAAATAATAGGTGGATTATATTGGTAAAAGATACGCTTGTGATGAGATTCCAAAATCATTTTAAAGCTTTTTTTAACTTGTTTAAAGATTAGGACATAGTAAAAATTATAGTTTAATTTATCCATATTAATTTGTATATTACATGTATTTCATTTATTGGTATATTTTCTTAATTTCTAAACAATCATTCCTATATATATAATATTTATCTTCATATTATTATTATTATTATTATTATTATTATTAATGAGTGGGGATGCAATGCGCCTTCTCCTGAGCTCCACTTTTTAGGATTTCCATTTTTACCCCTCATTCTTCCACATATTTACAAAATTGGATAAGTGATAGAGTGAGAGATTTTTCGGAAAGAGAACCTTCAATTTAATGGAAAGAGCACCTTCATTTTTTGCAAATTTTTATGTTACCCTCAAAGCAAGGATTCCTATAAGCAAACATTTTTCAACTCCATAATTTTTTTTTCTTTATAAAAAAACTCCATATTCTTTTTTCTATAATATTCTTTGTATTCAATTAACCACTTATTAGAATAATATTTTAAATTTCATTTTTTTAACTTTAATAACAGACCTTATTTAATTATATTTATTTAAATTAATATTATATGTATATATAAGTGTATGATTTAAGTGCATTTTTTTTGTCTGTCTTGTCTCAGTGTTATTATTTATCCTAAAACTTTAAAGCATTTAAGATTATATATGTAATTTCAAAATATTGATAAAAGTTATCATTATTTTATTCTTTTAAAAAAATTTCATTATTTTTGAAATGACTTATCCATGCTGCAGTACAAACTCGGGACCACTTTTTTCTTAGTTGTCTTTTTGCCTCTAGAATTGGGCGTCTTATTTTATTTTATTTTTCAATGCCCCACATATCCTCTCCACCCTTAAAGGAGGTTTAGACCTCTTGGGTAGGGGTGTATTTGAGCCGAGCCGTTCGTGAGCGGCTCGCTGTTCAACTCGATAAGAGCTCGTTCGTGTTCAGCTCACATTGTAAACAAGCCAAGCTTGAACTTCATTTTCAAGCTCGATTAATAAACGAGCCAAGCTTGAACAACTGAAAGCTCGGCTCGTTTTGGCTCGTGAACAAGCTCGTTTATATATATATATATTAAGGTGTATATGTGACTATGTCATTGTTGTCAACTTGAGTCACACATATAGGGTTGTAAACTACTATTTGAAGTCTGAGCTCGTTAAAAGCTCGGGTTAGCTAGTTCATTAAGTTAAATGGAACATAAAAAAATAATCAAGCCTTAATCAAGCTAACGAGACAAGTCTAAGCTTCAAATTATCTTAACAAATTGGGCTCGGGCATGAAGTTCGAAATAAGCTCGTTTAGAGCTCGAGCTCGGTTAAAATAGTAATGAGCCAAGCTTGAACATGAAAAATGAAGCTCGAAGAAAGCTCGGCTCGAGCTTAAGCTCGATGAAATAGTAACGAGCCAAGCTTGAACAAGGCAAAACTCGGCTCGGCTCGGCTCATTTACAGCCTTGCTCTTGGGTGCACAAATGTGCTAGGAACCTCTTTATTAGTGTAATCTATTGAACTATTTTGGATCGAATGAAATAATAGCATTTTTTTCATAGTATTAGCGCTTACTTTGATTATTTGCAAAATTAATTATATGCTTATTGCTTGATAAATCCAGTCTCAAACTAAAAATAAAATGTTATACTTGAGGAGTCACTTTCGATGATCAAACAGTATCCCAACTTTGAGGGATCTTGCTTTCTGTCTCTGGAGGGCATGCCAACTTGTAGAGCACCCTCCAAACCCAGTTGTCTAACAATGCTCATATGTGGTTTGTAGTTTTCTTGTAATCTTTATCCACTCTTACCAATATTGTTTTTTTTTTTTTTTTTTTTTTTCATATGTTGTTTTATCTTTATTTTATCTGATGTTTTGTTGATAGTTTTTTTAAAATAAATTATGATTTATCTAATTTTTATAATAAAAAATTTATAATATGATGCCATATAAAAATATAACAAGGTTGGTAGTCGATGAGTTCCTTTTGGTATTGAGAAAAATAAAAGAGAGTTTTTTAATATTTAAAATTCGAAGGGTAGTTATTAATGGCTTAACTTCAGTGCAAGTTAAAATCAATCATATCAATGTTTATATGAAGATATGATCTTCATAAGAGAATAAGTTATATAATTTTGCATTTAACTTCTAAAATATTAAAAAATACAAGGAAAAAAAGGACCTGCCTCTCCTGTTATCCAATATAATACTAACATTACTAACTCTATAAAAATAGAAATAAATATCTTCAAAATAGAAAATAAATGTTTCTAATTTTATAGATTCCTTAAATGTTCTTCAATTTTTTTTTAAATGTTTTTACTTCTAGTATATATAGGTTGCGTTTGACTGGTGAATTAGTATCTGTGTTTAAGAATTTTTTTTATATGAAATGACCACAATCAGACTTGATTAACATTTAATAAAAATTAAATATTTAAATCTAAAATTTTTATATCTTAGTTCATAACAAGTATTATTAATGTTAATTTTTTAAAAGTTAATGAGTGCATACAAAAATACCTTTAAAATGTAAAAGTTATTTTTACATCTATATATATATATACTCTTGTTCAATTTCATGTAAGTTCATTAAAAAAAAGGGAGATTTTTACATAATTAATTATGAATACTATGTAATGATAGATTAAAAAACAGTGAAATATTTTACAATTTCATATGTGCATTATCTCAAGTTCTCAATATCTTTTAAAAAAAGTCTTTTATTAAAATAATTCAATTTTATGGTTGAATAATCCATTGTTAAATAACATTTTTAAATAAAAATATACCATAAAATATATGTATTTAACAGTAATTATTTATTTATTAATAGTGTTCGCACAAAATTTTTCAAATTTCAAAAATTACATATAAGTGAGTCAGCATGAACATTACATTAAAAAAAACGTAGGGCCCGTTTAGATTCATAAAAATAAGTGTTTAGTTCGTGTATTTTTAGACATATTTCACCAAAATGTTTTTTCCTTGTATCAAGACAAAGATTTAAAGCACTTGCAAAAACACATGCGCCGCTACTGTAAAAACACTTTTAAAAATATCTTAAGTGGCATTGATTCGGCATAATGATTAATAACAGTTTGGCCTATTGATATCAAGTCCTCTATATAAGATATTCATCCAGCTGAAGATATTGATTAAAAGCCTAACTCACGTAAGTAAAGAACATAAGTATTGTAGAGCTCAACTTCGAAGATATGTATATTACAAGTAAGTGACTTATCTATATTTGTTAAAAAAAATCTTATAAAATCTTTTTAATAAATAAATAAATAAATAAATAAATAATATATATATATATATATATATATATATATATATATATATGCCATTTAATAAAAGTAGATATTGCTCTTAAGGGGTTGTTTGATTCACATTAATGATCTATTACCACATAATTAGATTACTGTGAGTAATGAGATCAGGAATCCTATATACCTAGGAACATTTTGGTAATGAGATCGGAAATCCTATATGCCCTAAAATGTTTTGATAATTTATAATAAACATGTTTGATTGGAACTCATATATAAGCATAATAATAAACTTAGTAATATTACAAATTTTTGAAAATGCCTTATATTTATAATTTTGAGTAAATTTAAATTAAAAATAGAATAAAATTTTGGATCAAAATACTTAAATTATAATATGAAAAATCAATCTTTAATGTTATAATTTAATTGTTTTAGGACCAAAATTTATTTTACTTTAAATTTAAACTTGCTCAACATTGTAGATACAAGGGTATTTTGGAAAATTTGGAACAATATTAAGTTGATTATTATGTAATATGAATTTCCAACTAAACATAGTTATCATAAATTAATATAACATTCCTAGGCATCTAACATTCCCGATTTCATTACCGTAGTAATATATCAAATCTGCGAACCAAACAACCCATATCTAAAATTTTGAGCAAATTAAGAGTCAAGATAAAATAAAATTTTTGCATTAAAAATTTAATTATAATACAAAACATATATTCCCAAAATAACGCCATTCAAAATTATTTTTTTATCTAACAGTAAAATATACATATGGTATTTTTTTCTAAAAAAATTATATTTGTCAAAATAAAAATTTAATATTACCACTCACAATAATACACATAGCCACCTGCTTGATAATGAGATTACCTAGTTGATAATCATTAATTACAATCAATATTACCACCACTAATCAAAACGTAGTAATTTGCAAGGTAATATGAAACCATGTAACAAATATTTCCGCAAACCAAATGCCCCATAAAATTCATTATACATAAATATATCTCCATAGCAATATATAGTTTTAAAATTAAATTATATGAATATTAAAATAAAAATTTATTTTAAATTTTAAACTATACCACAACGTTAATTTTTAATCAATGAAATGAATAAATAATGTTTATTTTTTTTAATTATTCATATAAAAATATTGATTTAATCAGAATTAGAAATCTTTTAAAAATTTAGATGTAATAAATAAAATAAATTTAAAATTTTAAGACATATATACATATTTTTATTATTTACTATTTAATAATATATTTAATTGTATATATATATATATATATACATAATTTTTTTTATAAAATATGACAAGCTACATCAAGGACTTGCTCTCATGCTGTGTGAGTAGATATATATAAATCTAATTTTAAGTTTATAAATAATATTAGTTTAATTAAAAATATATGCATAATTTGACAAATTTTTTTTTTTTTTTAAAGCATACAAATAATAAAAAAAACCACCTTGACCAAAATCCCAAAAGGTTTTGGTTGAATTAGTAACTATAAATTTCCAAAAATACCCACCCTTCCATTGTAATTCCAAATGCACCTATTTTTTTTTTTTTTTTCTTTTTCTCTCTATCTCTCATCCTCGTGCGAGTGGGACGCCACAGAGAAGGAGGCGTGGTGGTGGACCCCATCCCTCCTCTCTCTCTCTCTCTCTCTCTCTTTCTTCTCTTCTCTTCTTTTATGGCTTTCGCCTCTCACCTCCAAGAGAGATAGAGAGGCTTCTCGTCGCCAATCACCACCAAATCGATCCCTAAATCCTCGCTGCTCATCTTGTCTCTGAGAATAACCCATTGCAGACCCTTTCAATTGTTCTCTATCTTGTTCTTTTGACTCGGTTTGAAGGATTTCTAGATCTGAGCGCCGGGAGCTGATCAGTTGAGATTTTCCTAGATTTTGTCCGGGTGGAAAGCAATTAGACGGCAAAAGGTTTGATCTTGTTGGTTGGAATTGGGTTTTAATTTGTGTGACTTGTGGTGTGGGGAGATTCAGTTGATTTGTTGTGGGGGGTTTTGTTTTTTTGGTTTCTGTTTTGGATTTTTTGTTGCAGGGCTGGGATCGGGTGAGTGGGATTTGAAGGCGGAAAAGTAATGGAGAAAGACCTTGTTTTTCCCTCAATGTTTGGTTTGATTTGCTAGGTTGCGAAAGAGATGTTGATGCTCTTGCTTTGATTGTTTAGGAATCTTTATTGTCCTAGATTATTAAAAAAGATTGAATCTTTGGTTCTATTCTTTGGGATTTTTTTGACTATTTGTTAGTTGATTGTTTTACTGATGTTTCTAGTTCGCAGAGGTGGAGAAGGAGGAGAAAGGAGCAAAGTGTTTGCATTTTGGGAAGCCAGTGAAGTGCTTGGAGTTGATGTCGAGAACTCGGAGGCGGGTGTGGGTGAGATGAGGGATGTTAGAACTGTTGATGAACTTCCTGAGAGCCTGCTGGTGGCCGTCGTCTGAGCGCTATGTCCATGCGGGCACCGACGCGGCCGGGCGGCAGGATGGGCTGCTATGGTACAAGGACTTGGGGCAGCACATCACTGGGGAGTTCTCCATGGCTGTTGTTCAAGCAAACAACTTGCTTGAGGACCAGAGCCAGATCGAGTCCGGCCCCCTCAGCACCCTCGAGTCTGGACCGTATGGCACGTTTGTTGGCATCTACGATGGCCATGGAGGCCCAGAGACATCCAGATACATAAATGATCATCTCTTCCAGCATCTCAAAAGTATGGTTCTTATGATCTGTGTTTTGGTTAGTTTGCCCTGCTATCAATGATGTATTGTTATATAGGTTTTTGAATTGAGTTGAGGACTTCGCCTGGATGAGTTGCTTGATTTATGCTTTGTTTACTTCTGTTCCTACATCGATTCAACTTAGTTTAGCAGATCATATGGTTTACCATCTCTTGTTATAGATGCCGTGCTTTGGTGTTGTTTCATTGGTAGATAATTCTTATGATGACACAGACTTGAGGAGTTGTGAGCTTATCATAATAATCATACTAGTACATATAATTTATTTACTTTTTATGACTTTGTTGATTTTCTTTGTTATTTTGTCAATCTTGCATTTCTTTATTATGTCTGTTCGCTTTTATTACTTACTGACAAAGCGCCTATCTTCCATCAAGTGTCTTCCTGATGTTAATTTATTAAGAATTAATCATAAAGAGCATATTATTTGACCATAGAACTTGTCTTGGCAGGGTTTGCATCTGAGAATCAGTCAATTTCAACTGATGTCATCAAGAAAGCATACCAAGCAACAGAAGAGGGTTTCCACTCCCTGGTTACTAAGCAGTGGCCCAGTAAACCACAAATAGCTGCTGTTGGCTCTTGCTGTCTGGTTGGTGTAATCTGTGGTGGAACTTTATATGTGGCTAACCTTGGAGATTCGCGGGCGGTTCTAGGGAGGCTTGTAAAGGCAACAGGAGAGGTTCTGGCAGTACAGTTGTCAGCAGAGCATAATGCATGCTTTGAGTCTGTCAGACAAGAATTGCAATCATTGCATCCCGACGATTCACAAATTGTCGTTTTGAAGCATAATGTTTGGCGTGTTAAGGGTCTCATCCAGGTAATCAACGTCTTCTTTTAAAATAAATACTGCAGTGTCGGCGAAAAGTTGTTTATGATTTTGTGTATTTAGAGTATTCAATTATTACGAAAACTTGTATGTTTTATGAAGTGGCATGACATAATATTTTACCTTTTCTTTCATGGATGGTTGACATGCTTCTAAATGGCTGTTTTTGGAAAATTTTGATGTAAAACTTGATTGGTTATAGTTGTTTATTGCTTTGGACATTATTTATATTATCGTAAAATTGCTTGACAGGAACTTGTAGATGGTAAGTATGTTGCTGTTTGTTTAACTAATGTTTACATAATGAGGTTCATTATTCATTAGAGTTGGATATGACAAATATCTCATGCTATGCATCTTGATAGGAACTATGGGAAATAATATCGTTGTTCTATGGAGTAATACATGGAAGTAGAATCAGATACATCTATCTCATAGAGGGTTTATAGATAACCAAATAACTAGCTATATCTATGGAATTTTCCTCAACTAATCGTAAGTAGTAATTATTACCTGACATTATTAAAACCTTATGTTAATAAATTTTGATAAGGATTCCAGAACTGATGTTTAAGAATGCAATGCCTGACCTTGTCAAAAGGTTTTGTTTCTAGCTTGCTCTTTTCAAGTAAAATGCTAGGATATATTTATAAGTTCTCCATTTGGTTCTTTGACTGGATTTTGATACCTTTGATGAATCATCTGTCCTTTCACTCTCCATAACTGTTCAAGATTCACTTCTTTTTCCTCAAAAACCAGCGATCCTCAGTTAATTCAGATGATTGGTACTATTAACTTCATTTTCATTGTAGACTTGTTCATGTAAAGCTATGTGCAGGAAGATGTTTGCTTATTATCTACCATTAATGTTAAAATGTAATGAGATTCTTATTACCAACCAAAATCTCATCAAAGTGGGACTTTGCAGACATTTCTTGTTATTTTATCTACCATTTATTTCCTTTACATGTGTATCCCATCTTATGCTCAATATATTACCTTAGTCGATATTAGGATCACTTATTTCTATTCAAATGAATTTTCATTATGGTCTTGCAGGTCTCCAGATCAATTGGTGATGTGTATCTAAAGAAAGCAGAGTTCAATCGGGAACCATTGTTGGCAAAGTTTCGCCTTCGGGAGCCTTTGAAAAGACCGATACTTAGTGCTGAACCAGCAATTTCAGTGCAAGCATTACAGCCTCATGATCAATTTCTTATATTCGCTTCTGATGGGTTATGGGAGCACCTTAGCAATCAGGAAGCAGTTAACATTGTACAAAATCATCCTCGCAGTGTAAGCTTCTTATCTATCTCATTGTCATCTTTTCAAGTGGATAAAGAAATTATCATGCCATATTTTTTTCTGGTATAGGTTTTTTATGGTAAACATGAAAGGTTGTTTCCTGTTATGCATAGAAATTGAGTTACTAGTTGGGTACCTTATCTTTTCTGAGAACAATGGCCAAAACTCTCTCCATGACTTCCATCCATGTCCTAACTACCTGACATGACTCCTGAGTTTTCAATTAAAGATATATAAATGGCTTAGAAGCTTTTTTTTAACTGCATTTACCCTATATCATGCAGCTTGTATACTATACATCTCCATAGTATTTCACCACATTCGAGCATTCCATCTAGTGAAATCTTAAGTTCAGAATTATTTTCAAGATTTTTACAACTTCATCTTTTATTTTCTCTTGATGATGCATTGTTGATTGAAATATTAAACCCACACAATGACCACCTGAGGAATATGATAACTCTTTTTTTGCAAGTTTTTTTCATGAGATATGAAGCATCTGGAAAATAAAATGACTCCAAGGTATTGCTGCACCAGCGAACTCTGCTTTGTACTTCTGATTTATCTTGTGAAGAAACTTGCTGAATTGTAGAAACATTTTAATTATTATTACGTTTCCTCGCATTGCAAAAAATTACTGCATTCCATCCCAAATATGTGTGCACTTTTTGAACAGAGTTATTTCTGGAACTCGTCATTGACGAAAACACATAATGTTTCTTTAACTGACTCAACCAAGATATTCGAGTCTAAGCTCAAATAGTTTCCCCATGGAACATTTTCAGGGAAGTGCTCGGCGACTTGTGAAAGCTGCACTTCAGGAAGCAGCAAAGAAGAGAGAAATGCGGTACTCCGATCTCAAAAAGATTGACCGTGGTGTTCGCCGACATTTCCATGATGACATTACCGTTATTGTCCTCTTTCTCGATGCAAACCTTATTAGCAGGGCCAGCACATGCAAGGGCCCAACCCTATCACTTAGAGGTGGTGGTATCAATCTCCCTGCAAACTCTCTAGCACCTTGCACAACCCCTACATAACATGGTTCTTCATGAAACAAGCTCAACTCTATTCTCATCCTGTTGTATTAAATTATATAGTCCTGCTTATGGACTTCCATGTTCATGCTCTGCATATTTGTATTTTTCTTTCTCCATATATACATATATATATATATGGTTTCCAGATCTACTTAAATGTGACATCTTCATGCAGAAAAAATCAGTTGATCTCTCTGTGTCTTTCAATGCTTTTACCGAGTGTTTATGAATGAGTGGTTTCATGTTCTGGTGATTTGATAGCTGGAAACTTGGACGGAAGTCACAGGCTACAAAGTTCTGCTTGATTGAAGTGTACTGGTGAGCAGGTTGTGCTCTGATTTCGCATCACTGTAATGGACTCTTCTGTTGATGGTGCCAGACATTCATATATTTATTTATTTATTTATTTATTATTTACGATGAGTGCGTATAAGGCGAGGGGAATGCACACGGTCAGAAATTGACCTCCCTCATTAGGAGGTACAGAGTTTGAGTTGTAAATCAATTTTTATATTATGATTTGTTGGCATTGTTGTGTTTGGTGCAAAAGTCTTATAAATCAAGCCTTACATATTGAATCTGGATAATAATAGTTTTATAAATCAAACTTTACATATTGAAACTGGGTAATAAAAATCTTACAAAATCAAAATTACATAAGGTTATTTCATATTAATCTCTTATTTATATAAATTGTAATTTATTAAAATGTTTTCTTTATATTTAATTATGATTTACACAATAATATTTATGATGTTATTTGTGTCTAGTCCTTCTAAAATTGTTGGATATATTAATAATATATGCTGAAAAAGAATATTTAATTTGGTTCTACTGATGTATAGTTGATTGATTGTTCATTGTGTTGTTGATTTAAAATCTTCAGGGTCCTTACTTCCCAAAACCTATGGTTATATTTAAAAGCTTTTCTCATATATTTCTCTATAGTCTTCTATTTTGCTAGAAATTCTCTAATTTCTTCAAATTTATATTATTTTTCTGAAACCTTGGTTCTGCCAAAGCCCATGTGCTAATTAATGGCTCTCTACATGGTTTCATTAGTTGGAAACATGGTTTTTGTTAAGGAGATCGCCTGTCACCACTACTCTGACTATAGATTCATTAAGTGCAATGTTCACGCATGCTTTACGATCTAGAGCGTTACTAAGGGTCCCACTTGGTCAACTAGGGAATATTAATCATCTTCAATACACAGACGGCATGATTATCTATTTTGCAGGAGGATAGGAAGATCTTCAAGTTATTAAGCTGATCCTATACCTCTTTGAAGGTGCTTCTGCCCTTTCAATTAACTACTCCAAAAGTTGTTTGTACTTTATCAATTATGGTTTTCATCCTAATGCAAATTTAACTGTTATTCTTAACTGTGCCAGAGATTGTCTCCCTCTCACTTACCTGGGAGCACCACTCTTAGGGAAAAGACCAATGAGACAAGATTGGTTGAATCTCATTTTGAAGGTCCGCACTAAGCTTACTTCTTGGAAAGCTATTTATCTTTCCTTAGGTGGCCATCTCACTCTTTTAAACTCGGCTCTTTCCTTTATCCCGTCCTGCTGGATGCCAGTTTTCAAGCTTCCAGTTTGGGTCTCTAACATGATTGATAAAATTCGTAGGGTTTTTCTATATAAAGGATTGGAAGTAGGGCCTAAAGAGATTCGACTAGTTGCCTGAAAAAGGATTTGTAAACCTCGCAACATGAGGGGATGGGGTATCCTCAACATTCAAGACTTTAATAAAGCCCTTCTAGTAAAGTGGTCATGGAAAATTGTCATAGACTACAACAGTTGTTGGTTAAAAATTGTTAACTACAACTACCTGTACGGAGGTCCTCTAGGACCTTTGTTCCATACACCATCTGGAAACAAATCCTTTTTTTGGGCTGGCATTACACCAGTTCTTCTTGCTTTCAAATTTTGTGCTTCTAAGATTGTGAAGAATGGTGTGAACACCCTAGTTTGGCATGATAATTTGCTAGATGGTAGAGCCCCTAAAGATCTCTAGCCTGACCTTTACAATGACTGCTATATCTCCTGGACTACGATAAGAGACTTCTCTCTAGTTCTTCAATCCCCAAAGTCTTTTTTCATTTGGCTCCACCAGAGACAATCTCACATTTCTTGTCAATTATTCCAACTTGCATTAGCAAGCATGAGGATGTAAGAATTTGGAATTTGGAAAGCCATAGATGGTTTTCAGTAAAGTCCTTCTATAGGTTCCTAATGGATGGGGAGATTTGTTCACCCCTTTATCCTCAATTCTAGAAAGTGAGTTACCCCGGTAAAATACACTTTTCTGTTGGCTGGTCTGGGACAACAAAATTCTAACCTTGACCAATTTAGCTAAGAAAGGTTGCAATCTTCATTGTGCAACGGATACTTGTGTTTTGTGCCACAGGTACCCAGAATCTGCAGACCATCTCTTACTCAATTGTGACTATTCAAACTGCATTTGGCATTTTTCATACAAATTTTAAGCTTTGCTCCAAACCTGGGTCTATTTTTGACATCTGGACCACTTGGATCCTATCATTGTATGATCATCAACGTACCCTTTGGGATATTCTTTCGAGGACCATTTTTTGGAATATATGGCTAGAAAGAAACAACCGTATTTTCAATCTACATACCCTCGCCTTACATTCTGTTATTGTTAAAATCATTCATATGCTATTTGATTGGTTTTCCGCAGCTACAGACTCGTCCCAGTGCTTTCTAGGCGCCTTTGTCCAAAAGCTCAAACGTTTTCTTGTTTTCCTGAGAGATAGATCAGACGACTCGACTGATGCTCTGTCTTCGCTCATTTTTCAAGAGTGATCAACTCCACTTTCTAGCCTGAGGAGACCTTGGATACCAGAAGGGAGACTTTGTCTCCTTAGTTGTCTTTTATCCTTTGTTTTTGTTGTGTTTTTTAGGCTCGCTTCACCGCTGGTGACTGCATTTAGCCTCTTGTTCGTGTGTTTGTTTTTTGTTTCCTTATTTCTATACATTCTTTTTTTTTTATATTTATCTGTCTTTTTTCAATAAATTAGTAATTTATTCATTTTTTTTTTTAAAAAGAAAAATGTGGTAACTTGAAGCCTACAATTATTAGACATTTTTGACTTCTATTTAATACTCACAAAATTTCACAAGATGACCCCTCAATCAAAAAATAAAAATTTTATAAAAAAAAAGAAAATAAAATAAAAGATGCAATGGACCATCAAGCCTAAGATGTGTGTCCTTTAACATAGTTGTAGAGATGGTTAACCACTGCATGCACCGTCTATTATAATGTCCTTACAAACATTAAATGGATTCTATATGGAACTATTTTGGCTAAGTTTTTAGAGGCACTATGCATGATTATGCAACCATTGCTATGAAGAAACAGAGGGTTTTGCTGGGAAGGTAACAAGAGACTTAATTGTTTGAGTACGTGCCAAAGGGATCACTGAACTCTCATTTGTTCATTGACTTCAATGTTGTAGACTGGAAAACCAGACACAATATATGGGCAAATCATCAAGCTCTTGATTGGCTGAGGATAAACCCAATAACCCACATCCAAGCCATTTAAACTTTTTTTTAATGATATTTAATTATTTCAATGGATATATCTAATGATTAATTTTTAGAAAGATATTAATATTAATCAATTAAATATTACCATCGGGCAAGGGGACATTAGCGGACTGACAAAAAAGAGGTTTGTGTTTTGAAAATTTAATTTAAGAGGCTGTTTGGTTCGTGGTAATGATATATTACCACGTAATGAGATTACTGTGGTAATAATATCAGGAATGT
Source organism: Dioscorea alata (assembly GCA_020875875.1). Lineage (NCBI taxonomy): Eukaryota > Viridiplantae > Streptophyta > Magnoliopsida > Dioscoreales > Dioscoreaceae > Dioscorea > Dioscorea alata. The sequence continues at coordinate 12,285,594 of CM037021.1, forward strand.
TATATGTCTAGGAATGTTGTGGTAATTTATAATAATCATGTTTGGTTGGAAATTCATATTACATAGTAATCAACTTGGTAATGTTCTAAATTCCCCAAAATACCTTTGTGTCTACCATTTTGTGCAAATTTAAATTTAAAATAAAATAAAATTTTGGATTAAAAAAATTTAAAATTTCAAAGTTCAACATATTTCCAAAATAATGTTATTCAAATTTAATTTTTTTATCCAACGAATAAAGTACGAAAATTATTATTTTTAAATAAAGGGCATATTTGTCCAAAAAAATGTTTCAGATTACCACCCACTTGGTAATCCAACATAGCCACCTATTTTGGTGGTAATGAGATTATCAAATTTCTTGGTAATCTTTCAAAGTTGGTAATCATTTCAGATTACCACATAACAGGTAATAATGTTTTCACATTATCGCGAACCAAACGCCCTCTAAGGGTTTATTTTTATTGTTATTTCACAATTTAAGTTAAGGCAATAGAAAAGTAGCTTTCTGCATTGACGAAGATTTTAATAAATTATATTTAATTAAAAAAAAGTCAACCCGTCTTTTTTGAAAAAAAAAAAAACAAAAATTTGAAGGAGATATATGCAAATATATATGACAAGCCTCTCATATTAATCAATATCATCAAAGAGATATTTTTCTTAACCTCCATTTGGTAAGATAAAAAGTTACTATCCCCGAAAGCGAAGGTGGTAAAAAAATTAAAAAAATTTAAAATAAATTTTTTAAATTTAAAATTTTACTTCAAGACCTTTTATTTTACAACAAACCTATTGTATCTTTAAGGGCTTGTTTGGATCGGCTTATAAAAAAAGTGCTTTTTTTGGCTTTTGTAGAAGCACTTTTAGGAAAAGTACTTTTATAGTAAGTTAAGTGCTTATGTATATTTTTTTGTTTGGATGTATTAGATTCAGAAGTACTTTTGTAGTTGTGAAAATGTTTGGGATGTTTATTTGAAAAGTGCTTTTATAGTGAAAAATTACTAAAATGCCCATTTACTAAATTATGATAACAACTTCATAATTTACATATTTCTCTTATGTCTTATTTAAGAAATAAAAAATAATTGCTACTATTGTTATAATAATAATAATAATAATAATAATAATAATAATAATAATAATAATAATAATAATTATTATTATTATAATCATAATAATAATTATAATAAGCATAATAATTATTAATTATTAATATAATAATAATAATAATTATTATTATTATATTATAATAAATAATTATAATTATAATTAATAATAATAATAATTATTATAATTATTATTAATAATTATTAATTATTATAATTATTATTAATAATTATTAATAATTATAATTATTATTATAATAATAATTAATAATAATAGTAATTAATAATAATAATAATTAATAATAATAATAATAATAATAATAATTATAATAATAATAATAATTATTATTATTATTATTATTATATTAATTATTATTACTATTATTATTATAAATAGTAATTATAATAATTATTATTATTATAATTGATTTGATATGGGGATGAGAGGATTTGGGGAGATATATAAAAGGTAGTAATTTTTTGGATTGAGTGAGGGTATTTTAGTAATTGCATTTAACCACTCAGCTTATAAAAAACAGCTTATTTTCATAAGCTGGTCTTTTGCAGTTTATAAAATAAGCTGTTTTTCAGCTTATTTTACAGCTTGAGCTTATCCGAATAAGCCCATCCAAACACTAACTTTAACACTATAAGCACTTAACTTATGAAATAAATGCTTTTGGATCAGCTACAAGCTGATCCAAACAAGCCCTAAATCATTAAGTATGTTTTATTTACAAATTTTACAAGCAGAACCAATTTAATAAATGACTGATATTTTAATTAATTTTTGTAAGGAAGATGGAAAGTTTGACTTAACCATGCTTTAAATGCGTGTGAGGTGTTTTATCCACATTGTAAAAAAAAATTCATAAATAATGGTAAACCCACAATTAGTGTATAAACTAAGGTCATTACTTATTTTCATTAATTAATTGAAAATTATTTTTTTCTTAATTTTCCTTGTTAGTCTTCAAAATTAATGTCATTAATTGAGCAAATATTAAAGAGGCATCTGATTGGAGATGAACATGAGGATAATTTTTCCACATCAGATATCATGTTAATAAAATATTTTGTGTATATTTTCCTTAATATTTTTTTGGTTAAAATTTTATTTAATTTTTTAAGTTAGTGGCATAATTCCATCACATAAGCAAATTTTTACAAATTTCTCATTAATGATATTTATGAATGATGTGCGTTGATTTGGACTACGTGTTTACATTTGTATCACTAGGAAAGGGGGAAAAAAATAAACTGATAAACACTCATATTAATTAAATAAATAAAAAATTTTCCTTAACCACGTAGTAATATAGAAAATTTGTTAAAACTAACAAAGACCATTCAAATGAGAGAGAAGCGATGATGAATACTTTTCCTCATATAAATCTATAAATGAACAATGATCATAGTTACTTATTCATATCATTATTTTTTTTTTTCTAGGTTAAAGACGATAAATGCCATCCCACAAAAGAATTGTCAAATGGGTAAACATGTACAGTGGTATATTAGTTATTGCAGTTTGATGATCAGTTAAAAAATTATTATGTGGGAAAGAAATAACACATAAAGTAATAGTATCTTTTACTCTGCAATTTTAAAAGGTAGAGAATATGACTCATCCTATAAAATATATAGTGAACTATGAGTGAAGAATAAATTTTACAATATTTCTATAATATTACACACATGCTTTTCACCCTGCTTGGTAGTGTTTGGCTTTATTATTCATGGTTGAAATCACCAGTGGTCCTTTTAAATAAATTGTTACCTACTTCTAAAATTCACATATAATATTTTCATAGAAAATATGGCTAATTAAATACATTATAAATAGAACAAAATGAATAAATCCATACAATCCAAAGCAAAAATGAAGCACTGTGCTGGACTTGGACTCAACCGCATCTCTTTTGATCCGAACCCAACAACATAGTCCGGACCCGACCTACCCTGCCAGAAGTCTTGTCAAACACTATTGCAGTTCCAATACCAAAAGATACCCCCTCACACACAAACACACAACCCCAGATGTTTTCTTTGGCAGTTTTAACTTTTTATACAAAGAGAGCAATGCCCATTTTCCAAGCACACAAACACAAGCACCTTTAAAACCCAAACCCTAACCCTAATGCAATGCACTGTTCCCCATGTCCGAATAGTTATTGGGGGACCTTGATGGAGGCCAGACAAGCATCTGTCCAACTACTTCCAGACCCCACTCCAAATCACTAGTGCTGCTATTCAGCCATCTTTGATTACTGCCATAAATTTGGCTCAGTTTCATGCTTGCATGGTTTTGTGTTTGTCTTATATATGGTCCTTGTCTAACATTGCTGAAGTTTATGTACAACCACAACAACTCTTTAGTCCCCATTATTTCGGTTTGCTAAATGAATTTTTTCTTTCTATGTTATTTTATCAAAGGTCAAAAAATTAAATAAACTAAATTCTTTTATATCATTATGTAAATTTTTTGTGAAATATTTTTAAATCTATTTTTAGGGTGCATTTAGTTTGTAGAATAGAAATTGAGAAAAGAAAGAATATAAATAGGTAGAGGACGTAAATGAAAATTGTATTTAGTTGAAATATTAACTCCTTGAAAAGAAAAATGTATTGAAAGGAAATGTAATAAAATGACCTTTATATCTTTATTATAAAGAAATGATATTTATATATGTCTAAAGAAAAATAAATGCTTTTATTTATAAAATACTTAAATTATAATTATTTATTTTAATATTATGATTAGCAATTAAATTAAATAAATTACTTCTTCCACATTTTAATTTTTATAATTAATTGTTTAATTTATTATTTTTATTTTAATATTATGATTATCATTAACAGTTGAATTAAATAAATAACTTCTTCCACATTTTAATTTTTATAATTAATTATTGAATATATTAAATTTATTTTAGTATTATGATTTATAGTTGTAATAAATATATTCTCTTAGTTCTATATATTCCAAATTTCATTCAACGTTTTAATTTTTATAATTAATTGTTTAATTAACTAAATTTGGTTTAATATTTTGAAAACTTAGGAAAAGCTTCGAGTATTGGGTTTTATATACATGCCAATTTTTTAAGAGTAAAAATATAATTTTGATCACAAGAAAAGGGGTATTACCCCAAAGTGAGGGGATGAACTATAACTCTGGTAGATGTTATAATAACCTCATGTATGAAATGATTTTCACTCTAACCCCTTGTTTGATTTGGGGTCTATGGAGGGGTGAAGAGCAGTTAGGATGTGTGAGATGTGTTTGGTTGGAGGAGCTAGAAGTATGAGAGGTTTGGAGGGTTTCTAAGAGGGGTTTGGATTGTTGCAGCACTCTTCCATACCCCTTATATCTCACTCTTTCAAAGTGGGGTCTTTTTGGAGGAGTGAAATTTTTTGACAAAAATGCCCTTGGTAGAATAAGATTTCCACTAAATTATACATTTTAATTTAATTTATTATTTAGAATATAAAATTAATTTAACTCAAATATTTAGTTTGTATTATTTTAATTTTATTTATTTTTGCATATTGGTTTAAAATTAATAATAATAAAAAATTATGTAAAAATATAAAAATACAAAAAATACCAAAAAATGAGCAATCATAGTATTAATTTAATAATAATAATAATAATAATAATAATAATAATAATAATAATAATAATAATTGTACAACATAATAAAAAAAATCAAAATGTTTTATAAAAAATAATCATAACTCATTTTATATTAAAAGGTAAATTGGTCCATATACATCATAATCCTCTTTCGATCATTAAAAAAAAAAACCTCATCCTCCTCATTTCTTCGTTGAACTAAACATAAAATCATAAAATTATTTCAAATCCTTCATCCTTCCCTTCCTTACTCTTATTTGTTCCCTTCTGTCCTTCTTTACTCCAAATAAGGGGTAAAAAAAAAAAAAAACTAATTTAAACATGTGGATGAAAATTTGTCATCAATGATTCTCCCACGATACCAAATCCATTTGTGCCCTCACAATGTCTGACTTGGAGAGCTTCCACCTTTCTTATAGACGCATCTATGGATTATCGAAGGATATGCTCTTACCATCTTAATCGACTTTTTCTTAACTTACCAGTGATATGTGTCACTTCCAATCTATTTCATTCATTCTTTAATCTATTCTTCTAGTAACATCTGATATCTATCTCAACATTTTCATCTCAGTCATACTTATTTTTTGAGTATATTGTTTCTTAATCGGTCCTTCCTATTAGGTTAAAGTTTTTGTTATTACTATTTTTTTTATATAAAACTATTTTTTTATATGATCATTTATTTTGATGTTTTAATTTTCATATGCAATATAGTGTTCGGTAGATGGGTAAGAATTAGCATAAACTTTTATTAATATACATTATATTATAATATTACACACACACACATATATATATACACATACATACTTGATAGGGATGCAAGTGTACGTGCCAATAGCGTAATAGTAGTGTGCGTAAGGCAGAGTGTCGGTCCATAGGGAAGAAAGTGAATAATAGTGGTAAACCTAATTTCAAAAATTAGCTTAATCGATCGAATGATGTGTGTCTGAACAAAGGAGAATGAAGTAAGAAATACATAAATAAAACAGAAGAGAAGTTAGGGGAAGAAATGATGTCCGGCTATAATATCCATCTAGGGTTATGAAGTGCAGGACAAAGGTTATCTAAGTAAACAATTCTATTCAAATAGAGAGATTTTTCTAAAGTATACTAGATCTTTCTTGCGAAGGCAAATAACAACTGAATCGGTACAGTGCTGATAGATGGAGAGTTATCAAATAGTAACTAAATCGGTACATTGCTGATAGAATGAAGTAACCTCACACGCATCCATAACCATTGTTAAAGTACATTCCCTAAATTTCAACTATGTCTAACCATCTAACAAATTAGATCTCCATAGAGGGAGAGCTATCAATCCAAATACAAGACACGACGAGTAAGATAGAAAGCATTAAAACCCCTTTCTCTATCGTGCCGGAGTGGGATCGCTGGAGAACGCTCCAAGAACCTTCCACGCATGGCGTCAAGGTGAACTTGATGGCTACGATCTCTAATCCCCTTGAATGTGGATCCAAATCTCCCTTAGAATAGCCTCTTGAGCCCTGGAGATTCGTCCCCTTTCTTCCCTAACTTTGCCTCCAAGAAAAAGAAAAAAGAAAAAAAAAATTCCAAGAATACCCTAAAAATCTTCATCAGATCTATTTATACCCATCTTCTTATGGGTGCAAGGATGTGGCCGTAAGGGAGTTGGAGAAGATGGTCTCGAGCCTTACGGGAACGCTTACGATCGTAAGTCACATCCGTAAGATCTTCTATTTGTGTTATGGTCCAACTTACGGCCGAAAGGCTGGACAGTAAATTTTATTATGCTGCTTCTTGTGACCACCCTTACGGGCTTAAGCTGTGATCGTAAACTCCTCTGGATGGTCTTTACGAGTGTAAGCCTTGCCTGTAAGGTCCTCTGGTTTGGTTCTGACTCTTCCTTATGGGCATAAGCATGCTCGTAAGGTTCTCTAGAAAGTACTTATGGTTGTAAGGTAGGCCGTAAGATGCTCGTAAGCCACGTAGTTTGCCTTGTCCTTGTTCAAATGATGTCGAGAGAGCTCTAACTTCTTCGTTTAAGGTCTAGAATGGTTCTTTTGGTTCTTTTTCATCTGTAAGTGCTACCCGAAGTTTAAGAATGTGAAACACATTAAATTTAGCATTGAATTCCATAATATGATTCTACTACAAGCTAAATGAATATATAAAATGATATAAAATACATAAATATTGTATACTCATCAATAAGTAAAAAAATTTATCTTCTCAAAGTTCATGAGATATTTCTTAAAGAAAAGACAAATGTGTGATTCATATCGCTTGAAAATTTATTTTTGAAAAAAAATGCAACCATCAACCTTATTTAGGAGGTTTTTTTTTTTAATGCATAATTTTTTTTAATAAATCATATGTTGAAAAATGCAAGAATTCAGTTCCACGTGGCACCCTCCAATGTGAAATTCCCAATGGCAACCAATTGTGATGGTTTTCCCTATCAACTGTACTTGAACTTCAACCAAACTTGAATATATGACATAAGGGTGTGTTTGGTAGGTGGGAAAATGGTTGCTTTCCTGGGAATTTTTATCAAGGGAAAGACTTTCCAATGTTTGGTTGGCCTTTTTCATTAGAAAGTTAGATTGTGATGGGAAACTCATTCCCTCAAAGTAATGGAAAATAATTCCCACAAATTATGGATGGAAAGTTAGTTTCCCATGGCAAAGGAATGTGATTGTATTGTGTAATGACGATAATACTCTTGACTCTAGATTGCTGAGAGACTTCATCATTGTCTAAACCCTTGGCCCCTTAGCGGCTGCGCATCACTTTCTCCTCTTCGATTATTGTCTAAATCCTTGACCCCTTGGCTATTGCTAAGGATCTCCGTCTGTGGTCTCTCTCTAGAAACATCGTATGTGATTTCAATGTTGTCTGACTAGATCTTGTTTTATGATTGTATAGATCTTGTTTTATGATTAATTAGTGGTGGTTGTAATTTTGTTAGTAAGATTTGATTAACTATATGTTGTTTTGTTATTGTGATATATTGTTCATGGTGTTGACTGGTGGTTGTGATTTTGTTAGTAACATATAACTAAACTTTGTTGCTAATATAACAAATGATGCTAGGCCTAGCATATAAACGCTTTGGTCCTTCGCATTTAAGTTGGATAATTTGGTAAAAATAAAAATTGAAATAATAATAATCAAAGGATACATATATCCAAACTCAAACCTGTATGAATAACACATTGGCATACATCAGTAAGCAATCAAAGAACATGAATGTAAAAAATTCATTAACAGGGTTGGCAAAAACTTCATATGCTAGTTAGCAGACATGACCACTCAAAATGATAAATTATAAAAAAGGAAATCCAATTGTAGAGCATTGGAATCAACAAAATCTAGTTGCTCAAAACAATTAGAGACGAGGTGATAAATATCAAAATCTCACACTATCTTGCTGGCAATGTTGTATGACTACGCAATCTATCACCGAGTAACTCAGGAACCAGGCAAAGACACATTGTACCCAATCAACAGGAAAAAAATTCAAATAAGTGATGTGGAAAAAGTAAATAAGGAACAGAAGATAAGCATCAAAAACCACTCATGATATAGATACCATGACTCACTACATATGAATTTTTGGATCTATTAGTGTCATCAAATATAAAGAAATATACTTGTGATTGAAGGGGATAAGAATCTATTCAAGCAACATGTGCAATGAGTTTAGATATTACTCTGGTTAGATATCACTTTAATTAAATATGGTTATTATGTTATGTAATTTACTTGTTTAATACTTTATTATATTGTTAATTAATTATGTTTTAATTTATTGGTTAGGGCAAAATGGATGCTTGCAATGATGAAGATTTGACATTGATGATGGTTACATGTGCAATGAGTTTAGAGTTCCTTAATTTGTTAATTGTGATTTATTCCTTGATGGTATGGTACTATAGGTTTAAAATAATGTCTAAAAAACATAAGAGAGTGTCATATTCTTATCACAATAGGCATGTTATTAGGCAATTAAATTTTAGGAGGATGATATTTGATTCGGACTTATGCATCGAGAACACTAAGATGGATAGGAATGCTTTCTATAAGCTATGTAACATGCTTCAAAGTATTGGTAGACTCTCACCAATAAAGAACATGGATATTGAAGAAATGGTAGGAATAATTTTGTATGCTATTTCTCACCATGCAAAAAATAGAGTTCTTAAAAGGGAATTTGTGAGGAGTGGTGAAACTGTGAGTAGGCAGTTTGGGACTGTATAGCAGTCTATCCTCAAATTACATGGAATACTATTAAAGAAACCAGAGCCCGTACCTGCCGATTCAAATGATGTAAGATGGAAATGTTTAAGGTAAAAATTAGTTTATTACATACATTTATTTATATAATAAGTTATCTTTCAAATAAAACTAAATTTGTGTGTTTTGCTTGACAATTCAATTGGAATGATAGAATTGTTTGGGAGCTTTGGATGGGACTTTCATCAAAGTCAATGAATTAGATAATGACAAGCCTAGATTCCGAAATAGAAAGGGAGACATTGCCACAAATGTCTTATGGGTTTGTTCACAAGATATGCAGTTCATTTATATCCTACATGGATAGGAAGGTTCTACAATTAACTCTAGGGTTCTTCAAGATGCAATTTCTAGAAAACATGGATTGAAAGTGCCTAAAAGTAAATAAACATATAATATACAAAGTACTAGTTGATTTAATGAATCACATATATTGTAATTGTCAAGTTTATCTAAAAATGAATTTTCTACTTATGTGATGCTTGATATACAAATGGGGAAGGGTTTCTAACTTCATATAGAGGTCAACGATACCATTTGAATGAACGGAGGCAAAATCACACACCTCGAAATAAAGAAGAATTCTTCAATTACAAACACTCTTATTCTAGGAATGTAACTGAAAGATGCTTTGGATTTCTTAAAATGAGATGGGGTATACTTAGGGAGAGATCTTGGTACCCAGTGAAAACCAAATATAGAATCAATTTAGCTTGTGTTTTTTTGCATAATCACATTCGAAAAGAAATGACACTTGACCCTCTAGAAGCTGAACTGAGTGAGGGGTTTTTGGACTTTGATGCACATGAAGATGCCAACATTATCCAATACATTGACACCTCAGATGCGTGGACTACTTGGAGAGATAATTTGGCCCAAGAAATGTGGAGTGAGTGGTTGAGGACAAGAAACAATTAGGTTTATTTGTATATATTCACATCCTTTATTATCAAAATTAAAATATTGTATTAAATAATTGAATATGGGGTTTGCTTATTTGCAATTTCTTGTGATATAATGTTAAGCAAATTCATATGATGTTTGTACTAAATGATTGTATATAAATACATACATTTCTATATGTCTTCATTCTTTAGTGTCTTTTATCTTTCTCTTAGTTGTGTGTGTAGATGGCTGCTTCTACAAAAAGTGGTAAGAGAAGCACTCATCAATGGAATGCTCATGAAGATGGCATCCTTATACAGTGTTGCTTAGATTTGAAAGACAAAGGTGGATGGAATGGAGACAATGGCACATTTAGACCTGGTTATTTGGTGCACCTTGAGAAGGCAATGGCAGAGAAGATATCAAACTGTCAAATCAAGGGAACTCCACACATTCAATCAAGATTGAAGACTTTGAAGAGCCAGTACAAGGAAATATCATAGATGTTAGGTAATGCTGCTTCTGGGTTCGGATGGGATGATGTGAACAAGTGTGTGACTTGCGATATTGAAGTATGGAATGGATGGGTTAAGGTAAATTATTATTATTTTTTTGTTATTGTAGTGATGATATTTTATGTTTCGGTTTATTATTTAATATTGAAACATGTTATTGTTAATGTCTATTGCAGTCTCACCCAGGTACTGTGGGACTTAAAAACAAGCCATTTCCTTACTTGGACCAATTGGGTCATCTATTTGGAAAAGATAGAGCAACCGGAGCTGCTGCAGAAGGACCAGCTGAAGTCGTAGAAAATATGCAAGCAGAGAAGGCTACAACTGCTTATGCAGAATTTAATGGGTTGGACTTTGGTGAGGATGAGTATGAGTTTGCTAACACTGAATTTCATTTGGATCACATCTAAGAAACAATACCAGCCACTCAAAATGTTGCAACCAGTCTAAGGGTTTCAAGTGAGTCATTCACTGACACTACTAGAAGGAATCAAGATACTAATACTGAGTCATCTACTCATAGGAAAAGCTAAGACCAAGAAAGGTAGTGTTGCCTCTACTAGTGGTAATTTTGATGATGAATTTATCAGTAACATGCAACAAATGAGTAAGATGTATGAGAGTACATTAACTGAATTTGGTAGGATGGTTACTTGCTTGGAGGCCCTGGCTAGTGATGTTGTGCAGAAAGCTAAAGATGATGAGAAGTTAACTGATATGAAAGCTCAGTTGCATGCAACCATGTCTGCCATTGATGGATTGAATGCTGAAGAGGTTATTAAAGCTGGATCCATTATTTCCCTTGATAGTGGAAAAATTGATTATTTATTTAGCATTCCGAATGAGTTCAATGCTATTTATATCCATTGTCTTCTTGCAGGAACAATTTAAATTTGTTGTGTTTTGACTTGTATAGACACGTATGTGAATTGTTGTGTTTTTAAGTGGTCAGCACATTATTAGACCATTGGCTTTTATTTTGGATATTGCTATTATGATAAAATATAAGTTATTTTGGATGATTTCTATAATGTGCATGGAGTGTTTAAATTGAAATATGTATTATGATGAAAATTGAATTATGTGTTTGATATGTGCATTTGACATGTACAACAGGAAATGAAAGCTGTAAAATTGGCAAGTACATGTTGATGGTGATGATGGTTGAGTGTATTGTTGTTGTTATTGTTGTTTTAATCTCTTTGCTTACTATATGTGTGTGTGTGTGTGTGTGTGTGTTCATGTGCAGAGATAACTCAAATTCTTGTATGCAGATAACAAGAAACTTGAAGCCTAATTCTCAAGCAAAGCTATCATCAATTTTCTTGTGTAAAAATCCTTGTGGAAGAAACGATGAGATTTGCAAATTATAAAGATTTTAAATTATGAAGATTTTTTAAACAAATATTTTTTACTAATTATTTAACATTGTGCTTAAAAATTAACTAAGAGGCAGTGGATATGCAAAATAACACAAGGGCATTTCTGTCATTATGCCAATAGATTCACAAGATTATCTTTCAATACCAAACATAGAAATATTACTTTCTCATCAATTTAATCAAACTTTCCAATGCATACCAAACAAAGAAATGTTATTTTCCCATCAATTGCTTTCCCATCAATCAAATTCCATCAAAACATTCCCATAGTAAAGCACCAAACACACCCTAAAGGAAATCTAAAACAAGAATCTTTCTGCAGTAAACTTTTATTATTCCCTTAATATTTTAGATTTTAATATTATTGATTTTTAAAATTATAGAACCTACCTTGATCATTCTAAACAACTCTCAAGTCAGGCTTTGCTAGATTATGTTGAATCTCGCTTTTATCCCCGCAAATTTCATGAGGTATTTCTTTAAGAAAAGACAAATGTATAATTAATATCGGTTGAAAATTTTACTCTTAGAAAAAAAAGAAAAAAGACATGCATGCACCTAGACATGGCCACGGTTCAGGAACCGCCGGTTCCGGTTCCTGAACCGCCGGTTCCGGTTCCTGAACCGCCGGTTCCGATTCAAAGAAATCTTGAACCAGAACCGAACCGCCTAGGCAAGGTTCTTGGCGGTTCCGGTTCGGTTTGGTTCCGGTTCCAGTTCTGGCGGTTCGGTTCAACGGTTCCGGTTTAACGGTTCATACGGTTCAGGGGTTTTTTTTTAACTAAATAATCCAATATTTCAAATTAAAATGAACACAAAAACACAAGAATTAATTTAATACAATAGTTTATTAAAAAAATAAAAATATTAATAATTTAAAACAAACAATAGGAGAAGAAATAAAAAAATAAAGGGCTTGAACTTAATTATATCAAGTTGCCTACGTATCCTCCCGGGGAATCAAAGCCCACGTACTTGTTTTATTTTTATTATACACATTTCCCATATTTTCGTAATGTCTAATTGTTTGCATCATCGTCCTAATGGCTTATGCTAGCTAATTACTAATGGTTCTAACTCCTAAATTTCTAATAATTTAATCAATCGGTTCAATTGTTTAAGTCAATTGTTCAAATGAATCAGATCAGACAATCAGACAATTCATACCTAATCAATTTGGTTATTGCAGATCACATGACTCAAATGGTCAAACGACTCAAACCTAATTAGATAATAGATATCATGAGTCCATGAAATTATTTATATAATATATATAATATTTTGATTTAATTGGAACCGGAGGTTGAACCGCCGGTTTGAACCGGCCACGGTTTTCAAATTTTGAAACCGGAACCGAACCTTATATGAAGGTTCAGGTTCCGGTTTTGGGACGGTCACGGTTTTTACGGTTCCGGTTCCGGTTTTTGGCGGTTCGGTTCCGGTTCGGTTCCACGGTTTCGGTTCCAAATGGCCATGTCTACATGCACCCAACAACCTTTTGTTAGTTTATTTGTTTTTATTTATTTTCATAATTAATATTTTATTATGAGTTAAAGATTATAATAAAAAAAAATTTAAATAATAAATAGAAAAACTTATAAGAATTTTAAAAACTATATAAAACAATATTAAAGGATTATTTTTTTATAGATAAATTGTAAATTTACTATTTAGAAGTATAGAGATTAAAATAAATAATTATGTGAAAAAGAATGTTTAAGTGAAATTATTTAAGAATACGGTTTATTTCGCACCATGTATATTATATAGGTAAAATTAATCAAGTCATGAATATTAAGGAAGAGAATAGGTTAGCTAATGCTTATTGTCATGCATAGCTCTACAAGGCTTGGTCAAGGCAACTTCTTTGAAGGTTTCTCCCGAATACTTAGAAAAATATTCTAAGTGTCATATTGTAACCCCTTGTAACATAGTGTGTAAGAAGAGTCTTGGTTATTCTAAAATTTTCCCCATGAACCCAGAAAACTCTAGGATATGGGAGAAGACTAAATATTTTCTTAGAATTGTATACAGAACTCTAGAAGCTCAATGGTGGCCGTCGGATCAAATCGATCCCAACCATCCATTAAGGAGGTTAGGCACTATAAATACCCTTAAGGGGCTTGTCTTTGGAATCACCAAGAAAAATGTAAGCAATTGAAGTTCTTAAGGAGAATACTAAGTTTCCTCAAAAAGCTCTTTGATAAGTTCTCTTCTTAAGCCTTAGTAAGTTTTAAAGCTCCTTTGAGTTCTTTGGTAGGCAAACCAAGGTAAAGGAAGGAGTATGCTGAACTTGATCAAGGAAAGTGATCAAGTGCCGGCACGCGACGTTGGTGAAAGTCCAAGTCCGTGACATTACGTATTGTGTTGTTAGAAGCTGGTTTTGACCTAAGGCTTTGTTATATTATGCTCAACACTGTTTTTATCTTCTCCAAGATTATGAAAGATTTCTTCATAAAAAGGAAAAAATAAGTTACTTTGGTTAGTTAAAAATTTTAGTCATTTTTTAATAAATAATAATATAATATGAGTTTCAAATTATAATAGGGAAAAAAAACTTATCAAGAATAAATAAATTATTCTAATGATAACTTCTGTAGATTATTTAAAATAATATTGAAGGATGATTGTTTAACAAAGGTATACTAAATAAATTGTTCACATACAAATATTAAAGTAAAAATTATGAAAAAAATGATTAAACGAGAACTTTTATGCATAAATTCTACTCCCCCACTATATATATGTAGCACCAATCAACTCAAAAATATTAAAGAATAGAATAAGGTAAATAGATAATGTTTATATAAGGTAATATTCATTGATTTTTTTTTCTATTGTTATATATATATATATATATATAACGCTTACTATTGTTTTATGAATGTGCTATTTGTATTTATTTTTTCTACTCGCAAAACTAACTCATATCTAACATAAAACCAAAACGATAAAAAATAACAAATTCTTTTTTTCAAATTCATAATCTTTTTTTTTAGCGATGTATATGTTATAAAATGGATACAATTCACTGCCATGAGATATCAATATATCAAGTTGAGTCTAAACTAGAGTTTTTTATTCTTAATAAATAATTGAGCGCTACCACAAAATACATAAATGGCAGAGAGACACATTTGAAAAATTAACTTAAATACAACAACTAGAGGCTACTCGCAAAACTAACTCATCTAACACAAAACCAAAACGAAAAAAAGTACAAATTCCTTTTTTCAAATTCATAATCTTTTTTTTTTTTTTAGGGATGCATATGTTATAAAATGGATACAATTCACTACCATGAGATATCAATATATCAAGTTGAGTCTAAACTAGGGTTTCTTATTCTTAATAAATAATTGAGCGCTAGCACAAAATACATAAATGATAGAGAGACAAATTTGAAAAATTAACTTAAATACAACAACTAGAGGCTATACTTCATGATCCACACCAATAAAGCACATCACATCTCAATCCTATTTTGATTTTCCCCTTATCACTACACTATGCATTCTCATTAACAATGCCACCATGCAAAATCATTCGCCCCATTCAATAAAGATTCAAAAAATTTAAAAATCCAAAGAAAATATTATTTTCTTCCAATAAAAGCCCACAAAACAATCCTTGATGTATCTAATTATAGATGAATTGCACTAAAAGGTGCATTTAAAAACTATATTAAAAATGAGGGAAGGAAAGGCCAAACCCAACCAAATAAAATTTCTATTGTTAGAGGAACACTAGGAGCACGTGCCTAAATTTAAAATTTCAAAGTACTTCTCATATTTTTATCAAAAGAGCTCACAAAATAGTCTATGATATTTTTGATCAAAGATCCATTACATTAAAATCTGCGTTTAGAGAACCATATCAACACTGAGGGAAGAAGAGGTCAATCACACCATCTAAACATATGCAATAGCTCATTATTTGTTGTTGTCCCAACAAAACTCACCACCTTCCCCAACCTCATTAACTACTATGATACTCTTCTTGAACAATACTTTGTCATCAATCTCTTCAATCTAAGGTAATATATAGTCTCTCCGGTTTCTCTTAATCTAGCAGAGATCCCTTTTCTTGTTCTTCCTTGTTATTCTTCAGTACTCTAAGAATTTTTTTTTTGTGTTAAAATGTGTAAGATTCTTGCAGCTCATGAGCCAAGAGAGTCATGGTTCTTTAATAGTTCACAAGTATTGATTCATTTTCTATTCAATTAAGATTTGTTTTTTCATTTGATTTATGATATTTACTTGAACTTGCAGTGTTGCAATCTACAGGTGACTTGCATAACATTTTCCAATGTCTAAGTCTTATCGTAATAGAAAACTTGTTTTTGTACCTAGAGTTAATAAGGCTAAAGCGGCAAGTAATAGAAAGAGACAAATAAAAATTCTAAGGTGTAGGAGGGTCCAACTTAAAGAAGAATGTAAATTTTCTTTAGCAATTGCACCTGCTGAAATCCAAAAATAATTATCAGGCATGTAAAACATGGGCTACACTCTATCTTTATTATTCTTGTAAGGCTATATATAGCTACATCAATTGTTTAATTGAATAAGCATTTTTTTTTTCTCATTCTTATTTAATGAACAATTTCAAAATTGATGAATGTTATGGCCGCTAATGTGCAGTTATGGAAAATTTCATGTGATTGAAAGAATGTTGAAACAAAATAGAAGATGGGATTCCTACAGTATTAGAAATAATTTAACTCAATGAAGCACAAACAAAAAAGGCCAATGATAATTCAATGAAGCAAAAGTACTAGGGGACAACATAGATGTAACGAGCATAATGACAAGCTCTTAGAAATGTGCTTGAGATGCTAAACATGAAAGAGGGAGAGTTTGTAAATAAGTACTTTGCTTGTACTCTTGTAAATAAGAGACAATACCGTAAAGATGGGTAATGTAGTAGTCATCAAGAAGTAAATACGATCTATGATATCAAAGTTTGATTTTATGATATGTTTAATTAAGGAGTCAAATGATTTGGATGATCTTACCATTGATGTATTATAAAGTATTATTTTAGTATTTGAGTAGTGTATGAAAGCTCATGTTGTGGAAGAGCAAGTCTTAAAGGTAAATTTTAGAGAACCTTCAGTAGAAAGAGGACGAGGTTATCGTGGTATAGGTGTAAGTTTAACCAATCTATTGTTGAGTGTTATCATTATCATAAGCTTGGACACTTTCATTATGAATGACCAAAAGAGTTTAGCGAAAAGCAAACTATTTGGAATGTAGTGAAGGAATATCATTATTAGCGAATGTAAATGACAAAGAAGTTAGTAATGAAGAATCATGGTTTTTAGACTTTGGATGTAGCAATCATATGGATGGCAAGTGAGAATTTTTTTTTTTCAAATTTTAATGAGAATTTTAAGAAAAAAGATGAAATTGCAAGATAATTCAAGCATGAATCTCATAGGAAAATTTAAAATCTAATGCATGAATGTTCGTGAATGGTTTTATACAAATTAAGCATTGGAAGGTCAAACCGTTGTTTCTCCTTGGTTACTACGGACCGAGGGTAGGGCTTTGCCTTAATCTTTTGAAGGTTATTCGATCGACAAGGGAGTATCGAGAATAAAGTTAATGTTTCTTTCCAGTCCTTCGACATTTTATCGGCAAGAGCTCGTAAAGGAGAAGAAGAGTTCCACAACAACACCACATCATTGAGGTAGTTTTGAATATATTTTATTGTCTTGAGCTATTATGCATTACTTATATTTTGTTCATTTTTATTATTGTAGCTTAAGCGTCATTCCATACTCGAACATTGGGGAAACCTTTGGCAAGCTTGTACTTAGATTTCAGTTTATATATTTGATTAGTTTGATTCAGTTGTGATTTGGTTGTGTTTTGCTTATGGTATTGGATTTATTATAGTGAGAGCTTGAATTTAATTATTTTTTCTCGAGCGATGAGGTGAGAAACCTCGACAATTAGGACATACCACAAGTGAAGAGAGTTGCGACATACCTAGAAATAGGCATTGTAATTCTTCTGTTTAGGGCTAAAGAGAGAATCTCGTCCTATCTTGAGAAGGGCTAGAGAGAGAATCTCGCCTTAATCTTGAGAGAATTACTGAGTGTATTGCCATCATATTAAACTTAAGCTGAAGAGAAAATCTTGCCAAAGTTTTGTAGGGGATTGATTAGTCATCATTAGACTTGAGAGAGTTATCGGTGTGCCTTTGAAAACTATGTGGTCCAACCACTTCAACCTTTAACCCAAATCTGAACTTTTCATAGTCATAGGTGGAACCATGATTAAATAACTTTCCGCATTGATTGGTTTCTCTTCAAATTTAAACCTCGTCTTTGTTTTCATCACTCTTAGATTTAGTATTCTCTAATTTGACTCATTTCATATATATTATTAGGATAAATCATGAAAGAGGGATTAGTACTAGTACTATTGTTTCCTGAGGAATATGACAACCCCACTTACCACTTTATTACTTTTGTGACCCGTGCACATGCGGGCATGACCACTCGGACAAAGCGCATTAACATCTCACATGGGGAGCTGAACCTTGCCGAGGTGGCGTCGAAAGCATTGGAAGTAGTAACAACATCAAGGAACTTCTTCTTAAGATTTGAAATTCTGCACTATAGATTGCAAACAAGAGAGAGAGAGGATTAATGGATGAAGTGAGGTGAGAAAAGAAGTAGAAAAGTATTAATGGTGGAGATCAATACTTCCTTGAGATTTCTCACCAAAGGATTAGGATTGAAGGAGATAGGAAAGTAGGGGAGAAGAGGAAAGAAACACCAGTGCTTCTGATTACCCCCCTCCCCCCTCTTTTCTCTCTCTCTCTCTCTCTCTCATAGACACACACATCAGATTTTCATTTCCGTTATTGTTGTACCTAATCCTAATTTGAACTTCGGGTCTTGTTATACATTTGTGCATGTATTATGGGTAAAATAATCATTTAGAATTAGTGGCATTTTTACATGTTCGCACAGTGGCTTTTGTGAGAAATTTAGCCAAAATCAAGGGTAATTCGGTCTTTTGAACCCTTATATATTCATTTTTTAGTGGAGGTACAAAATCATAATGTTTCTCTCTTCTTTCCTTTCTTTCTTTCTTTTTCCTTTCTCAATCATGAGTCTTCTTCGTCTTTAATTTTTTTTCGACGGCCTATCTTAGCCAATCGACACCCAACAAGTCCCTCTCACTTACTCTTGAGTACAATAGGAGATCTTACCTTAGTTTTTCCTTTGAGTGCTAGTTAATTTTATCCTTTTTCTTTATTTGAATTCCTAATGTTAGAATTTCATGGATCTCCTTAAATTATGAGTAGTTTGGGCTCAAAATGGATCCCTTGTTCTTGTTAATGTTATTGCCTTTAAATCCTTTAAAAATTGTGTTGTAAACTCTAGGTAAATTTTTTTTATTTAGCCAGGCTTACTGTAACAAATTAAGGGGTTACTATAACACCAAAATTCCTATCATTTCTTTTAGCTCTTTGGTCCAAAATAATGCTCGTTTTGCTTGAACTTCATTGGAATTAGTTTTACTCTAGTTTAAAGCCTTTCAAGTTCAAAATCGTGTCATTTTGCCCTATTACTCTAGTATTAGCATGTAAGGAATATAAACCTCACGCATTCATTCATTTAGAATTTCATTCTCATATTCATTGCTTCAGGTATACTATGCATGTTGCTAGGTTGTGAAGCATCTTCGAAGGGGAAGGAAATCGCCGAAGTGTGAGTGCGTCTCAAGATAAGGTGGTGACGTGACCCATTCTATTAGTGGTTAATTTGTGTTTGTATAGCCCTAATGAGAATAATATAGTATTTGTTTATATGTTTTACACTACATTTCTCATACCAAATCGTATTTTACCGAAAGTGGATTTATTAGAATGGTTTGAACATATTTCATCTCATGAAAATTATGGATGCATTTTATTAAAATCTTGAATATCTATTCATGTTTATATTGAAAGAGATATGCTCAAATGCATATGTCTATACTAAAAAAATAATGTGGTTTAATGTTTCTTTGCTTAGCTATTATATGGTGATTGTAAATTGAAAATTAAATGCTTATGCATGTGTTTAACTTTAATAGTGACTGCAAGCCACTGCTCGACCTTGGACTTTTGTCTGACACTACACTAGGGCTCCCCAAGGTCTGACCTAATAAGAGGTGGCGTAGTTGACCCTATGCTTACCACTAGTCAAGAGGTGCATAGAGCCATTGACAATGTTTAGGAAGAGTGATACCTTCATTCGTGTGAGAGATCCGGGTTCACTTAACGGGTAGCCAATGCCAAGGGAGGCAACGATCTGAATTTTGAAATTTTAAAACACCTTGGTGGTTCCGTATCTAATCATAACCACGATTAGGTCGGGAATGATTTGAGGGAAACCTGTAATTTAGTTGATTTCGATTTGTGTGTCAAAAACTTTATTTATGTGTTTCACTGATAACTCATGTTTAAACTGTCGATTTGTTAGGCTTTTGGGTATTATAGTTATTAAAATAACTTTTTTTTATAGCAATACTATTTATAAATCATTGGTATTATTCTTTTATATTCTTAACTGTATTTGGAGGAGTTTGTTAATATTTTGGAATATTTTAATACTCTATTAAGTTTGTGCTATCACTAGTCGCTAGAGAACACTTGTTACTTACCACTCCCTTTCATCTCTCTCTCAGGCTATGATGCCAGAGTTGGTTGTGCTGAGCTACTATGATGAGTATATAATGTTTTATTATTTCATATCACTTTGTATAATCATTTAGCTTGTATTAGGATCATATTGTCGAATTCGGTGCTACACTTAGTGTATCATGTATTCTCAGGCTTCAGGCAACACTTAAAAATGAGAGAGAACCAAAAGAAGTATTCCAAACCTTAAACAAAAAAGCTGGAGCTCTTTCGACATTAATTAAACAAGTACAAGACAAAACTGGATGGCTTATGGGCAGCTTACGGCTGTAAGCATTTTCCAGAGAACTTGCGAGAATGCTTATACTTGTAAGGAGGAGTTGAGAGCAAAATCAGAGGGTCTTATAGGCAGGACTTACGCCCGTAAAGATGCTCATAAGGACCATCCAAAGGAGATTATGACCAGACCTTATGCCAGTAAGAGTGGTCGCAAGGGGTAGTAAAGTGAAGCTTACGGTCCAGCACTTACGGCCGTAAGCTGGACCCTAACATAGACAGAAAACCTTACAAATGGGACTTATGACCGTAAGTGTTCCTGAAAGGCTTGCGACTCATCTTCACCAGCTACGTATGGCCATGTCCTTATGCTCATAAGTACCCATAAGCAGCCGAGTATAAATAGATTTGATGAGAATTTTTAGGGTATTCTTTATACTTTTTTATTCTTTTCTTGGGGGCAAAGCTAGGGGACAAAGCAGGCAAATCTCTAGGGCTTAATGAGCTATTCTAGGAAGAGATTTGTATCCATATTCAAGGGAAGAGTGGATTGTAGCCGTCAAGCTTATCTTGGTGGTGTTCGTTGAAGCTTTCCTAGGGTTTCTTTGGAGATTCATCTCCAGCACAATTGAGAAGGGTGTTTTTATGTTTTCAATGTCTCTCACATGTATTGTTGTTTGAATGGTTTCCCTCTATTAATGGAGGGCTAATTTGTTAGATGTTTGGGCATAGTTGAACTCTAGGGATTATCTTTTGACATTGGTTGTTGGATTCATATGATTTACTTGTTTTCTTTATTGAAATCCATTTTGTTTGAATCCTATTAAATGTTTAAATACTTGATTAATATTGTAGCAAAACCCCTAGTTATCATATTCAATGTGCTTTGTGACGAATAGAAATACCCACCTAGCATAGACATATCGTGATTAGAGGAAATTGTGAGTAAGCCTTAACATAGGGTACTTTGGAGGCCCCGTCTCTCTCAATTCTCCCGAGTGAGTTAATGATTGTTTCTATGCTCCTTGCAATCATGTGGAGTAGAATTTAGGAGAAATCGTATCTTTATTCTGTATTTTGATTAGGGGTAATCTCTCCTCATAAGAGGGACTACCTACTTAAGAGATTCTCATTAGCTCATAGTGAGGTTTCATAGAGTGTTAATGCGATTGTGTGGATGACTGCATCAACTCTCCACTGATTTAGTTACTCTTCATCCTCTTCTGAGGGGTTTATTATGATTTAGGAAACCTCTCAGTTCACATAGGATTGCATACCTAGCAATCTTTGTCGTGCACTTTATAAAACCCTAGAGGGATGCTATGCTCAGACATCGTTTCCTCCCTTGATTTCTCTTTTGTTTTATTTCGTACTTCTAGCTTTTACTTTCTTTTGTTCACA
Source organism: Dioscorea alata (assembly GCA_020875875.1). Lineage (NCBI taxonomy): Eukaryota > Viridiplantae > Streptophyta > Magnoliopsida > Dioscoreales > Dioscoreaceae > Dioscorea > Dioscorea alata. The sequence goes on from CM037021.1 coordinate 12,307,729, forward strand.
CATAACACTTGATTAGCTAGGCTAATTTTTGGAACTAGGGTTACTACTAGTATTCTCAATCTTCTCTGTGGACTAACATCTTGCTTTCACACACACTTCATTTATACAATAGGCACGTATAATTGCGTCTCTATGAAGCTTATAAAGTGATTTTCTTTCCTCTCTCATGTCTAGATTAGTTTACATTTTGGCTTATAGAATATATGGAGCTAGACCTTATTCTTATGTTTTGTCATTTGTATTAGTACTTCCTGTGTTTTCATTGTACGATAAACCATAACTTTGTATTTTGATGATGTTCTTTATATTTATGTCCCCAATGTGTGAGAACCTTGATCTACATTTATTGTTGAGTTTGTGATCATCTTGGTGGGATTGTGAATCAGGATTATTGAGCCATATGGTGACTCAGGTGTGGGGTGAAGTATGATGGTGCAACAACGCTTGTCATTATGAAGAACGAACACACTGCTGCCCAAAGCCATGAGTACACAAGTCGTCAAGTAATAAATCCTCTCGCTCGAACATGAGAGGGTCGTATTCCCTGAGGTCCCAAGAGCAACTATTATTTCCTCTTCTACTACACTATCTAATCTACCAAATAGAGGCGATTGTTGATTGTAAAATAAGAAAATAAGTAAATAAACTAAGCACTTCACACACAAAATAAAGATAACAAATATCAATAGGAAGGAATGGCCTCGGGCAATGGCCCCCTTGGGAGATGAACAAGCATGGATGAATTTGATGATTAAAGTATGATGTTGGCTTAGGATTTGGTCCACTAGACTCTAAAGTCAGCTATCTTGAACCTCAACAAATAACCCTAATCCCATACGGGTTCCTCCATCTTGAAGATCCCCCTACGATGTCTTTAGGTACAAGGAGTTTTGGCTAGGAAAACCCTAATGCTCTCTAGAATAGGGCTACGCCTAGTGCCCTTGGGGTTGATGAGTGTACAACATGCATGTATTTTATACCAATTTGTATGCTCATCTGGTATGTAGTAAGATCACGTTATAGAATTTGATGCTAAATCTAGTGTGTTTCGCATTTACAGGCTTAGGGCAGCACTTCAAGACGAGAGAGAGCCAAAAGAAGCATTTCATACCTCAAACGACGAATTTAGTGCTCTCTCAGCATCATTATAACAAGGACAAAGCAAACTGGGTGGCTTACGAGCAAGCTTACAGCCTTAAATCAATTATAGAAGACCTTACAGCATGCTTATGCTCATAAAGAGGGATTCAGAACCATATTATAGGACTTTACAGGCAAGGCTTACGCCCATAAGAATGCCTGTAAGGACCATCCAAAGAAGCTTACGACCACAGCATACGCCCGTAAGGGCGGTTGCAAAAAAGTAGAACACTGAATCCTACGGTCTAGTACTTACACTAATAAGCTGGACCACAACACATACAAAAGACCTTACGGACGTGACTTACTGCCGTAAGTGTTCCAATAAACAGCACGTGACCATCTTGTCCATCTCCCTTACGGCTTAGCCTTTACGCTCGTAAGTAGCCCGTAAGTAATCGAGTATAAATAAAACTTATGAGGATTTTTGTGGTAGATTTTATTCTATCATTTTATTCTTTGGGGACAATTTTGTTGAGGTAAGGTTAGGAAAGAAAATAGATGAATCTCCAGCACCTAAGAAGTGATTTGGAGATGGATTCAGATCTACATTCAAGGGGATTAAAGACGTAGCTATCAAGCTCACCTTGGCTGCGTGCGTGGAAGCTTTTCAAGCAACTCCTCCGACAATTCTTCATCCTACAGATTGAAAAGGGGGTTTTCATGTTTTCCCCCATTATTTGTATCTTGAATGTTTGCCCTTTATAAATTTATAGATGTTTAGGCACAGTTGAACTCTATGGTTTATATTCTTGACTATGGTTGTTGGATCGTTGATGTTTTAATTGATTTCTCATTTGTAATCATATCTATTTGTGTCTAATTATGTGATTGAATGCTTGATTTTTAACAAGACGAAATCCCTAGCTATTATACATGGTATTGTTACGTGACGAGAAGAAATTCCCACCTAGCATAGACTTACCGCAATTCGAGATGATAGTAGGTACATCTCTGGTTAGGGTATATAGGAGACTTTGTCTCTAGCCATCCTTCCGAGTGGATTAGTGATAATTTTTGTGCTCTTTGCAATCATGTGCAGTGGATTTTAGGAGAAATCGCATTTCTACTCTGTATTAAAATTAAGGGTAATCTCTCTTTGGGAGAGATTATTTACTTAAGAGATTTTCATTAATCCACAATAAGGTTTCATAGAGGTTAATGCGATTGTATGGATATCTGTATTAGCTCTGTACCTATTCAATTACACTTCACCTGAGAAATTAGGGTTTTGTATAATTCTGGAAACCTTTCGGTTGAAATAGGATTGCATGTTTAGACAACCATTGTCATGTACCTCATAACTCTAGAAGGATGCTATTCCCGGACATCACTTTCTTCCTTGACTTCTTTCCTATTATTTCCCGTTTCTTCTTGTTTTTATTTTCTTTTGTTCACACACACCACTCAATCTTTAAGGCTCTTTTTTAGGTTTAGAGTCATTAATCGTATTCACTTTCTTCCCTGTGGACCGACACTCTGCACTTATGCACTCTTTATTATGCAATTGGCATGTACACTTGTATCCCTAGCTATCAGGGGCTATTGGCACCCAAAGCCTCTAGTGTACCAATACAATGAATTCCCCTTCAATCATTGTCTGGCCTAAACTTGCAAGAATCCCGCTCTACAAGTACCATTCATGAATCAAAACCTACAAAATTCATCCGTTGTAGATTGAATATTGAGACAATTGATTGAAGCCAAAATAAGAAAACATGCCAACAATCAATAAGAAACTAAAACATCATTGATACAAGTTTTCTCCCAAGGGTCACAAGAGCACAGTGCCCCTTGTGAGGTTAGATCGACATCAGAGGAAGAGTAAGTAAGAGATACAAGTAATCAATAAAAAGATTTATTGTAAACTCCACATGCCATTGACTAATGGTGGTGATGAGACCTTGTCGGATCCACACCGTCGAGCTCTTTGATATTCTCCTTCAGTTTCACCTTTTTCTCCCCTTCAGTCTCCATTGAATCGACCTTCTCCAATGGATTTGTGCCCTAGAAGTCTTTGGAGATGTGTGGCAGCCAAGCCCCCTTGCAAAAACCCTAAACTCCGCCTAGATGTGCGGGTAGGTGTGTAGCCACATGGGGACCGCAAGAAAATGTTAATCCATTTAAAAAGATCAGAGTTAGTCCAACACGAGATGCATGCATGGACTGCATGGGAGGACGGGGGCCGCACGGTGTTCTGTCGAAGTTGCGCAGGTGCCGTGAGGTCACAAGGTGACGTACAAGTTTTTCGACAAGGCGTGCGGGCCACATGGAGGCTACCGTTCACTACTACATTACTTTTACATTGATTTCTCTCTAAACTACGCCTCCGTTTAGCCCGGTGCTAGGGGACACTTCTGAACTTCAAATGTAGATGATTTGTCTTCTAAAACATGCCAAAAATGCTTCTCTACGCAATAATTGATTTTCTTATGCACTAAAACAAATAAAACACAAAAATGGCACAAAGAGGCATCAGAGTCATGAAATTGACATGAAAATGAGTAAAATATATCAATTTAATATAGTGTATTTGGACACTTATCAAAGTATAACCCTTTGTAGTTGTCGTGGCAGTTGCCACGTGCCTAACTAGGGTCAAGACGTGACGCTTATTCCTTCACATGCTATGCACATGAGGGGTTCTTCACTTAGGGGTTGTTTGGTTGGCAGTAAGTCAAATTACATGTAAGTGGACTTACAGTGTAAATGAAAATACTGTATTTCAATTTACATCATTGTTGTTTGGTTTGATGTAAGTGAAAATACTGTATTTACTTTTTATGTGTTTGGTTTGATGTAAGTGTTAGAGGTATGGTCAAAATATTTAATTAATTTAATGGTGAAATTACCTCAATTAATTTTTATTACTAATTATTTAATTCATGCCATACAAACTACTTTAAATCAAAATAATTAATTAACTCAATGAAATATTTATTTAATTTAAAAATATTTAATATTTATTTTTAAAAAAAATTAGCATTAAATTTAACTAACAAATAATATTTCCACAATTATTATGATAATTGTGGAAATATTATTTGTTAATTAAATCTAATGTTAATTTTAATTAACAGATAATATAAATAATATTTCCACAATTATTGTGATAATTATGGAAATATTATTTGTTAATTAAATCTAACGCTAATTTTAATTAACAGATAATATAAATAATATTTCCACTATGATAATTGTGGAAATATTGTTTGTTAATTAAATCTAATGCTAATTTTAATTAACAGATAATATTTGCCCCAAATCCGATCACTCTGTTGGGCGGAAACCCTGAGAGCTTCTAAGCAACGTAGGTCAACACATCCACGAGGTTGGAGACCACCATCAGTAACGCCTCCTGTGAGTACTTTGCCAGCGATGGTATGATGATATCTAGGTTTCTTTGGAGTAGATCTAGCAGAGATTCTTTTGGGATTTGTCTTGCGTAGGCGGTGATGATGCAGAGATCTGATGAGGGGGTAATGGCGTAGTTGGTGTTGGCGAAGATGTGGGTGCGAGGGAGGAAGGAGGCGGGGGGCATGCCGGAGGTCTAGCATCTCGACGGGGAGCTTGTCTGGTTTGGCGTCAACCAGGGAGAGCTCATTTATGAGGTTTTGGGTGCGGATCGTTTGTGTGATTGCCATGCCAACTTTCCGGCACCGATCATTGAGACCTTTGTGTGCCGCTTCAACGGCGATGGTGGCACTGTTGATTGGATTGGCCGAAAAAAAGCCTGTAAGATAACTGGCGGTCGAAGAAACTGTTCAGCTAACTTAAACATGAGGGTGAAATGTTTTACAGTATTTCAACTCACAGCCACTTTTGCTGTGAGTTGAATCACTGCAAAATGGAGGTGAGTGGTAATTAATATTACATGTAAAATGTACTTTTACCCTAAACCAAACACCAAAAAGTAACTTTTACATGTAAAACTAGTTACTTCACTTCTACTTACACCTAGTTACTGCCAACCAAATAGCCTCTTACTGGATTTTGTCTTATAGCCATTTGTAAGACAAAACACCTATATTCCATGTAATTTTAGTTATAATGAAATTTGAAATCCAATCAACTAAACATTGGATTTCCAAAAATACAGTACCTCAAATTACATGTAATTCAAAATCACCTCAAACAAATGCTACCTTTAAGAGGTACTAAAAGATGCATAGTGGGGAACAACAATGGATGCAGAGACTACAGCTATATGAAAAAGCAATACGTGGGAATTAATAAATTTACCTGCTGAACTAAAGAATGTTGGTATCAAATGGGTGTATAAAATGAAACTCAATTAAAATAGAGAGATGGAGAAGCTTAAAGTACTATTGGTTGCAAAGGATTACACCCAAAACATGGCATAGACTATGTTGAAAAATTTTCATTTGTTACACAGGAGGTAATTCGATTAGTAATCTCTCTTGCTTCTCACAAGAAGTGGACGGTTTTTCAATTTGATATATAAGTCAATTTTCTCCATGGAGAACTTTGTAAAGAGCTTTTCATGGAACAACCTCGTGGTTATTAAAAAAAAGTGTTAAACAAAGAAATTAATCCTAAATGTACTAAGGAATAATTAGCTTTTACTAATTTCTTATAAGATTCTGCTGTTAAGAAATCAATGATTATTTCTGCATTGTCTTTGTTACAACATACAACCATTTCATCATATCCTTCATATAGTTTATTATGGAAATCAAAAATACTATGACGCTCACTAGTACAAGCTATTGTTGGAGGTTGGAAGTGACAAATACTAGGATAAGACCATTGGATCTGAGAGAAGGCCCATACTAGAAACTATAGCAACTGAATTGAAGGAGAAATGGAGGTGTTGTTCTTGTGGTTAAGGAGAATATGGAAAGCTTGGAATCTCCAGGCATTAATGCTGACAAGCCTTAGCTTGCAAATCATCCTCATTTTCTCAAGCAGCCTTAGGAAGCGCAATGCCTCAATGTGGGTGAGCCTCATCCTCTTGTTGGCTAACACGATTTCGAATTGCGTGTGTGTACCGCAAGTGTACGGGTGTCGAAGTAATAATATACCCCGGTGAGTGGGTAGTTGTATCCACAGAGAATAGTGTTAGAGAGACAAGAGTTATCACTATGTAGCTTTGAAGAAAATCGATGGTGAGAGAAATCAGTGTATAAATACAAAAGAAAGTAAAAGAGTGCAGGAAAAGCAATAAGAATAAAAGAGGTAATCGATAGTAAAATGGGGCACCAAGACAATGCTCGCCCTAGGACTATTGTTTCAAGTGTAAGACTAGTATTATACTTCCTAATTGATGTTTAATAAGTCGTGGACATCCTAAAGCACACGGTCCCAAACCTAAGGTCAACCGTGACTAGCCTTCTACACTATGCCTCAGAGGAGAGGCTGCTCTCGACGCCTCACACTGCGTTGGACTGCTTGGGGTTCTAAGGATTCCAAGTGATAAACCATGTTCCTAAGTATAGCTCTAACCCTTTGGTCTAGACGAAAGAACCGTAGTCTCAATTAATCCCCAGCACTAAGATTCACTACAACCCTTCACTCTGTTGCTCGCCCAACTAAGCCCCAAGAGAGTTCATCTCTTAGCACTTTGCTCTACTTTGACCGCAAAGAACTCTTGGAACGTGGAGGTAGGATAAATCACGTTGAAAAGGAAAGGGGACGTCCCGCTACCTCTCGACTCTCCCTCCCAACTCTCTCCAATCTTGTGTAGTCTAATCCTATAGAAGTTGTCACACCTTCGAAGGATAACCTAAATGGATCTCAACCCTAGTGTCACGTCTAAGGAAAAATCAATCCAATTAACATTCAAGATTGGAACTCAATTAAAAGCATTAATTAAGAAAGCAAAATAAAAGTCATAGAAACAATGTCATCCTAGGGTTTACAAGCCCGAATACCCACTAGGGGTTTAGCTCTCCATGGAGCTATACAAAATCAACAAAGTGTTTGCATTAATAAACATAGAAAACATGAATAAAATGCCATTGTGGCCCGTGTCAATGATCTTGTGAAGCTGCTTCGTCTTCTCCAATGAATCCCTTGTCAAGCCTAGGGCACACCTCGCTGAATCGATGCCAACGAAAACTCCCCTAATAGCTATCTTCCAAAAGATGTCGATGCCGATAACGTATACTCGCTCCAAAAGAATAGCAAAATCCTCTCCAAACCCTAGCCGCAACCTCTCAGAAATTTGGGCGAAAGATAGGTCAAAAAGTCTCCAAATAAATCTGAAATTACGATATTTAAAGGGCTGAAATCGGGTATCCACACGGCCGTGTGGATTTTCTGGAAATCTGATTTTAGGTGTGCAGTGAATAGTATCTGCTACAGTACTCGCGCCAAAGTTGCTTCCGACTTCATTTTCTTCATCATGGCCGCTAGGTTGGGCACACAACCACGTGGTAGATCATGTCGTTTCTTCTTTTCCCCGCATTGATGAAGTTCTTCAATGTTACACGAGTTAGACTTTATGAGTGTGACTGCCTTTGTGCCCCTCCAAATTATAGAATAATTTGAGCACATTGGAGGTTGGCACACACCCACAAATCTGCAACCCATGTCTTGATCCTTGCTTGGTTCAAGAAACTTCTCAATAGTCGCAGACATAACCCAATTTTGCTGCTTTCTCTTGAATTCTTCTCCACAACCCTACATGCACAAAAGAACACAAATGCACATGAATTAATGATAAAACCTAAGAAAAGTAATGCTCAATGTAAAAAAAAAATACTTCGTATTGCTTATACATGAGCACTTATCATCAGCATACTTGCTGGCCGACTGGGCGGCCACCTTCTCCCTCGAGTCTTCGTGGTCCTCTATGCCTTCATGAAGTCCTTACTAGATTCTCTCCTCATAGTTCCCGCTTTCCTGATGTTCCTCGTCGGAATTATCAATTACGGTGAGAGGTCCTAGTCTCCATGAGCGCCAGCATCGACCGCCTGAGAAAATCCATGGTAACAACCCCTGACCCTGGCCCAAATCACCTCAAGCTCATGCAAGAGTACGCTTGCATGTTGAAGGGTTTGGACTCTCTTGGTTGTGAGAGTTATCAAAGTGAAGCAAAGGAAGCAAGGAAAGAAGGTTAGGGAGATTGAGAGGATGATGAGAACAAGAACACAAGAACTATTTACTCAAAGCATATCCCTTTTCATTCATGTCTTCAATGGTTACAAGGGGTCTCCTTTTATTGAAGGAGAGAATATTATGCTATATGTGACAAATACTATGCTACATGTGACCATCTCTGCCACTTAGTCATCCTACCTAGGAGTAGGTTTTGACTAATACATTTTTATATATTACATGGTCTCATTATTCAAAACCTAATCAGCCTAACCTAGAGTATAGGGTTTGACACTTATTCATAAGACACTCATACTCTCATACATACCTATATATATATACTCTCATACATAAATACTCTCATACATACATACCCATCACCCACACACAAAAAACCCTAACAAATATTGGCAACTGGTTTATATTCTTCACCGACTCTTTAAATATGATACTTTAAAAGACGGCTTCATCAACTTGGAATTTCACACTATTATGCCTGCTTTAAAATTCTAAGATGTATGATTTTGACATGGCAGGCCTTACAAAAATGAGATATTTCCTTACTATAGAAGTTTGCAAAGTCAAGAGAGCATCTTTGTTTGTTAAAGGAGATATCCAAGAGATATTAGGAATTTTTTTATATGAATAAGTCCAACTCAATTCATAATCCAATTGTTCTAAATTGCAATCTGACCAGGATAAAAATGGAATATGACAAAATAGTAGACGCTACAAGGAAATAATTGGCAGTTTAATATATTTAACTACTACCCAAACTGATATTTATGTTTGTCGAGAATCTTTAAAGTAGGTATATGGAGATTCTCACAAAGCTACATCTCCAAACTACCAAGAAAGAATTGAGATACTTGAAAGAACTTTTGGATACCATATAGAAATGAAGGAGACTAGGAGTTGATTGCTTACATAAATAGTGACTATGCCAAAGATTTTGATGATAGAAAGAGTACTTCAGTTCATATTTTTTTTATTAAATTCAAGATTTTGTTTCTTGGTCATCAAAGAAATAATTAATTATCACTTTGTCTACTACTGAAACCAAGTTTATTACAACTGCTTCATATGCTTATCAAAAAATTTGATTAAAGAGAAATTTGGATGATTTTAATCATGTTCAAAATAATGGCACAACAATTTTTTGTGACAGTAGTTCACCAATTGAGCTTTCAAAAAAAACTTGCATTACATGGTCGAGGCAAGAATATAGATGTTGGATTGTATTCTTCATTCGTGCGTTTACCAAAGATTGAGTTATAAAGGTAGTTCATTGTCATACTCAAGAACAAGTGTACGTTAGACATAATGATAAAAAAAATCACCCAAATTGAATGAAACTGGTATTCAATTTAAGAGAGGATGTTTGAAGTTGTTAGCTATGTTGAAGTTATTAGTTATTGGAGTTGAACTAGTCTTAGGTCAATTTCAATTTGTTACTTAGTGGTTGAATAATTCCTATCATTTAGCAAAAGGTCATTTGTTTCCTAGTCATTTACCACATTAATAGATCGACTTGTAAAACATGGATTGCACTTTATATTTGTTATTCTTTTTAAGTGATATGTATCCACGTTAGTTGTTTAATTGAATAAGAGTTCTTCTTGTTCTTATTCAACATATAGAATTCTGACCAAATTGCTCATTAATTTCACGAATTAATTTTTGATAGGTCACTAAGTTTTGAACTTATTTCTTTTCGGTTACCAAGTTTTAATTTGTATCGTAAAGGATACTCAAGTTTGATTTCTTTTCTTCGGGAGGTTACCCGCGAGTAACCACATCCATGCAGCTGACGTGGATGCCGGAAAAAAAAATAGTCAGCACTATTCGGCATGTTGTGGTAATGATATATTACCACGTAATGAGATTGCTGTGGTAATAATATCAGGAATGTTATATGGCCAGGAATGTTGTAGTAATTTATGATAACCATGTTTGGTTGGAAACTCATATTACATAGTAATCTACTTGGCAATGTTCTAAATTTCCCAAAATACCCTTGTGAATACCATTTTGTGCAAATTTAAATTTAAAGTAAAATAAAATTTTGGATAAAAAAAATTAAATTTTCAAAGTTGAACATATTCCCAAAATAATGTTATTCAAATTTAATTTTTTTTATCCAACGAATAAAGTATGAAAGTTATTATTTTTAAATGAAGGCCATATTTGTCAAAAAAATATTTCAAATTACCACCGACTTGGTAATCCAATATAGCCACTTATTTTGGTGGTAATGGGATTACCAAGTTTCTTGGTAATCTTTCAAAGTTGGTAATAAAAGATTACCATCAATATTACCACCGCCACCAGTCCAAACATGGTAATATTTTCATATTACCACGTAATAGGCGTTAATGCTCTCACATTACCACGAACCAAACGCCCCCTTTATATTTGTTATTCTTGTTAAGTGATATGTATCCACGTCAGTTGTTTAATTAAATAAGAGTTCTTCTTATTCTTATTCAACATATAGAATTCTAAACAAATTGCTCATTAATTTCACAAATTAATTTTTTGATAGGTCATTAAGTTTTGAACTTTTTTCTTACCGGTTACCAAGTTTTAATTTATATCGTAAAGGTTACTCAAGTTTGATTTCTTTTCTTCGGGAGGTTACCCGCGAGTAACCACATCCATGCAGCTAACGTGGATGCTGGAAAAAACACAGTTAGCACTGCTCGGCATGTCCTCAATCTGAGATGGAGCCTCCATGTCAGCAAGGGTGTCCACGTCAGCAGAGTTGGTAACCATTTTGATACTAAATGAAAACTTGGTGACCGAAATGAAATAACAACAGTGAGTGAGTGACCTACAAAATATTTAATCCCATATTGAATTGGAGATTTTTTTATGTAGCATTATGCAACCTGTGTTGATCTGAGTATAGATTTCACAGTTTTAAACATTCGATAATCGAAGAATTAAGCAACTTCATCCTTGATAAGTGCTTGTGCTATAGTAACGCGAAACGTTATTATCTTACAATGAGCATCTCTTTTATTAGATTTTATCACTAAATGGTGTGCATTTGTGTACTCTTATGCATTGTAGGTTTGTGGAGCTATTTTGAAGAAGAAGAACGAAGTTAGATCGTGTTTGCCATGGTTGGGGAGTTTTCGGACCAAGCAAGGAAAAATGCACGAGTTTAGACTTGTGAGTGTGTGCCAACCTCCTTTAGAGGGGCACAAAGGCAGTCACATTAACAACAAGTTTAACTCGTGTAGCTTAGGAGAACTTCACCAAGAAGGAGATTTGAAGCAATCGACACGATCTACCATTGATTGTGTGCCCAAGTCAATGGCCTTGATAAAGAACAACGAATTCGGGAGCGTTTCGGCGAGTACGGTAGCAGCAATGTAGCAAAATACTGTAGCAAGCTACTGTTCACTTTCAGCCGAAATTCAGAAATCCAGAAAGTTCACACGGGCGTGTGAAAATTCCACACGGCCGTGTGAAATCCCGATAAGTTAAATTTTAAAGCCGCGACTCAACGTTATAAAAGCCTGATTTGTAGACTTTTGACACATCTTTTGACCTATCTTTCTCCCCAACTTCTGGAGAGCACGGCTAGGGTTTCGGAGAGGACTTCATGGAGGTTTGGAGCGCGTCATCGGCATCGTTACCGACGTTCAGTGGCCGCACAAGACCACGGCCACATCATACGCAAGGGGGTTTTCATCAATGCTTTCAATTTGTGCTTTCTTTTATATTTTGATGAATTTGTATAGCTCCATGAGGTGCTAAACCCCTCGTGGATATTCAGACTTGTAAACCCTAGGATCATTATGGTTCTATGACATTGTTATTGTGCTTTTCCATTATTGATGAATAAATTCAAGTTTCAATCTTAATTATCTCTTGTAATTGTTTTCCCTTAGCCGTGACACTAGGGTTGAGAACAATTTAGGTTATCCTTTGGAGGTGTGACAACTCCTATAGGGTTAGACTACTTAAGATTGAAGAGGGTTGAGAGGGTGAGTCGTGAGGTAGCGGAGCTTCCCCTTTCCCCTCCGGTGTGATTCTTCCTACCTTCATGTTCCATGATTTCTTAGCGGTCGAGATAGAGTGAAGTGCTAGGAGAGGAACTCCCCTGGAGCTTAGTTGCGCGAGCAACAGAGTGAAGTGTTGAAGTGAATCCTAGTACTAGGGCTTAATTTAGACTAGGGTTCTTCCACCTGGACTAAAGGGTTAGAACTACACATAGAAACTGGTTTTGTCACTAGGAATCCCTAGAACTTAAAGTAATCCCACGTAGTGTGAGGCTTAGGAAGACGTACTCCTCTAGGGCTTAGTTGACAGGTCAACGAGAGTCAAGAGTCGTAGTGAAAACCTAATGCCGGGGCATAGTGTTGGGGTTAGTCACGGTTGACCTTAGGTTTGGGACCGTGTGTTTAAGGATATCCTCGACTCAATTAACATCAATAGGAAAGTATAATAGCATAGTCTTGCACTAGAAGCATAAGTCCTAGGGGTAGCTTGTCTAGGTACCCTATTTCATCCATTGCTAGTCCTTCTCTATTTACTCGTTCTTGCATTCTCTTGCCTTCCATCTTTCTATTTAATTTCTTGTTTCTTTATATTTCTTTCCTATTCACTCATTAATGCTTTTCACACCCACCGTACATTACTTAGCTAATTAATGAATCCTCGTGTCTTAAGTCCCTATTCCCCGTGGATTTGACTACCCACTCACCAGGGTAAATTTATTACTTCGAGAAGCCCGTACACTTGCGGGATACACGCAAGGGGTCGTGTCAATCCATCATCTATTGTAATACATTTAAAAAACATATACATATATAACAATACAACTGTATAATGCATTCAAATAACTTCATTCAAGCATAGTCACAATAGTTGAATGATACAGTGAAATTCAAGTCTAACATCATGACATTTACATAAGTAACTATTTACATACATATATAGTGTTAAATAATGTACTCAAAATGGATATCACCATCACTAGCATGGCCATTAAACCACAACAAGCACATTTAAAATTACAAAAGAAAAAAAGTAACAAACCCCAAATCCATAAATGAGGCCCTTAAGATGGTCTTCCTTATGCGACACCACCACCTGTAGGAGCCCCAATTCCTGGGGGAAGCCACACCCTTCATTTTTTGCCATATCTCCTTCTTTTGCTTTCTCATCAGGTTTTTTACCTTTTTCCTCCAGGTTTCTTTGTGTACTACCTTCCATGGGCAGATGTGCTTTTATCTGCTTCTTGTGAGGTGGTATTATCAGTCCCTTTCCTGATGCCTATCTTTCTCCTCCTCATCGAATTTCCTCTGTCAGTAATAGTGTCAGCATTAGCAAGGATAGTTTCTTCAGGCGTGGAAATTACCTACCATGTGTAAAAGAAGTAAGTGCAGGTGTAAGGGGTGTAAGTGAAAGTGAAATCTGCAGCATTACTTGTGATGCAGGCTCCTGGGTGAACTCTTGATGTCTTGTGCCTTCCTTTAACTCGTTGTCTTGCCTTACACAATGCACCTAGAGCACACCAAATAAAGCAGATCTTAATTTCAATAGACCGAGTTGTCTTTATTTCATAAAATATATGTAATATATGTAATATATTATATCACTGCATAAAATACCTCTTGTCTACTTTTATCTTGCATGCTATTATTTGGCCCACGACCATCATCAGAAGGTTGCTGGCGTTCTTCAGGATCCTATTTTAAGTAGGGCAAGAAGAAAAATTTTTATTATGTAATGTATGCAAGCAATTATTTTGATTTACATTAAATGTGACCACAATACCAGTGGATGCAGTTGTACCAGTATGTCAACACATAAATCACCATTTGGCTTCCTGTGTTGATGCCCACTTGACTCTACACTATCCATGTTACCCTGCCATTGAAAATTAAAAAATGAAAATTATCTACTAGTTAACTTATGAATGAATTTAGTCAACATTACAATGCAAACACAATTGATACCTGTTTACCATGGTATCTTCTATTATGACCTCTTGCTCCACAAACCCCACAAGTGACTCTGCCTCCCCTGTTGGCCACTTTCCCCTTATTGAACCGAATGGTATTTTCATTAGCCTTCTTCCTCTTTAGCAGTGTTTTCCTTCCTCTATTCTTGTCACAGGCATAGGTGATATCATGGTTTGTTGTTCAGTTGTAGGCCAGGAATCCATATCATGTGTGGGGTTTAAGGTGTGCCCATAAGTATTTAGATATATGCCTACACTATAACACTCATGCAGGTAATTTTCTGGTTTTTTTTTTTTTTGTTATAATATATCACAGACATTGCATGTGTGCAAGGCACACTTGTTAGTTGTAAAACCCTACAAGAATAGCTGGACTCATCTTTATCAACAACAACACCTAACCAAGTTGTAGTATAAAGACAATTTTTTTGTTTGTATTTCTCTAATGTTTTTAGAATTTTAGGGCAATGACTAGTTGTGCAATTTTTCATAGAACCGCTCCTCCTTTGTATTCTAACCATCAATTGAGTTCTGATCATCTCATTCAATGATACTATACCTTTTGTCCTTGCTTCAAGAATTTGGCCATTAAAACACTCACATAAGTTGTTTAATAATATGTCACACTTAAATTTGTCATGGAAATATGCCCTACACCAGTGCTTTGGTCTATCTTTCTAAGGTAATCAAAGGCTCCTTGAGAAATTCCAGCCAAAGTATTCATTTCTCTATCAAATGCTGCTGGGTAAGTAGCCCGTGCACATCTCCACATTTGGTCTTTAAGTGACTTTCCTCTAAAGATTTTCTTGAAGTTACTATGGATGTGCCTCACACAAAATCTATGTTCACTAGTAGGAAACAAGTCTATTGCACTACTTAAGCCCTATTTTGAACACACCATCCCCACAAGAAAAGAAAAAAGAAAATAATATATGAATCAGTAGTCAGTGATAATCAATGAAACACAATATTAGTTGCCAGTTTCTACACATACCTTCTATCTATCACTCATGAGGGCCCAATTTTGACTGTCTGTGATCATTAAATCTTTAGATAACAGCTGCAAGAACCATACCCAATTTTTCCTATTTTCTTTATTAACGACAGACCATGCTATAGGATAAATGGAGTTGTTAGCATCTATGCCCACTACTGTCTGTAACTGGCCCCCATATAACCCTTTCAAAAAACACCCATCCATAGATATAATTCAAACACACATCTATGCCCACTACTGTCAGTAACAGACACACATACATTGCCTCAAACATGCCTTGGTCACATCTGAACTTAATTGTTAAGCCAGGGTGGGTCCTAAGTAGTTCTAGCCTGTAATCATAAATCCTTACCATCTGTGTTTCCTCATCCCCATCTATTGCCCTAAATCACACATGCAAGCATACAAAAAATGAAAGGAAATAAAAAGTAAAAAAAAAAAAAAGTTGTCCCAGCCTTGTTATTTCAACCTCTTGGTTAATCTTCACAGCCTGTACAATCCCAGCTAACTTCCATGCAGGGTCAGCCCTGAATTGCTCCATGTATGTTTTTGCAATCCAACTGGCATTCACATGTCTGTTCTTATGTTCTTTCCCACACTCATGCTGCAACACACCTGATTTGATCTGAATAGTTGTCCCATCCTTTGCCATTGGGGAGGCCCAAGAGTAGAATGGACAGTTTTTTGCACAATAAGCCTTGCGTCTGGTTTTTGTTGGGCCTGAACTTCATAACATATCTGTTTTTAATCCCATAATTTTTCACTGCCTCTTTGAATTGTTTAAAATCCTTAAATTTCATGCCAATCTTGAAGTGAGGGTTTCTCATGTCAACTTTCTCATTAAACTCTGCAAATGATAGTTTTGATGGTCTCACCACTTCTGAATTAGTTGATGAACATGAATGTAGCATATCAGAGTCTTCATTGTCAAACTTGAATGTGTTTGCATCACCCAAGTCTGGTTGTTCTTGGCCAATCACAATTACTAAAGCATTAGACAGGTATTCCCCTCCATTTGTTTCATCATTAGAGTCATCATCAAAGTTGTAGTCTGATTCATCAAACTCAATTTCCTCATCAACTTTTTTCCTTTTTCCTGATCTCCCTATCAATATCTCTTCCAAGTCATCTTCTTCGGGATCTTCATCCTCATCAGCAGGGTCTAATGCTGTAGCAGTATTACCATCTGTTCCATGTGTGCCGACACCAACATCACTATCCATACCCAAGTTTGCTCTATGCAACCACCCCTTATCTCTAACAGCTATGCGGACATGAGTATTTCTTGAGGAATCCACAGGCATGGCCATTGCGAGAGCATCTAAGTCTTTTATAATTTATTTGAACTTCCTACAATCACTATTTACATCCATCCACCATATCCTACACCCTTCTACAGCTATGTTCAATTATTGAGCCATGTTTAGGATCTCAATCTTTGATATCTGATCTACACAGATAAAGTCTACATATCCTTCATGCCTCTCTACTCCATGTAGAATGTAATGCATCTTAATTGTAAATAAGTTTGCTTATGGTACTGAAATTGAATCCAATAAATAACTTAAGTTACTTTCCCTCTAAGCTTTTACCTAGATGCTAAAGTCCCATAGTTTCATACTAAACTCAATTGAGTAAAAAATAAATCATGGGCATGAACAGAAAATTCAGCAAACACAAGAGCATACCAAACTAATGTAATGAAAATTATTGTTGACAAACATGAATATTAACATTGACATCCACCACAAAGTTTAAAAACCCTACAAATAGAGATTCTCTTTGAATGTGTTATGAATGTCACCAACCTACATGCTAGAGACCAACATACTAAAGCACAATGCTATTTTTTTTTATATATAAACTCTATAGCAGTAAATACATGTAGGAGAATTAACATCATATGACAACACAATTATAAAAGAAAACTCATTATAAAAGAAAAATTAGAAACCCTACAAACATAAAATTCAAGGGGTTTTCAAATAGGAACTTAGGTTCATGTTCTCCAAGTCAAAGTGCAATGTTCTTTGTACCAAAGGTATGAAGTTGCTGGACCAGGCTAAGCCTCAATACCAGTGGCAAGTCGAATCAATGAATTTATATGAACTATAAACTCTCATTCAAATCATCACTTAGCATCAATGAACACATGCTCATCAGAAAAGATAAATGAACAGAACTACATTTCATACAAAAATTAAAATGCAAGAACACATACATAATTAAAATAAATCCATCATCTAAGCATATTATTGGACATACACATAAAAAGAATTAAATGAACATAACTACATAACTAATGCTAGAGCAAATTTAAATTAAACAACACCACATACACAATTAAAATAAATCCCCAATTTCATATTCTTCAATAAGAACAGAAAACTCAATATAAAAGAAAAATCAAAAACCCTGCAAATATAAAATTCAAGGGGTTTTCAAATAGGAACTTAGATTCGTGTTCTCCAAGCCAAATTGCAATGTTCTCTGTACCAAAGGTATGAAGTTGCTGGATGAGGGTAGACCTCAAAACCAGTGACTTTATATGAACTATAAACCCTTGTTTAAATCATCACTTAGCATCAATGAACACATGCTCATCATAAAAGATAAATGAACAATTAAAGACACCACACACCACACACTTCATAAAATAAATTTAACAACTAAGATAAATTTAACACTTCTATTCAATTAAAGACAGAATAAAAATCAATTAACAAAATTATAATTTAACAACACACCACACACTTCTTAAAATAAATTTAAACCATCACAAGTGCATATTAACATTGACATTCACCACAAAGTTTACAAACCCTACAAATAGAGACTCTCTTTGAATGTCTTATGAATACCACCAACCCATTCTGAAGCCAAACGGTTTGAGGACAGGCTTTAGAGCTCAAAAGCCTCATTAGCCCGTAGCTCAAGTTGCTCTTAAGCAACAAATGGGAAGGTGCCATCCTAACACATTCAAAGGTGAGTATACACACTTAATAAAAAAACCATATATCATGGGCATGAAAAGAAAATTCAACAAACACATTGCTTAAATTGCACATTCTATTCAATTAAAGAAAGAATAAAAATCAATTGAAAAATTATAATTTAACACATTTCATAAAATAAAACTGAACCATCACAAGGAAAATAGACAAACCATTACAAACTTATGAAGATCTAAAGAGAGGAAAATGGAGAAACCAGTAGATAAATAGAAACTTTGGGGTTCAAATTCAATACAGAACTTAAACTTTTAAATAACAAAAGGATGAAAAATAGAAACCTTCAACGCCAAATTCAGTATAGAACTGATTATTTAACAAATAACAAACAAAACGGTGGAAAAACAGAAATCGTCAACCCCAAATTCAATACAAAACTTATTATTTAACAAATAATACTGTGGAAAAAATCAAACACTAAACTCCAAATTTTAATTAGATCCCAAATAAAATAAAGGAGATTTTAAAACATAAAACTCACACTGATTGAAACCTTGAAGCCAGACTGTATCCAAAATAAAACACTCCCAACATCAAACATCACACTTACAATATTCTGGTGCTTCTGCTCCCGCAGCCCAAACCTCCCAATCAATCGACATCACTCCTAGCTTATCCTTGGACCTCCCAGTTTATCCTTGAACCTCTTTCTTGGTAGACAAGATGCTTCCCAAAACTGCAAAGATTAAAAGAAGGATGTTAGTGTTTGCATGAAGAGTACGGGAGAAAAAACTCACCAAACTAATGACCGTCGAAGGAAGACAAACCTAAGGGACGTGCAAGGGAGAAGAAGTGTTTGGCAAATAGGTGGCTGCTTTGTGGAGAATGGGCTACCGCTCTGTGGGAGAAGACAAAGGGGTTAGGGTTTGGCTACAGGAAAAAGCTAGGGTTTTTAGATAGGTGGAGAATGGGCCCCCGCTCTGTGGGAGAAGACGAAGGGGTTAGGGTTTGGCCAAGGGAAAAAACTAGGGTTTTTAGATCGGTGGAGAATGGGCCACCGCTCTGTGGGAGAAGACGAAGTTAGGGTTAGGGTTCGACTAAGAAGGCTTTTATTCACCTGTTGACGTAGACAAGTCTGATGACGTGGAGGCTCCATCTCAGACTAAGGACGTGGCAAGCAGTGCTGATTGTGTTTTTTCCAGCATCCACGTCAGTTGCATGGATGCGGTTACTCGCGCGTAACCTCCCGAAGAAAAGAAATAAAACTTGAGTAACCTTTACAATACAAATTAAAACTTGATAACCGGAAAGAAATAAGTTCAAAACTTAGTGACCTATCAAAAAATTAATCCTTAATTTATGTCTAAATGGAGTTATGAATTCTAAATAATTAATCATTGACAATAAACATTATTTAAAATAGAACACAGTAATTAGCTATAAAATAATACAATTAAAAAAATAAAATAAATAATACAATAGATAATCAAAACTCAATCTAATTTAGGGTGAAATTTCATTTAAAATCAAATATTAAAGCCAAAATTATTTAAATAAAAACCAAAATATACTAAGTTTGGTTTTGTTTTTATTATTTTGTATTAGATATTAATATTATAACCTGAGAATTTTTAATTTAATTATATTTTTATAACATAATTATTTTACTTTTATTTTAATATTTTTCTCACCAAGTAAGTTTGCCTCAAACCTAATAAGCACCAATGAGTATGCACATAAGTAATCCAACCATGCCCAAGAGCTAAAGAGATCTCATAGGTTTACAAGATTCTATTCGAGCTTGTTTATAATTAGGAGTTTCCGGCGAAAAAGAAAAAGTTGAGAAAGTGTAAAATATTGATTTTTTTAAAAAAATCTATGTATATATAAATATTTTAGAAAATAAAGAGTTTTTTTAATTTTTAAATTTGACTGAATTTAATAAATGTTTCTTAAATAAGCTAGAAGAAAGGTATGGCTTTACATTTATATATGACTAAACCAATGTTTGCATAAAGCAAATTAATTTAAGAATATAAATTTTCATTTATAATATTATTAACCATAAAAAAATTATGATATTAATGTTATTTTAACATAAATTCTCTTAAGATATACTTAAAGTAAACACTAAAATACCACAAAAGGTGCTTGGGGTTCACAAGAAAGAACCTTGATCCTGTGTGGGACCTGAATCACAATAATAAGTTAGGATCAAGTGGGGTTTAATGGGGCATTGAAAAAATATGAATGGTCCCAATCACACTAGTTACCTAACTTGTGTGGGTCCGGTCACCCACTGATCCGACACCCTGAAACCTGATTAATGTTGTCCTTTCTTTATTCCCATCATGGAGCCACTCTTTTCATTTTCATTACTTTTCTTCAAACAATTTATAATGAAAAAAAAAAAAAATTTCTTTTTATACAGAATTTTTTAATATTGGACAAGCCATTTATCGACCTTTAAATATCTGATTAGGAGAAATAAATAAATGATTTATGGACAGCTTGATTGGGAAGAGGAATAAAAATACGAACTCTCTTATATTATAACTTTTTTTGTGTTCATGTTATGGAAAATACAAAAATTTAGTTAGGATTATACGAAATTATTTTTTAAAGTTTTTAATTTACTAGTTTTTAAAAAATTATGATGTCTAAATCAATCTGAGATAAAGTAATGAGAGCTTGATAAAATGATATATTTCTTCCACCAAAAGTTTTTCTAATCTGTTGGTAAATTTGCATGAACATAACATTCAAACTAAATTTATTATTAATTTTTAAAATAAATTAAATAATTTTATATTCACAAGTAACTTCTCTAATAAGGAAGAAAAATTAGGCCATTTGGTTAAAACAAGATCTATAATAAAATTTTTATCAATAAGTTAATTAATAAATATAAAAGATATTTTATACATTGATATCATACAAAAATTTACATGCCCAATCAAATTAGCCCAGGTTTTCTTAAGCTAGCCTCACTTATTTATCACTAAAATCTCAAATGTCTATTTTTTTTAATAAATAGATGACAAACACTTCTATTTAAGGAAAATTAAGGACATGTACAGATATGGAGTAAATTTAACAAACACTTATGCCCTCACTTTGCGTGAGTTTTAAAGTTCGATCTCAGATCATCTCCAAAACAAACACCTTACGTAAAGGATAGGATGTTAATAAATGAAAAAACCGCTAACCTCAAAGGTCTCCTTATATGTCTGAATTCATATTATAACTATAGAAAGAATAAATAAATAAAAAATAAATTCAAATGCCACTTATTATGTTCTTTACGCATGAAATTTAGGAATTATAATTTCTTTTACATATGAACTTTAAGAATAGTAGGAAATCAAAAGAATTACGTTTATCTAATTTAAAGATATAATTAAATTGCAAGTTTTTGGTAAATGAGCAATCTTGATCCTTATTCATTTTCTTTTATTTTTAAATAAACACATTTTACTTTGAAGGATGTTAGGGCTAGAAGCTTAAGTTGGCATTATATGACAAGTAAAGAGATGACATGGCACAAATAATGGTGACATGACAAATGAAATGACTTAGCAAATAAGGTGACAAGAATGATGATGTGGTAAATGAAGACATGAAGGCTAGAAAATCATAGTAGGAGTTTATGTTTGAAGGATTTCTCTCAATGAATCATATAGAGAAATTTATCTTTGGCAATGAGCATCAAGGTGAAAGAATCTCTCTTGAAGAGCAAGTTTATCTTAAATATGATTTAATCTATCTTCGGTAAGATCCAAGATGATAAAATCTATCTTTAGTAAAAAAAATTCTCATGAAAGGTTTGTTTCTAAAAGAAATGATTTATTGTTAGCAAGTATAAAAGATCATCAAGGATTGCATAGAGGTTAGTTTGGTGTGAAACTATTTGAAGACACAAACTAAGAAAGGCAATGCCAAACCTGTTAGTGTTAGCCCTAGCCCCAATGCGTTGATCTGAACCTTTATTAGTTATATGTTTTTTAATAAAACCTGGCTTGTTTTATCTTACTACATTTCTGTGCATGTATGCTTGGATAGAACTATCCCTGAGAGTTTGTTCCGCACAAGTTGCCAAATACGTGATTCGGGCAGTAAAACCTTGGTGCGTAAAGGAACAACTTTCTAAACATCCCTAGTCAATTACTGTCATGGGAATGATAGTAAACTAAGACTAGTATGCCTATTGTGTGATGATTATGGTTTACGGATTATAGGACATGTGATGCCAATCAAGAGACATAGACACGTGTTAGTGAACAGCGTGTCTGGATCGATCCGCTCACGAGATCACTACATGGTTGCAAAGTCATAAGTGGTTCTCGTGTAACGCTTATACTGAATCCTTAGACTCAAGGTCGCTATGGAGCTTGGATGAATGTTGGTGTACTTTGACATACGCCTAATGTCATTCGTAACAGAGTGACAAGTGTGGGTATGATTGGGTGCATCGAGATTTATAGCGAGTAACATTTGCGATGCGAGGGGATTGCCACTCTCTAAGGAGAGAGAATATCACCGGCCACTTGATCGGTGAAACTGAGTAGTGCGTGGCCACGCCCAAGTGAAATAGTAAGGGTTATCATTTATTTGACCTAGTCAGTTCACCAAGGATCAAGAAATCGATCGACAAATAAGTAAGGGTGACTAAGCTCCATGCCTTATGTTGATTGAGATATTCAATTGGCAAAGGAATCAGATAAGGTTACGAGGTTAGTCGACGGCATTTGTGATTTATGGGCCTTAACGAGATTAAAATCCCATGGCCGATTTTAAAACGCGCCTACAGGATCGTACACGTAAAAGTCGTGAAATCCGGACTCAATCTAATGAGTCGAATAGCTAAATGGTGTATAGATAAATCAAGAGTTGATTTGGTCTAACCGCGAATGTGTAAGGATTGAGTTATGAGATAACTTAAAAATTGAGGGACTTAATTAGAAATTAAGTGTTAGCTTATTGGATCTAATATGATTAATATCCAATAAGAGGAATCAATGGTTGATATTGCATTGGGATTGGTTTTAGGGTTTTATAAATACATGTGTATTAGAGAAAACCCTAACCCTAATCTTTCTTCTCCCTCTCTCCCTCAAGGAGGCCGCCGGTCCGCCCTAGCCAAGAGGACGCCGTCGGTCAAAGGTGTTGTCCGCCTTTTCCCCATCTTTTGGAGAAAGTTTTCTCCATCCGGATTGCCATTACTCGGCTCCGGCAAAGGTATAGGTCGACACTCTTTTGATATTACTTGTTTATTCATGTTTGTTAGTTCACAGGCCGGCTTTTTCATTGATATTTCTTTATCAATGGAGATCGCCGGAGTGAGAACCTTTTGAGATTATTTCATAATGGTTGTGGAATTTTTCTCAAAAGATTCTCACATGTGAAACATTCGCCGAGTGTCAGTTTTGGATTTACAATTCCTTACACATGTTTACGATTAGGTTTTGAGATCTAATTTTAATTGCTATTCGTATTTCTCGATAAGAGTTATCGTTGGATACTAGCAATCCATGCCGGATTGTTTCCGACTTGTGTGTGTGTGAGAGTAGAGGGGAGTCGCGTATATGCAGTCCTTTTTTCGACTACACCCTTGGAATTGTATTTATTTATTTATTTTAGTATTTTATATCTTTATTCGCTTCCATTGCATGCTAGGGTCCATGCTAGTTTTGTTTGTTATCCGCTGTGCATATTTTGCTTCTAGCATGCTCGTAGACCCTTGTCGATCCCAACAAAACCAACATGATTCTCTAGACCATAATTAGTAATACAATTTGAAGAAAAGATCCAAAACTATTTATAGGTGGAGCTATTCAAGGATACAAGACATCTATGGCAAGATTTTATAGAAGATTAATAACCTAAGCTTGTATGAATGAGGATCATGCTTGTAAGGTATTGAAGAGCTAAATTTGGATGAATGAAGATCAAGTTTGAAGATTTTATGAAAATTAAACTTGAACCAAGTTTGGAAAAAAGATCGGGGAGATCTTTGGAGGCCATCTTTGGTAAGATGGATTCGTGCCTAGGTGGGTGCAACCTTTGGGAGAAGGACCTACTGATATGATGTGAGGAAGGAGGCTAGTTGTTGGTAGCAGGAGCTCAGAAGGAGTGGACTGTGTTGACACGAATTGGAGGAACCGGGAGGGTTGAAGGTGTCTCAAGTCATGTTGAACGGGAGCCGGAACTTAGTCAGGATCAGTAGTTGGGCCGCGTTGCAAGCTCAGTTGCAACTAGAGTTACAAAGTCTACTTTCGGAAGGTGTCTAAGTTAAAAAGCCATGGAGAGTCTAAAAGAGGAAGCTTTGTTAGGACGTAGGGACGTCCACATAAGATACATTGCTTTGAGATTTAGGATGTGCAACGAGTGAGAGACCCTAGTGCGTAGGTTAAGAAGAGTGGGCATTGAGCAATCTAGAGAGGATTATTCTTTGACATTGTATGAGTGAGAGTGAGTGTTGGACTCTTCATTCTTTACCTCTTTTAGTGGATTACTCTCTTCGGGCCAGGGCCCCCAAGACGTAGGTAAGGTTGTGGCGAATTAGGTAATAAATTCATTTGTTTCCTTTTTTCTTACATGTTTGTTTGTGTGTGATTCCATTACGTGTGAGGTTGAGAGAAAATTTATCACACTTCTACCTTTTTTGAACTAACAAAGGACTAAGCAAAATTATGAATATAATTCAGAGATAATAAAATGTATTTTTTGCAATATATATATATATATATATATATATATATATATATATATATATATATATATATATATATATATATATATATATATATATAATAAATAATTATTTTATCAATCATCACTTATTTTTAGTATACTAAAAAAATTCAACCAATAAATTTTGGCGTGAACTCATTTACGGATATACATTAACTTGGGGTGCAAAAAAATTATATTTACTGTTTTTGATATTTTTATTTTATAATAAGATAATGAGTTCTAACAACATCTTAAAATGAAAATATTACAAGACAAGAACAGTATATTGGCACCGAATTTCTTACATAAAATATTTGTTTTAGAGTGAACTCAAAATTGAACCATAAATCTCACATAAATTGAGGGCACAAATATATTGAGGTATTAATTTCATACTTGTGCGCATTCCTTACTTTTCTTAAATGGGGGTGTTTGTTGCTTCTTTGTCCATATATATATATATATATATATATATATATACAACATTAAAAAACTAAGGGAAATGAATTATAGTTCCCTGAATGTTTTAATACTTTTCAAACAGACCCTACATTTGAATTTCTAAGACAATCCCTCATTTTTCAATTTATTTTTTTTTAGTCACTAAAGCTCACTTCTGCAATATATTCAATTTTACAACATTTACTTCCCTTTTAATAAGTATATTTTTCATTTAATATTACATATTTATGTGTAACCACATAAGTTTTCAAAATATATATGAAAAAAGAATGACTTTTTAAGATATTCAAATTTGGCCGGATGATCTGTAAAGAAGTGAAAGTTGGAGGGACTTTTAGAGTATTTTCAAAAAAAAAAAAAACTAAACATGTATAAACATTTATTTTTATATTAATTAAGTTATATTAACCATGTTAAAGTTATTTTTTAATAATGTATACAAAGGAATTCGTTTTTGACCATAAATTTTTTGACAAAATTATTAATAAATTTACATCAATTTATTCTAGGGTTTGTTATATATATATATATATATATATGATTTAAACTGTGAGAAAGAGCTTTTGCTCCAGTGGCAATGACCTTATTAGAAAAGGCTTGGTTACAAATTTTTTATTACTCGGGTCAAAACGCCTTATGTGTTGGTATCAAAAGTCTTTGCTCTCGACTGTTTGAGGGTGCATGGGCTGACTTTTGGTGACTCACTTGCACGAATGATTATATATGTGATTATTAAAAAAAAAATTTAACTCTTTTTATTAGTTTCAACTAAATAAAAATTTGGTATTTTTTTTAATTAATTAGGAGATTTATTAAAAAAATGGCATCTCTAGAGACAAATCATCATGTTATGATTGAGAACATCCTCCAATCAACTGTTTGTCAATTCGAAGTTGATAAAAAGAAGATAAATAAAAAATAAATTTCTACCCATTTAATTTATACTTTATTTTAATACATGATTTTATTTTTCTTTAGAGCTTTGTCTATTTCAATCAATCATCATGTTGTTGTCTAATCAATCACAGTATCATTACAGACTTTGGGCGAATGAGAGAGCATCTGCATTCTCAAAAAATTGGGTTTATTTGACAACATTTTATAACTTTTTAAAATTAACCTGTAAAAAAGTTTTTGCCTTGATTAGTGAGCACACGCAATGCTAACAATTTTTGACTCGTTCTAACTCACGAATCTCAAAGTTTGTTTTTATTGGCTTATCAAGTGAATCACTCATCATATCAAAACATTTACCATTGATTTTTATTTTTTTCACCATTTTGATTGAATTAATTTAATTTGTTTAAGTTCTTCTAACTCATTCATTGATTTCAGCTTAAAGTTTCCTTGTTGTTGAATATATCTAATAATTTTTTTTCACTAACTCCACGTAGAACATTTATATTTGTTTATATGTTAATATGTGTTTTTCATTTTGAAAAATATCAATTTAGTTTTATCTTTCGTTAGTCTCATAGTGAAGTATGGTATCATTATTTCTATTAAAAAGAATAGTCAGTTGATAAACAAGTATTAAAATTTTGTAATATTCACAAGCAAAGTTTTTAGATTCATATGCCTTTTTTAGGGTGTATATATGTTTGGCGGATTTCCATTATGTTTTTAAAACCCATACAAGTGAAGTCGAATTCTTCATCATCATCATCATCATCATCATCATCATCATCATCATTATTATTATTATTATTATTATTATTATTATTATTATCAGGGAATTATCATAAAATATATATCAAACCTAGTGAAATAAAAATACCAACTTTGTTATTATATATCAGTCACCCCACTAATATGTACACTCACTTTTATTTGAGTTTTTTTTTAACAAAATAAACGAGCTACATGAACAAACATAAATGCTAATAGAGTTAATATCATAATATATCTATGCTTTCAGCATGTGTGAACTAAGGTTCAAAGTCGTCTATTCAGTAAAAAAAAAATAAACACTTTATACAAAAATAGTGCTAATAGATAAAGAGATTATTCCTACAATCATTTTTTAATTGTAAATTAAAAAAATATTTCTTTCAATTTAAAAATTTATTTAAAAAATACAAATAATATTATATATATACACAAATACCAAATCCATCAATCCCCTCCACTCCAAAAGAATAAATATATAAATATTCTAACTATTTTTTTTAAAAAAAATAATACACATGAATATTTAAACCCTAATAAGAAACTAATCCACCCATGACCACTAATAACAAGTCACACACACACACACACACACAAAGAGTGCATGCATGAGCTCATATAATGTGTGTGTGTATATATATATGCATGCACTCACTAAACGACAAATAATAGCATGGATAGCATCACCACTCTACTTTGACCTTTTGACTCACTCCCTCCATATTTTCATTCCCTCCCAAAAACGCCTCCTTTCCATTCTCCAACCACTGTTTTCTCACTCTATGGGGAACTGCGCCGCCTCACGGCTCGCCGCCGGTGATGAGGACGCGGTGGCACTTTGCCGGGATCGGAAGACACTCCTCAAGTCCGCTGTTGACTGCCGCTACGCCCTTGCCGATGCTCACAGCAACTATATACACTCGCTCAGCGGGGTTGCCGCTGCCATTGGGATGTTTGTGGCGCGGCACTCCTCGCCGGACTCCATTCTGATAGCGTTGCCTGCGCCTGTGGTTGGACCGGAGCCGGCGTTCTTACGGCAGACGCCGACGGAGGCAAAGCTGGAAGCTTTGGAGCTTGAGAAGCCGGTTTCGGCCCCGGTTTCAGAGGAGGAGGGGGAGGAGAAGGAGGGGGGTTTGAGGGGGATGGGGTATGGGTATTATGTTGGGGAAGTGGCTCCGGTGGTGGGAGATGGGGGATTTGGGTGGGATTTCTTCAATCCTTTTGATGGGATGGTTGGAGGGTTGAGAGGGTGCTCGGAGGAGGAGCTGAGAGCGGTCAGGGAGGAGGAGGGGATTCCAGAGCTTGAGGATGAGGATGAGGTGAAGAAGGGAGAGATTGAGGGTGAGAACAATGGGGAGGTGGTGAAGGTTGAGGCTGAGGAGCAGGAGGAAGAAGAGGAGCAGGAGAAGGGGCTTACAGTTATGGGAGCTCCAGAGAAGGAGAGGGAGCTTCTAGAAGCTTTGAGGAATGTTGAAGATCAGTTCATCAGGGCTTATGATGCTGGGAAAGAGGTCTCAAGGATGCTTGAAGCTAATCAAGTTCAGTTTCAATCTGGTTTAGATGAAATCAAAGGTGACATTTTTATTTTCAGTTTTTGCTTCTTCTTCTTCTTCTGTCTCTCTCTCTCTCTCTCTTTTCTTTTTTGTTTGCCTTTGATTTTGCAGGTCCTACATTGCAATCTGTTATGCCTTTTATTATGGAAAAGAAGCTGTTTTTTTTTTATCTTCTTTTCTTTACTGGGTTTCCCTTTGTTTTGTGGGCAATTAAGTTTTCCTTTTCTTGTTTTGATTTGCTATTATTTCTGTGTTGCGTATAGCTATTATGCCTTTTGCTTCATCATTTATTCTCTATATGAAGCAAGAAATTGATTTTTATTTTATTTTGTTTTATTTTTGGTATGATGTTCTTCAACAAGTGTTTTGCCAATGTGTTTTAATTGCCCTTTGGATGAGGAAACGCTTGGCTGTATATGCCTTTGTTTAGACAGGGCTCTTGATTCATTGACATCATCTTTGATCCCTTGTTTTGGGTTTATCACCATAGAGGTGGAAAAGTAAATTTTCTTCTTTTACTTTACTGTTGTTTGGGTTGGTCATTCAGTACAATGATTATATTTCTTTTTGGTGTATCTTGCAGTGCTTGCATTACTTTTATTACTTCCATTGCTCTCACAAGGAATCTAGTATTCACTTCTGCTTTACTTATTTTTTGTGGTGGTATCCAAAGATGCAACTTTTCTTTTCCCTTTAGTAAAGATTAAGTGAAAAGATGCTATTCTTTTGACAGTAAGAGAAATTTCATCTATGAGGCTATGTTTTAGTTTGTTGTTAGATTTGGTGTAAGCAGCATATTCGCCTAACCTCTTTCTTTTACTATCCACTTTCTCATTTGGAGTTTGTGATGCAGTTCCAATGTATTTTTGTTTCATTGGAGTTCTTTACATGTTATTAAGTACAATTTGGTCAAAGACAACAACCAGTGAGCTGTTTTTATTAATGTAAAGTGCATATTTAAAGATGATAAAAGTGTATGCTATTCTTTAATGTAAGATTGTTTATGCAGAGAATTCGTCAAAGATCATTCAGGCGATCACGTGGCATCGATCTCCTTCATCTCAGTCTTCTTCATCATATAGGAGTTATACTGCATCGAGCTCAAATAGCACGTCATGGACTGAAAGCAAGAGTGATATATTTTATGACTACGGTGGGATGGAATCAGGAAGTCATTCTCAGACTCTTGGAAGGTTATATGCTTGGGAGAAGAAGCTGTATGAAGAAGTGAAGGTACCTACTTTTTATGCACCACTTGAATTTCATTCCAGTCGAAATTTCTCTCCCTTTCATCGATATTTTACAATTAAATTTCATACAATTATTGCCTACACCTTTCACAATGTTTTGCAAAATGCCTCCTTTTTTACTGCTTGATACCGGGTAAGTCCTTTGGATCATTTGTTGTTCTCTGGAATTTTAATTTTTCTTCAGGCCAGATATCAGTGTGCTCGCCATCTAACTCATCTTGTAATTTGAGTTGCAAGTAAGCTCAGTATGACCATGCTCTGTTTTCCACCTCTGTATGGGACTTGCTTAGTTTTATATTTCGTTGCATTACAAACACAGTGTTAAACTTATCCAATAAAAGTTACATAGTTAACTAGTATAATATTAGGTGCATGTGATTAAGAGTATGTTTAGTCTGTCTTTGGATTTAATTTAAGGTGTAATCAGACACCAACTGCAGAGGTTTTGTTTGTATCATGTATAAAATTATGTTTCTCTCATTTTAGTCTTAATCTTATAGGACGGAGAAAGTACCAGACAGGTTTATGAGCGCAAATGTGCACAACTAAGGAACCAGGACGCCCGTGGAGCTGATCCACGGGTTGTGGACAAAACACGAGCTGCAGTTAAAGACTTGTACACAAGGATCTGGGTTTCATTACGTTCTGCTGATACAATATCCAAAAGAATAGAGAAACTGAGAGACGAAGAGTTGCATCCGCAACTAATTGAGTTGATGCAAGGGTAAGCCAAACGATATCATGCATTCCAGGAAACTCAAGCATAAGACGCTATAATTTGTGTTCATGGACTTCCTTTCTATTTCTCTTCTTCTGCAGCCTGCTGCGAACTTGGAAAGTAATGTTAGAATCACATGACACCCAGAAACAGATCATGGCTGAAGTGAAGTTGTTCACCTGCCCAGCTTATGGAAAATACTGCACTGATTCTCAGCGTCTGGCAACTGTTAAGCTTGAGGCTGAACTTCGGCATTGGAGGACATGCTTTAGAAACTATGTTGCTGCACAGATAGCATATGTTGAAGCAATTGATGGTTGGCTATCGAAATTCATTGTTCATGATATCGAGTACTATACTCGTGGTAGATCTACCTATGGAGCCGGAGCTCCACCTCTTGTCACACTCTGTCATGACTGGCTATCCTCACTGAGAATGCTGCCGGAAAAACCAGTCTCATATGCAATGAAAAGCTTCATCAGAGACATCAGAGATTTATGGGCTAAGCAAGGAGAGGAGCAGCAGCAGAAGAGGAAGGTCGATAGCCTCGCAAAAGAATTCGACCGAAGGATGCAAGCATTGCAGAAAGCTGAAACCAAGGTTCTTGAACTCAACCCTTCTGAGCTGAAGCCTGAACCAGACGTGCGACAGCGAGTGGAGTATTTAACTGAGAGGAAGGACTCATTAGAAATGTTCAAGAATAAACTCGAAGCTGAGAAGGTGAAACACCGGGAATGCATGCATGAGACAGAACGAGTGACTTTGAACGGTTTTACTATCGATCTCAGCAGCATTTTCGGAGCACTGAAAGAGTTCTCGAATGCTTCAGTGAAACTTTATGATGAACTACTGGTTCAGAATGAGAAAGCTAAGAGATCAGTTGAGGATGAGAAGCCAGCTTACATAGAAGAAGGCTCACATATGCTTTGAGGTTTGTAAATTAGACACTGTAGTTGTTCATGTTTTAATTACCTGCTTATGAAGGTTCTGATTAATTGTTGATTAGGTCTTTAACTTGCCCCAACATTTTTTTTCCTTAACCTTTTTGTTACCTGATTTCTAACTATATAAGGAAAAAAAAAATTTGTCTTGTAAGAAATAGTTAGAATTCAGGTGGAAAGGGTGCTGTTTTGGTGGGCATTTTGTTGTAATTATTTACTTCTAATTCTGCTGATATTTATGATTAGTTTTGAACATTTTAGTTCTGAGCATTCTCTAAAAAAAAATAACTAATGATGTTAAACGTATGGACGGAAGAAAAGAAAAAGATAATTATGAATTTGTATGAATTTGTAAATAATTGTGTTTTGTAGAGATGTAAACATATATATTAGGTTTAATTACCAAAATAATCTTTTAAATTTTCTCTTTTGGTCCATGCACTCGCATTTTGATATTTTGAATTTTGGGATTTTTTAAATTTGGTAAAACAAGTCCAAAACATAACATATGTCAATATACTGTAGATTAATTTAATTGAGATCACAAATTTAGAATTAAAATAATATTAAATATTTAAAAAATAAAAATAAATAAAGTCGTGATTACCAAAATAGACTTTTATGCCAACGACCGCTAGGTCAATTGGCACTGAATCCCTTGTGTAAGTTGTTTGGTTTCGAGGAGACCCGGGATTGAATCCTTGTTCGCGCAAAGTGAGTGCACCGTTCGGTGAGCGCCACTCCTACATGCCCGTCCCTGACTTATCCTTAGATGGGGGACGCTTGTTGCCTATTTGTCAAAAAAAAAAAAAAATAGACCTCTAATTTTCAAAGCACTTTTTCCTCGACTATAACTTTTTCCATCTCACCCGTGACTCCATGGACTAGTGTAATACATAGGTATAAAAATCTTTGAAGAATAATATCAAGCTTCTAAAAGAAGATTGAATCATCATCACTGACTTCCTTGGAAATTTGAGCACTAATTAAGAACACTCAAATAGTATGTATGCTAAATATCTAGAACTATCTATCCACCGATTTTGGTGGCTATAAATATGAGAAACATGTAAGAAGAGAGAAAAGCAAACTCAGTGAGCGCATAGAGTGAGAGTGAGTGCATAGTATGAGTGACTGCTAATGAGAGAGAGCGAGAGTGATAGAATAATAGTGTGTAAGTTTTTTGAAGTATTAATAAAATAAGTTCCAGATTTTCTCTCTTCACTTAACAATTCTAGTATTAGAGTTAGGTTGCCAGGTCAGTTCTGCCGAAATCGATAACAAGTGTTCAAGCATAATACAAGGAGCTCACCAGTCAAAGTAATCGGCATTCTGCTTTAGGAGATGGTGGTCGTACACAATCAAGAATTACGAAGTCAGGAGGCTTGCTAGACACCAGGTGACCTAAACACAACTATGGAGTTAATTTGCAGGTACAACTAGTGGTTTAAAGAAGTTAAACAATTATAATTACATAAATTAGAAGGCCTACATAGAGTCCTATCTGCAAGAATAGGATCTATAGGAGGTTGTAGGTGGGTCCGAGACGACTCCACTAGATGCCACTATTGAAGAAGCGATGCCATCAGATGCTGCTGGTGACACTAAATACAAGGAGAAGAAGGCTCTGGTGGTGGAAAAAATCAAAAGATGAGGTTCTGTGGAAGTAGCGCATCAAGGCCGGTAAGGCAATGTTTGTTCTTAGAACAACTGTTAAAGATGAGCTGTTAGAGTATACCAGGGATGTTGTTACACCAAAAATTGCATGGGACACTCTCGCTACACTTTTCTCCAAGAAGAATGGTGCCCGTCTCCAATTACTTGAAAGTGAGCTCATGACAATCTCGCAAGAAAGTATGATGATCAGTCAGTATTTCACCAAGGTAAAATCACTATATAGCGAGATTGCTCAGGTAGCCCCTAAAGAGAAGATCAGTGAGCATTGAATGAGAAGGATAATTATTAATGGCCTTAAACCTGAATACAGCTGGTTTATGGCTGCTATCCGAGGCTGGCCAACTCAACCAATATTGTTGGAGGTGGAGAATATGCTCGCCAATCAGGAAGCATTAGCCAAGCAAATGGTTGGTGTTTCCCTAAAGCAAGAGGAGGAGGCACTGTTCAGTAGTAGAAGGAAGAGTCAATTTAACCCAAAGCAGAGACCTGCAACAAAAGACATAACAACACACCAAAGAAGGCCAAAGGAAAAGACTGACTTTTTAGGGGGAGCTCAAAGTCAAAGGAGTAGCAACAACCATCCATCTAAATAAGGTGACAATCGATATGATCGCTGCTACAATTGCGGGAAGAAAGGGTATTATACAAGAGATTACTAGTACAAGAAGAAAGGCCAAGGGAATGCAGCAACATCAAGAAGCTTCCAAAGCGCCAGTCATTAAAGGAATGACAGTGAAGATGAGTGGGACGTTGAAGTAGTATTTGCAGTTGCAAACACCGAAATGAAGGAGCAAGAAGCGGCTTTGACAATAGTATCAAGAAGTGGGAAAATCAACTATGAGAGTAACTGGATCATTGACTCCGGTTGCTCAAACCACATGACCGGTGATATCAAGAAATTAGAAGACTTGGAGAAGTACAATGGAAGGCAGGTGATCGTAATAGCTAATAACTCTAAGCTGCCTATCACCCAGATCGGTAAGACATTAATTTCTCCACGCTTTAGTCCAGGTCAAATTAAGTTGCAGTTTCACAACTAACAGCACAAGGGAAACAAGAAATTAAGGTGTACCACAATTTAAAAGAATCAGGTACACCAGTAATGGAAGGCCACAAATTGGAGTCTATTTATGTGATGTCGGCAGAATCAGCCTTTGTGGACAAAACCCGGAAGAACGAGACATCTGATCTTTAGCACGCACGATTACAGCACGTGAGCTATCATAAGTTGAAGCTGATTGTCAAGAAATCAATGGTCAAAGGCTTGTGTGATATAGAAGTACAGACTGACTCGGTATGCACTGGGTGCCAATTCGAAAAGGCTCACCAACTTCTTTATCAAAAATCTAAATACAGAGCCAAGGAGCCTCTAAAGCTAGTGCACTCTAATGTATTTGCCCCAATCAAACAAGCATTTATAAGTGGTGCCAATTACATGGTGACCTTTTGATAAGTGCTTGAATATACATGTTTTACCGACTTGTTTTACATACATTGAGCATCATTTTACCATTGATTATGTCTCATAAAGTGTATTTTGGTGTCCTTTTATGCAATTAGGTTGTGGAAGTGTTAAAGGAGGAAAAGGAAGCAAAGATGGGTTATAAAGACCTATTGTTGGGAGTTTTTGTACAACACAAGTGTCAAGGCACAAGAGGGGATCACGCACATGAGGGTGTGTGCCAACTTCCTGAAGAATTCAAGATGATTTATGTAATGGAAGCGCACAAAGGCAGTCACACCTTCATGTCCCAACTTGTGTGAGGATAGTTAAAGCTCTCAAATGATGATTCGAAGAAGGAGAAGTCTTATAACTCACCACATGGACGTGTGCCCGACCATGTGGCCTTAATATGAGAGAGTTTGGAGCATAATTATGAAGAGTACTGTAGCAAAAACAATGTTCATTTCACTGTAGCAGTACTGTAGCATAATTACTGTTCACGCGACCGCGTCAAAAATCCCACGCGACCGCGTGGAAATTCTGCAGCCCACGCGGTCGCGTGCAGACACGCGGCTGACGCGGTTCAGGCTTATAAATAGCCCTTTTTGCCGATTCTTTTGATATCTTTTGTGTGGCTTTTGAGAAGAGCGGCTAGGGTTTCTAGGAGGAGGTCTTTGGCGATATTGGGAGTTGTTCTTCACCAACTTCGATAGATCTTTCGACGAGATAGCATCGGGGAGCCATTGGCGACCTAGCTTCGGAGAAGGTTTCTTCGAGACGTTAAACAATTCATCAAGGCCATCATCACGAATTTGAGGGGGTTTATTTTCATGGATTACATTGCTTTTTACTTCACTATCTTTTGCTTTGTAATAAGTCCCATGGAGGGCTAAACCCTAGTAGATATTTGGGCATGTGAACCTTAGGTTTCGATTCATGTATTGACTTTCTTTATGCTTTCTTTTAATTCCAAGTTTATTTAAGTTTTAATCTTGTTTAATCATTGTTTGCATGCCTTATTAATTCGTATGGTTGTTTGGTATGCTTGATTTGTTTCCTTGGTGAGAGAGAGATCTCCATTAGGGATTAGAACATACAAGATTAAAGAGGGTTGAGAGGGTGAGTCTTGAGATAGAGGAGTGTCCCCTTTCCCTTCCGATTGAGTGTTTCCTATCTCCGTATTCCCTAAGTTTTATGCAACCATATGGGGTGTGAGGCGTGAGATTGATAGATTTCTCCGCCTGAACTTTTGTAAGGGGTTAGGGATCTTTCGCCTAGAAGTAGGGTTAGATCTAATTTTAGGAATCGGTTTCACTCTTAGGTATCCCTAAAACTCATTGCGGTCATATAGGGTGTGAGGCGTTGAGATTGAGTAAATTCTCCGCTGGGACCTTGTAGGGGACTAGTATCGGTGGCCTGGAAGCAGGGATCGATTGTTCTTGGATTACCTCGACTCATAGAACTTGGTTTAGAAGCATTTAGTTAGTTTTGCACTTCATGATAGAACCTAGGGGGATCATTGCCCGAGTATCTCATCTTCATTGATTGAGATCTCCTTTACCTTTTCCTTTTATTTGTTTTCTTTCTTGCGATTTTCTTACTTTACATATTACATTCAATTTCTCCATATTATTGTTTCGACTAGATAACTAAGAATCAGTCATTACTAGTACTTCCGTTCCCTGCGGATTCGACTACCCACTCACCGGGGTAATTATTACTTCGACAACCCGTGCACTTGCGGTACACACACGCAAAAGGGTGTGTCACCTTTATCGATGACTTCTCAAGGTATGTATGGGTATTCTTTATGAAAGAAAAATCTGAAACTTTTTCTTAGTTTAAAGAGTTCAAAGAGAAAGTGGAGTGTGAGCTACACAAGAAGGTACAGTGCCTTCATACCGACAATGGAAGAGAAAGTATATCTCAATAGTTTGGTGTTTATCTGAAGGAGCAGAAGATTCGAAAATAACTAACTTGCCCCAACACTCCACAACTAAATGGCGTAGCTGAAAGGAAGAACCGCCATATTACAGAAGTATGCCAAAGTATGCAACATGCCAAGAATGTGCCAGGAGGGTTTTGGGCCAAATGCATAAGAACAGCAGCTCACATCATCAACTGGCTTCCTTAAGAAAAGATGTTTTTTTTCTCTCCATTCCAAAAATTATGGAAGACTAAACCCACAGTATGACACTTCAAAGTATTCGCGTGTTTGTGCTACGTCTATGTGCCTGATCACCTTAGAACCAAGTTTGACAAAAAAAGGCAGTACGCTGCATATTTGTTGGATATAATAAAGAAAGAAAAGGATAGAGGTGTCGTGATCTAGTGATAGGGAGCATCCATACATCAAGGAATGTAGTCTTTGATGAAGCCTTAACTTGGTGGCCTTCAGTAGACTTAGTCCAACCAAATATGAAGGAGACTGAAGCCATGGTAGAAGAAAAGTTCCAAGACCAAGCTTAAGAGGTACCAACAACAAATGAAGAAGACACAAGTCCAAGATCATCGAAGACTAAGAGTTCTTAGAAGATTAAAGTTCATGAAGAAGCTGAAGAAGACTTTGTATTTTTGGCAGAAGAAATGCCTCTATCTTTAAGGAGATCATTGAGAGTAAGGCATCCTAATCCTAAGTATGCAAATGCTGTACTAATCATGGAAGTTGAAGAACCAACAACTTATCAAGAGACAGTTAAAAGTGATAAATGTACGAAAGCAATGGAGGAAGAGATAGCAACTCTTAAGCAAAATCAGACGTGGGAGTTGGTACGAAGGCCAAAAGAAGCAAAACCAATCTCGTGCAAGTGGGTGTATAAAGTAAAGACTTGATCATATAGAATAGTCAAAAGGTACAAACCTTGACTCATGGCATGAGGATTCTCATAGTAGTATGGAATAGACTATGACGAGACATTTAGTCTAGTACCAAAGCTCACAACAGTACGAGTACTATTAGCTCTAGCAGCAAGCAAAAATTAGAAGCTCTAGCAAATGGATATGAAGAATGCCTTCCTACATGGAGAGCTTGATCGAGATATCTACACGGAGAAACCATAAGGATTTGAGAGCAAGGCTCATCCATAGTATGCAAGCTCAAAAAGGCATTATATGGATTGAAGCAGGCTCCAAGAGCATGGTATGGGAAAATTTCAAAGTTTTTTGTACAAGGTTGCTACAGGTTGACATCATCATATTCGAGACTATTCGTCAAACACATAGGAGGTAAGATGGTCATAGTCCCGGTGTACATTGACGAGCTTATCTTAACTGGAGATCTCACTAAAAAAATATAGCAAATGAAAGACAAACTTTCAGTTCGGTTCCAGATGAAAGAGCTAGGAGAATTGAAGCATTTTCTAGGGCTCGAAGTCGAGAAGATAAAGGAATGTATATATGTTCCTCTATCAACAAAAGTATGCAAAGAGTATATTGCAGACATATGAGATGCTGGAATGCAAGCCACTGTCTACATCAATGGAGCCAAACATCAAGCTTGGTGCTGGAGAAGGGAAAGACCTAGAAGATTCATGGATGTATCAACAATTGATAGGTAGCTTTATCTATCTAACTCTTACTTGACCTGACTTGACATATGCAGTTGGAGTAGCAAGCCGCTATATGCAAAATCCCAAGAAGCCATACTTGGAAGCAGTACGGGGGATACTTTGATACTTAAAAGGAATTATGGATTACAGTATTTTATATTGTAAAGGTGAAGGATACTGAGTAATTGAATATTGTAATGCTGATTATGCTGGAGATTGTGACACAAGATGGTCGACGACAGGTTACGTCTTCAACTTAGGATTAGGAGTAGTGTCATAGTGCAACAAGAGGCAACATACTGTATCTCTCTCCACAACAGAAGCAGAATTCAAAGCAGCAGCTATGGCAGCATAAGAAAGCGTGTGGTTGATACAATTGTTGAGAGATCTTCACTAATCGATCGAACAAGGAACACTTCATTGTGATAATAGGTCAGCAATATGCTTAGTAGAAAATCCAATGTTCCATGCAAGGACCAAGCACATTGAGGTACATTATCACTTTCTAAGAGAAAAGATTCTACAAAGAGAGATTCACTTTGGATTGAGGCCAACAGAAGAGCAAATTGGCGACATCTTCACCAAGGGGTTAGGTACAAAGAAGTTTGAAGAAATGCTTGTTCAACTTGGAGTATGTAGCAAATCAACAATTCAGAGTAAGTCGGCACTGAGGAGGAGTAATGAAGAATAAGATCAAGCTTCCAGAAGAAGCTTGAATCATCATCACTGACTTCCTTGGAAATTTGAGCACCAATTCTAGAACATTCAAATAGTATGTATGCTAAATACCTATAGTCATCTATCCACCGACCGTGGTGGCTATAAATATGAGAACCAATGTCTCCAAAATATGTAAGAAGAGAGAAAAGCAAACTCAGTAAGTGCATAGAGTGAGAGTGAGTGTATGGTATGAGTAAGTACTAGTGAGAGAAAGTGAGAATAATAGAATAATAAAGTGTAAATTTTTTGAAATATTAATAAAATAAGTTCCAGATCTCTCTCCACTAAACAATCTTAACAAAAACAATAATAAATTCATGAGAGTTCATGGTTCATGGAATTCACCACCAATACCACCACCCCATCTCCCCCCCCAAAAAAAAACCCACCAAATTCACCTCCACAACCTCCTTCGCCTTTAGCACCCCCACTTGCATCAATCCATCTCCAAGGCCTCTACCACCTCATGCTCCACCAAACCCAACACCACCTCCTCCACCAATTGAGCACCACCCCCAATCCCAACTCTAACACCAAGCTCCACCATCTCCACTCTCAAGCATCCCCACCTGCATCAATCCATCTCCAAGGCCTCCACCACCTCATGCTCCACCAAACCCAACACCACCTCCTCCACCAAATTGAGCACCACCTAGCATAGCACCACCCCCAAGCCCAAGTCTAACACCAAGCTCCACCATCTCCACTCTCAAACCTCCTCTCCATGCCGAAACTGTGTTTCGCTCATCATAAGTAAACATGATCCTTGTTATTTTAATTGATTAAAGCTTTATTATTATTTTTATTTGTTTAATAATATTTTAATTCTAAATATCAAATACTGGTGCAAAGATTAAGGTAGTGTTTGGTTAGATGTAGTTGAAAATACAGTGGATTTTCAATTATAGTGTATTTGTAAATCCTTGGATTTAAAAATGCAGGAGAATCAAATTTGATGTTTGCTTAACTGTATTTGGAAATGCTGGATTTCAGAATGTTGTGTTTGTTTGAAAGGATTTGTAAATCTGGATTTTGAAAACATGTGTTAGTTGGATGTGTTTCTAGGATATAAAAACCTTTGGTGAGGTTACCCCCCATATTAAGTTATTTTTAAATTTAATTAATTATAAATGCACAATTAAATGTTATTAAAAATAACAAAAATAATTATGGATATAATGTAGGGTTATTTGGTGTTCAAAACACGCAACGGAAGGTGAAATAATCCAATGGAGGATCTATTTGCATTTAAAATTTATTAAACTTGTTATAGATCGGATCTAAAACATACCTTTGAAGTAGATTCCTTTTCCTTTCAAAACCTCTTCGATAATGCGAAGACTCTATGCGTATCTACACTGAGACCAACCTTTGCTATCAACCCTTTGACAAAATGGAATTGATGAATAAATTGAACTAAAGGTTTTGACTCTCAAAACTCACTTGATCGATTGCCCTTCTTGTTTTTATCTTCTCTTTTTCTTTCTTCATTACTTAAAACCATATATAAGTCTCCTTATATAAGCATATGTATGAGGCATTTACGGTTTCTCAAAACCTTTGGGTTTCCAACCGTCTTTTGGTTTTCCCAAAACCAAAACCATCAAGCATTAATATGTCTTTTGGTTTTTCCCAAAAACCTTTTGAATTCCAATAACCAAAAACCATTAAGTGTTCGCATTTATGTTTCGGTTATCTAAAACATTTTGGTTTTCCCAAAACCTTTTAGTTTTTCCAAAACCAAAACAATAATCCATTTGCATGTGGCTTTTAGGTTTCCCAAAACCATCGCATGCAATCATCATTTAATTTGTTCATTAATATTAATTATATTCTCTATGCTAGTAAAGAATATAACAATATTCCATTTGGACTAATTAATTTATTTATTTGATCAATCAAATAATCCTAATTTAATTATCAAATAATAAAATAATTAATCCTTTAGCAAAGATTAGAACACTCGTTAGTGTGTGACCCCATAGGTTCAATACTAAGCCGGTAGCAAATTAGTCATACTAATTTACTAATCAAGGTTGGCGTCTAGCAACACTCCTTAACGACCGGATAGCATGAAATATACTCTCAAGAACCTGTTGAAGAATAATGTAATATTTTTCTTTTGTCTATAAAGCCCCGGGTCAACCCTAGGATATGGTTGGATTGTCAAATCTCAATAGGTTACCAACTATGTTTCATGTCAATT
This sequence comes from Dioscorea alata, assembly GCA_020875875.1. NCBI lineage: Eukaryota > Viridiplantae > Streptophyta > Magnoliopsida > Dioscoreales > Dioscoreaceae > Dioscorea > Dioscorea alata. Next base: position 12,348,781 of record CM037021.1, read on the forward strand.
ATAACCGACCAACGAATGACCCAAGAAACTTTTTTCTTCTTCATTCAATTGCCCTGACCAAGGACTTAATTTAGTCGTTATAAATAATGACAACATAGAGCTCAAACTTATTACCAAGAGTCGACAGATTCCATCTTGATCAATCATTAATTCTACAAGTATTTAATCATGCCTAATATCCTTTCAACTATTGTCCTAGGGCAATAGATGTCTAGAATCAAAGTATGATAAATAACTTGTTAATTACTATGATGATCTCATGTCAAAGGAACTATTATATCTCATTCTTCAAGAGAATATCCTATTGATAGTTTATGGTAATATTTACCATTAGGAATCCTCAATTGAGTCAGTTCAATGATCATATCTCCATATGCATCATCTATATATGTGATTTAGTTAATGAGATCAACTAATCTTTATCTTATAGAGACTATCACACATATATTGATCTAACCGGATCACTAATGCCCTGTTCTTAATGATCCTGTAACCAAGAACCTTTTTTAGATTAAATAGTTTAAGACTTGACTCTCATTATTATGATCTCCATCATAATGAAAAGTCTCTAAATTTAATCAAGGACATTATCATATTAAACACTTAACATGATAATAAAAGAAAGTCAAAGTCATATATTAAATAAATTGTATTGTTCAAAATGTGTTCAAATTATCACATAAGAGATTGGGTCTAGGGCATATCAACTATATTCCTAACATATAATCACTAATTTAACATATATTATGTTTTAATGATTATAAATATCATTATTAATTTTAATTAATAGAATTAAATAATATCTAAATTTAATAAATTTTTTTATTTAATTAATATATTAAGTAAATAATCATATTAAGTGTTGTTTAGGTTCTTTTTTGGATTTTTCTTTTTTAATAACAGGGTACTTAACCCCGGCATCGGAGTTAGCATTTAGGTTCTAATCATTAAAACACAATAATTAATTGATTTGTGTTTTCCTTCACACATAAATGACATAAATTCTATTTAGGGAAAAACAATGAACAAGAAAGCAAAAAGCCTTCCCCCATGTAAAGGTCGCCCTATATTAAAGGAGGAAAAATTTGCAAGTTCATATGCTTCAAACAAGATTCATATAAGAAAGATTTCAAGTTGTACCTGATACTTACAACAAGCAAAACATCATAAATAAGTATATCATCATTCAATAATTTAGACATTACCAACTTCATAGTTTCAAGCTTTAAAACATTCAAATGAACAAGAGTTTAGACTGAGTACACAAACAATAAAAACACATTCAAAACCAAAGGGGCAAACATTTCAAAGTCAATCCCATCAAACTCCAAGCACTTAAGTTTACAATTTAATGCAATGAGCCTTCAATACTCAAAATCCTGCACATATGAAAAAATCCCATTTTTATTATGATGAGCTAATTAACAATAACAATATACAAATAATGATATTAGTATTGTTAGTTATCTATTGCATTCTTCATGGTCACATTGGTAAACTCTTTGGAATGTCCCATAGTCTGCAACATCCTATTAAAAAAAATGACTATAATATACTACATACATAACAATCATCACAACATACATAGAAAAAATTAAATAAATAAAAACCAACCTAAGTGGGCCTTGGGAAAAAGTCTCCTTGATTGTGAAGTGATTGAAAAAAGTCCTCCGCCCAATACTTCCTTAACTTTTCATCTTTTGCTAAGAAACCCATAGCTCTACTATCGTCAGCCATTAACCAATCATAGGCCTTATTGATTTCACCGCCAGAGTAGCCATATGTTTTGAGCTTCATGCATTCGCCAATCAATTCCTTTGCAAATTATAAATCTCGAGTAGACTTCTTTCCACTTAATGCCTCCTTAAGGGTGTTATTCATCTCTTCTATTGGTTCAACTTCTGAGGGCATTTTGCGTTTTCCTTTCTGTTTTCTTGATTGAGTAGAGGATGCTCCCCTAGGTTCTGTACTCTCTGATTGGTTGTGGATGGGCGGTGGCGTGTTGTGATGATAATCAGTCTCTTCAAAGAGCATGTCATCAAGACCATCAATTTGGGATGGACAGCGGGAGTCATCATTATCATCCATATGTGTGCCAATATCATCCCCAAATTGAACAGCACGACTTCCAGTTGCTTAATCATTACCACAAATAAGCTTGAGCAAGTCATGATCCTCAATTGGTTTGTTTAAATATGGTTCATCTTGTGGATGAGCCTAACATATAAAAACACGTCTAACTGAACATTTAGATAAAAATTATTTCATACAAAATAAATAATTGGACAATGTAAATAAGAATAAATAAGAAATAAATTTATACCTGTACATAGTTCCTGAATTCTGATTCCCCCATAATAATCATCTTCAATCTATTATCTCATCCCATTCCACTTAGCTCTTTCAATTTTTTAATTTTTACCCATCGTCTGCGAATTGTTCTTAGGTGGTTAGTTACATTTGCTTCAGTAACTGTAACTCCAAACTCGTTCTTCATTGCAATAATTGTAGCATGAAATGCTTGGGGTTTGAATCCCTTGTCGACTTTGAAACCTTGTTCCACTTGACTCGCCATGAATCTTATGAAAAATCAGCTTTCCGCAGTTGTCCATCTTTTATTACCACCAATTCTTTTAACAGAGGTTCTCATTGATGACATTTCGCTGTCTTTTGACATTCCTATGTTCTCCATTCTATAATTGGAACATACACAAGTAATATATTGTAATTAATGTATGAATATTTTAAGAAAATAATTGCCATAACTAACAAAATGAAGTTTCACAATAACCATATGATAAATGATAGCAAATATAAAACTAATTCATAGAAACACAAAAACGCAACAAACAAGTACAAACCCATAACATGAAAAAAAAACACATGGTAACATCATTTGATGAGAAAAGGAAACGTAATTTTCCATAAAAACAATTAGCCATTGTCTATTTGTTAGCCCACATATCACTTGCAATTTGTTCTCTACATGCCACCCATTCGTGGGCCTCCTCCCTTTGTTCTCTCATGTTACTTTCTAATGGTGGTCGTTGTGGTCTCCATTCTTCCTCAGAAGGTATGAAAATATCTTCTCCTCCACTTATAATACAATTATGCAAAATACATGTAGCTAACATAAGTTCAGCTTGAGTTTTGAATGGAAAGAATGGTCTCGATGACAATATTTTGAAGCGTCCCTTAAGAGAACCAAAAGCTCGTTTAATGGTGGTACGGGCTGATGAATGACGAAGGTTAAAAAGTTCTTTATGATTAGCCAGTGTCCGTGAGCCAAATTCTTTAAGATGGTATCTAACACCTCTATATGGAGCTATAAAACCCAGTTGCGTTGCGTATCTAGCATCGACTAAGTAATATTTCCCTAAAAAAATTCAAAGTTGGTGGTTAATTTGTTATTGAATGCTAAACTATATATTAGTCAACTAAAGAAAATATATACCTTCAGTGACTGATAGTCCATTTGGTCTTTCAAGTGTATCATGTAAAACTAAAGCATTATGTGCTGAATCTTCTCATGCAGCAAGAGCATAGGTAAAACGTAAGTCAAAATCAACAGCAGCAAGCACGTTTTGTGTAAGGTATGGTTTTCTCCCATGAAATGCTGCAACTTTAGATGCAGGAACAGAAGCATGTATATGGGTCCCATCTAAAGCTCCAATACAATCCTATCATTAACACATTGTAATTATGAACTAGTTCTCGAATAATTAATTTATTTGATTAGATCGATAGTTTAATACATTGAAATAAGGATATAGTGTGGACCTTGATGTTATATACGCTGGAGTCTGTGTACTAGGTGGCCGCACATATTCATCACACAATTGTCCTATTGCGTATAGGACATGATTAAAGTACCTGCTAATGGTCTCACTAGATCTAAGGAAATTATGTGCTATGGCACGATTACGTTGGTTATGTCCTATGGTGTGGAGGAACATCAGTAGTTGCTCTTCAATAGTGATATGCAATGTGTCTCTCATAAGGCCCTTTCGTCTCATTATCGAGCAAAGATTGAAGAAGGTTGATTTGTTCATATGGACCATATTGATACTAGTTGTGTCATTTCCATCTATTAGTCTCGATAAATATTGCTCTCTAATTTCTGACCGAGCACAAGAGGGCTCTCTACAGAGTTTTCGTCGTTTATTATGCAAAAGTAATGTGACTGCAAAAGCCTAGGCAAGGATTGTAATGCGAGCAACATAAAAGTTATCCTCTATGTTATGGCCAACCATCTACAAAATATTAAAAAAGAACATGCAAAGTAGTTCATGACATTGTGTGTTTTAAATATGAATACATAAACCAAAAATGGCATACAAAAAAATTTCAAAGTTAATTGTATTAAATAAATTAACATACAAATACTTGTAACAAATCTATGACACCATATGGCCATAGTTGAGAAGCATCAGATAAAAAAACATATAGATACACAACACATAGTCTGACTTGATAAATTAATTTTGGTAATATAATTAATTTATAAAGTTTCAAGTACTAATTGAATGTGCATGCAATGAGCATGGCAGCCCATTCTATGTTGTTAGTAGTGATGAGGTGCATGGAATGCATGCCTATTACTTGTGTACAATTGGTTTAATTTTTATCATGTAAGGACATCTGCAAATCAAGTTATGTACTTATGTAAAACCTTATGCTAGCTTATAAAAACCTACTTACTTGGTCTTTCAATTCTTTCTAATATGCAGTTTTCTTGTCAATCTTGTTCTTCAACCCAATACACTATGCCTGGAGAAAAATGCAAAGCAAACTATTAATTCTACGAAATTCAGAAAAATTTCTTGTTTGACATATGCTTAACTTGTATTAATGTTCATTAGCCTTTTGCCACATTTTGTGTCTGAATTTTGGTGTCTTTGAACACCTCAATCTGTACACACAAACTTCTTATGAGTTGAAATTCCTGCTGTTAACAACTCTGTTTTAGAATATAAGTTGTATTTGTGAATTTATTTATTATTTCAACCAAAATATATCTTCTCTGCAGGACATATGTCATCTTTGGATTATGGTTAATTGTCCGGCCATGGCATCAACAAAAAACATAATAATATTTTTATATTTAAGATTTTAAATAAATAAAAAAATCCAGTTTAAAGTTCATTGTAACGTAAACCTGCAGACACGATGAGATATTAAATCCAAAACATGCAGGCCATTATTGCTTTGTATAATGTCATCCAGAAAACAATTAAAAAAAAAAGATAAACAGAGAAATAAATTACAACCATGGAAACAAATGTGAATACAACCAACATTAATTACAATAGAATCAACATACTTAGAAAAATTTGAATCAATTACAATAGATTCAATTACACATGTTTCATACAATAGAATCAATTACATGGAAACATATCTGAATACAACCAACATCAATTCACTGGAAAATTCTCAGAGAAAAAAAGATAAACAGAGAAATAAGCCCATAGATTAAATTTGTAGGTCAAATATTTATTTGTTTGGGAATGCAATCTTCATCATGCTAAAAAATTAATAAGCAACCACCATAAATTACTACCAACAGGAACACATAGTCACACATATAGAGATGACAGGCAAATTGGCAAAAGAAATCTATGCATAAAAGAACATGCTCAAGTGATCTACTTCAAACAATTAAGAGCAGAAGTATTTTCATTGATATGGATCAAGGATCCTTCAAAAGTGGAAGGATTATGTATGCATTATGATGGAGGAACGGACCAACTAACTTACTCCCAAAGGTCAAATGCAAGCATGAACAATGATCAATACTATTTCTGCTTTAATATGACCATGGGTTATAAACAAAATAAAAAATGCATGCAACATCCTAAACCAAAGATGAGCACAACAACTAAAAAGATGAAGCAACATTACTAAAATAATATATGTCATAATTCAATAATACCATTCAAACAAACAAAATCAATAAACAAAAAGAAAGATCATATGCCAATAATAATTGAATAAACATGGAAGGCAAGCTTAACCAAACCAAATGAAACTTTTGATAACAAAAGATTGTTGCCTCCGAAAATGAAAAGAAGCCAAACTTCAAAAATACCAAATCAGCAGATATTCACCAACAGAATCAATAAATCAAAATACCAAGTCAGTAGATTTTCAGAAATAGAATCAGAAAATCAAAATACCAAGTCCACAGATATTAATAAACAGCACCGAGAAATCAATACACCAAGTCATACGATATTCACACATAAGATCAAGAAAAGAAAATCCTAAGCCATAAGATATTCACGCACCAAGAAATCAATATACCAAGTCATAGAACATCAAGAAATCAAAATACCAAGGTAGCACGTATCCACCAAACAACATCAATAAATCAAGCACAAATAAAAGCCCTAGATGCCGATAAAAAAAACCATCTTTTTTAAATAAAAACCCCATCTTTTCCAAAAGGAAACTAAATCGAAAGACCAAGATCCCCAAAACATAAAACCAAGCCAAATAGAGTCGCGAACAACAAATCAGATATGATTACCCTCCTCGCCGAAAATCAACAAGAAATCGGAAATAAGACCATTCAATCAATGACAAAAGGAACAAATTCACATAAAAAGCCAATTTTTACATCATTCGAGAAAGAGAAACCCAATAAAACCCTAAAAATTACAAAGAAATCAAGCAAAATCGAATCACTCTAATAAAAACACAGGTACCAACATCAAAATCATCACCGATCTCTCACAAATCTAAGCCAAAGGGCCTGAAAAAATAGAGAAATCAAAGAAGAAAATACCTTCTTTAGGAGCCTTGAAGGATTTGGGGAAGACACAAAGATAGAGAGCAAGAGTTCTAATTACTTGTATGCCAGTGCTAGATTTTGGAGAAGGTCAAACATTGACGGAGTTGCGCCGGTGTCCAGGTTGAAGAGCTTCAACAAGAACGGAGCTGCTCTAGCGTTGGTGCTAAAAATCTTCAAATCCTTAGAAGGGAGTTGCGCCGGTGTCCTTGTAGAAGGAAGTTGCTCTACTACCGATGATGAGGTGTTGTGCCGGCGTTGGTGGTGACGAGCTTCTCAGAAGCGGATGTTCTCACCTTCGTGCTGATGGACAGAAGAATCCCTCGCATGATGACATGTGAGGAATTTCATGAGAAGTTCAAATCCTTGGATTTGGTTTTACGATTAGTTTGACCGTAAACCAAAATCCTTGGTTGATAGTATTTCAAAATCCCATGACAAAATAAATCCTGCAAAACAATCAACTTATTTTAAAATAACAAGGGATTTGGAGTTACATGGAACTCCAAATCTCTTGAAACAAACACACTCTAAAAGGATTAAAAGAAAAGAATGAGAAAAATAAGAGAACTATTATGATAATTAAACATAAATATTATTTTTATGGGCTATACATGTATTATAAGGATTTTCAACTGTGTATATGCAAAAATCTCTACAAGATTTAACATTTTCACATGCTTATTATTAATTCATGTGCAAACAATATGGAAAGTTATATATATATATATATATATACACACACACATGACACATTGACACACAGGCAAAATATAACTTATGAAGACTAAGAAGAGGTGAGATTTGAAAAACTTGAGTAGGTCCTTATGCTCTAATTAAAATTTAAAGAGTGGAGAGAAAGAGAGACTAACAAGAGAAGCAGAGTCCAACCAGTATTTTAACAAGTAAGGATCTAAGTCTATATATATATTACATCAAATATGAAAATGCTTATTTATTTAAAATTTTTGAGATTTTGTTCTATTATTATTCTCATTTTTTTTAATTATTATCATAATATGCAAATGCTTATTTATAAATAATAAAACTATATGAACAAGTTTCTAAATTCTAACTAAACCAAACCTCAAGACCGAAGAAAGGGGGAGACATTGAAAAGAAGAAAAGAGTTTGCCATTTCAACTTAGGACCTAAGGTGCTATTTATATTTTTTAAAATAAATATGTAAATACTTATTTATTTAAAATTATTGAATTTTTGATAAATTATTATTTTCATTAGTTTGTTTAATTATTATCATAATATGTAAATGCCTATTTATAACCGGTAATAATTAAGACCATTTATGTATAAATTTGTACAATCTTATTTATTTGCCATATTTATTAACTCTTTATAAGTTTAGGATATTTACAGAATTAAGTATTTAAGTTGATAAGCTTGTGCTTTTTTTTTTTATGAAATTATTGATATTTTAATATTTTATTTATCTGTAAAATTGAAAGAATTGAATATTTATTTATAAATTTGAGATTGTGTATTATAGGACATAGATAAATTTTTAATTAAATGACCACAGAGTGGAGAGTCTTCTAATGCTCGTAAATACCATCAGGCTCTGAATTAATTTTGGATTTCAATTCTGATGACATTGTTAGTGATCCGGGGATACGAAATTAAAGCCAATTGCTAACTTTATAATTGTGATTAGAGAAGGGAGTATTTAACTAGAGGCCTTTATCAACCGATTAGTCACAATTTTCCTCAAAATGAATATGGTAAATAAAGAAGGAGCTTTCAAGATGCTTGGTTTAAACATCCATGGTTAGAGTATAGCGTGACCAAAGATGCAGCATTTTGTTTTTGGTGTTATCTTTTCAAACCAAGCATGGAGGTGGAATAGGAGAAAACGCATTTACTAAAACGGGATTCAACAATTTGAAAAAAAAAACATTAGAAAAATTTATATAACACATTGGCGTTGTAAATAGTACTCACAATGATGCCAAAGTACAGTTTCAAAGCTTCTAAAATCAAAGGCAAAGCGTGTCACGCCAATTAGTTGCACATTCACAAGAGATGGAGGTCACATACCACATTCGCTTAATGGTGTTTCTAGATGTAACGTGTTTTCTATTAAAGCAAGGTCTATCTTTCCGTGGACACGATGAGTCCTTAAGTTCATTAAATAAAAGCAATTTTCTCAAGTTGCTCTGATACGGAATGAAGAATTTTGGAAGGCAATGGATAAGTGCTCATGTATAAGCTATACGAAGTATACTTTTCTTATATTGAGCATCGCTTTACTTAGATTTTATCAATGATATGTGTGTATTTGTGTTCTTTTGTGCATATAGGATTGTGGAGGCGAATTCAAGAGAAAAGAAGCAAGAATAGGTCATGAACGCGATTGTTGAGAGAGTTCTTAGACCGGGCAAGGAATAAGGCACAATTTGTTTTCAAAGACATGTGAGTGTGTGCCAACCTCCAACTGAATTCAAGAAAATATGTGAATTAGAGGAGCACAAAGGCAGTCACACTCACATGTTCCGAATTGTGCAACATCATTAAGAACTTCATCAATGCGGTTAAATTGAAGACGCGACGTGATCTACCGTACGGTTGTGTGCCCAACTCGGTGGCCTCGATGAAGAAATGAAGTCAGGAGCATTTTGGCGCAAGTACTATTGCAGTACTGTAGCAATTCGTTGTAGCAGTTACTGTTTACAGCTCCCCGAAAATCAGAATTCCAGAGAATCCACACGGGCGTGTGGAATTTCCACACGCCCGTGTGGATACCCGATTTCAGCCCTTTAAATACCTCGATTTCAGATTTATTAAGGATCTTTTTTCTCATCTTTCTCCCATCTTCAGGAGAGCTCGCGGCTAGGGTTTGGAGAGGTTATTGGAAGTCTTTGGAAGCGGTCCTACGGCATCGACATCGAGTTCCTTTGGAGGAGAACTATTAGGGGAGCTTTCCTTGGCATCGATTCAGTGAGGTGTGCCCTATATTTGACAAGGAAACCTTTGGAGAATACGAGGAGGCTCCGCAAGACCATCGACACGGACTACGAGGGGGTTTTCTTTATGGTTTTTATACATATGTTTTCAAACTCTTTGTTGATTTTGTATTGCTCCATGGAGAGCTAAGCCCCTAGTGTGTGCTTGGACTTGTAAACCCTAGGATAACTTTGTTTTATTGACTTTTATTATGCTTCTTTAATTGATGATTTTAATTGAGTTTCAATCTTGAATGTTAATTGCATGATTTTCCCTTAGATGTGACACTAGGTTTGAGAATCCATCTAGGTAATCCTTTGAAGGTGTGACAACTTCGTTAGAGTTAGACTAAGCAAGATTGAAGAGGATCGAGAGGGTGAGTCGAGAGGTAGAAGAACGTCCCCTTTTCCTTACAACGTGATTTATCCTACCTCCACGTTCCAAGAGTTCTTTGCTGTCATAATTGAGTGAAGTACTAAGAGATGAACTCCACTGGGGCTTAATTGCTCGAGCAACAGAGTGAAGTGTTGTAGTGAATCTTAGTGCTAGGGCTTAACTGTGACTAGGGTTCTTTCGCTTGGACTAGAGGATTAGAATTATATTAGGGAATAGGGTTTATCACTTGGAGTCCCTAGAACCCCACGCAGTCGCACAAGTGTGAGGCGTCGAGAGTATCACTTTCCGCTGGATATAGTGTAGAAGGTTGGCCACTGTTGACCTTAGGTTTGGGACCGTGTGTATTTAGGTTTCCACGACTCATTAAAACATCAATTAGGAGGTATAATATTTGTCTTGCACTTGAAACAATAATCATAGGGTGAACATTATCCGAGTGCCCCATCTTCCTATCAGTTATCTCTCTTTATTCTCATTACTCTTCCTGCATTCTTTTACTTTCTTTTGCATTCATACACTGATTTCTCTCACCATGGATTTTCTTCATAGCTAAATAGTAATAACTCTTGTTTCTAAACACTATTCTCTGTGGATATGGCTACCCACTCACCGGGGTAAAAGTTTATTATTACGACGACCCGTGCACTTGCGGAACACTTACGCAAGGGATGCGTCATCAATTAATCAAAATGTCTCTGGAAACAATCAAATAATTTCTCCAAAAGTTCAAAAAGAGTTAGCAAATGCTTGTGTAGCGAAGATCACACGTGCTATTATTGATGATATTAGAGATAATTATTTTTTTCTTATGATTGAGGAAGCCCGAGATGTCTTAGTGAAATAGAAAATGGGAGTTATTCAGTGATGTGTGAATAATGATGGACATGTGATAGAGTGATTTCTTACTATGGTTCATATGGCTGGCACCTCTGCAATTTCTTTGAAGAATGCTACTGATTACCTATTTGCAAAACATGAGTTGTCTCTTTCAAAGCTAAGAGGACAAGGATATGATGGGACCTCAAATATGTGGGGTGAATTCAATGGTTTGAAGGCACTTATCCTAAGTGAAAATCCATATGCAAGGTATGTCCATTGTTTTGCTCACCACCTCCAGCTAGTGATTGTTGATGTTGATAAAGATAATCAGATTGTAAGTGATTTTTTTAATATATTACTATGATTGTTAATGTGGTCGGAGCATCATGTAAAAAAAGAGACCAACTTCGACAACATCATCATGATAGATTGGTTGAGCAGTTGGAGAAGATAGAGATTGTCAGTGGCAGAGGAAAAAATTACGAATCCAACTTAGCATACATAGGGGATACTTGTTGGGGATCGCATTACACTATCAATTTTTGGCTATTATCGATGTGTGCTTCAGTGTTAGAGATACTTCAAAATGTACATGAAGATAGTACTTCTAATAATAATAGAGGTATAGTGGCAAGTTTGATAAAAAAAAATAGAGAGTTAACAGTTTCTATTTGTGATGAGACACTTGTGGGGGATAACAAATGAATTATCACTTGTCTTACAACAAAAAAAATTAGAATATTATTCAAACTATGTATTTAATTGAAAATGTGAAAGCTAGGCTTCAAGAGTTTAGAGAGATAGATGGAAAGGATTCTTGCAAGAGGTTTTTCTTTTTGTAAGAGAAACTTGATCCTAGTGCCTAATATGGAAGATAATATGCGAATTTATGGTTGTTCTAGGCGGGATGGACAAGTCATTACTCATTTCCACCATTGTTTAGTCAAAATTTTCTATGAGGCATCTATTTTTTTTTATTTATAATGCTTTTGTAAATAGCTTTAATTTAGTTATTTAGTAAAGTTTGTTATGGATTTTATTATTGTTGTAATGTTAGGCTATTGATTTGATTGCACAAGCAATGCAAAATTGTTTCCTAGAAACTAGCATAGAGTTACTTCTTCTTGTGTCATACCTTGATACAAGGGACTCGTTCTCCAAATTCAACATAAATAAGCTACTTCGTATAGCAAAGCTTTATCTTGAAGACTTCTCAGTGACTGAACACATGTTGCTTGAGGATCAACTTACCATTTTTATTTATGATGTACAATATGATGAAGGTTTTTATATATATTGGGGACTTGGGAGGTTTACATCTCAGTTTTGGCTAAATTTCCATTAGGCTCTTGAGGTTCAGTACTGCATACCATCCTTAGACAGATGGCCAATCCAAGCGTACGATCTAGACACTTGAGGATATGTTGAGGGCTTGTGTTCTTGATTTTCAAGGAAATTGGGACAAGCATTTACCTCTTGTGGAATTCACTTACAACAATAGCTTCCATACAAGTATTGGTATGGCTCCTTACGAAGCATTGTATAAGTGTAAGTGCCAAACACCTCTTTGTTGAAGCAAAGTTGGTGATAGGAAATTGTAAAGTGTGGAACTAATTGAAACAACCACAAAAATGGTGAAGTATGCTTGTATGCATATGTATTTGCATTCCAAGGGAATATGGTTTTATGTGCTTTTATTTATTTAACCAGTGTATGATGGATTTCTTGATTTAGAAATTGGAAATACCTATATTTATGTATTCGACTTTGATGGTGCCTACAGGCTACTGTCTGACAATGCAATGGGGTCCCATGGTTTAACCTAATGGGAGGAAGCATGGTCAACCATGTGTTTACCCCTAGTCAAGAGGTGCGCAGAGCCATTGATAGGGTTCAGGAATTGTGATACATTCATTTATGTGAGAGGCCCAGGGTCACCACAAGGATCTAATGGCCAACACCAACGAGGTAACATTTGGATTTTAAAATGTTTAGAAACACCTTGGTGGTCTCATATTTCGTCACAACGACAATTAGCTCATGAATTACTTGAGGCCAACCTATGTTTTAAATTGTGTTCAATATGTTGAAGATTTTCCTTGCATGTATTATTGATAAATTATGCTTTAACTGTTAAGTTGTTGAATTCCTAGAAATTCTTTTATATGTTATTATTATTACGATGATTACTATTTTAATACTTTATTACTCTGTTATGTCTATGTTGTCACCACTCATTGGATAACACATGTTACTCACCACACTTTTTCTTCTTCTTCTCTCTCAGATTGCGGCGTTGGATTTGGTTGTACTGAGCAGGCATTAGAGTGACCTGTGTCTCCTCCATTGTCTAGGTTAGTTACCCTATCAGCATGTAAAGTCTATGAATAACTTTTTTAGCATCCTAAATGAGTTCAAAGCTATTTATATCTATTGCTTTCGTATAGAAATAATTTAAACTCGTTTTGGATTTAGCTTGTTGTAGGATAATTTAATTTTTTTATGAATTTATGCTTATTTGCTTGGACATATGCATTATTGATACAATGGTCTATCTGTTGTTAAGTGAGTTTTTTTAAGTGTTTGGTTTAATAGCTACACTTTAGTATGCGACTTGGTATGGTACTTTTGTGATATTGAAGTGTATCCACTTTAAAATAGTCTAATTTTGGGCCATTAGTTTTGTTTTGGATATTGAACATTATCATATAATGTAGGTTATTTTAGATATATATATATATAGTGTTAAAATGTTGTAGTTTTGCATTTAGTATATTTTAAGTCGGGGTGGGGCGAGGACGGGAAGTATCTCCCCACTCATCCCGGGTGGGGATTCCCCGTCCCCAACCAGATTGAGGAATCGGGGAGGAAAAAGCCCTACTCCCCGCCCCGGCCTCCCAACACAATTTTTTTTAAAAAAATCCACTAATTTAATGTTTAAATTCATGAACTTAGAATCTTAAATACCAATTAAGACCCATCTTTATTAATAACAAACATAATATTATATTATATATTTTTTATTTTTTTATTTTAACATAATTATTACAAAAATCCAATAATCTAAGGAAAAAATCCATAAAATTAGATATTAATTGAGACTAGTATTATATTATATATATTTTTTATTTTTTTATTTTAACATATATATATATATATATATATATATATATCATTTCAGGGTGGGGAGATAAATCCCCGTCCCCGCGGGTGAGGAATCGAATTTTAAGTTAATATAAGATAATGTTTACTATGCTAATAAGGAATGCTAATGTATGAAAGGTTAATTGGTTATTATTAATATTAAAAATTTATGACAGATTATTGACAAAGAAAATAAATATAGAGATATTTTAGTTATTACGCCAAAAAATTCTAAAAATATCTATTTGCACCGAACACAAAAAAAATTATTATTATTTTTAATTTAATTAATTGTTTAATATATATTAAATAAAAAATGTTAATTTTTTATGTTTTCATTAATCACTTTTTAGAATTATAATATAGCTCATGCGCGCTTATAGTTACTCGTTCCTTGCCAATGTGTGCGAATTTTTTACTCGCCACAAATGCAATTTAATTTCAAAGCATGCATCATCTATTTGGCTCTCCATATTAAGCATTATTTATTTAAATATCTTAGTTCAAAATTATTATAAATTTTTTACTGTTTTTTCTACAGTGTTTTTAAATAAATAAAATAATATTGTCTTAGTTTATATATTTTATTTTATTATTTAAATATGATTTATTGATTTTCTATGCTTATATATCCCAATTGTAATCCTACATGAATTTCCAATTAATAAATTATGTTGAAATTTTGTATTTATTTTATTATTTTAAATTTCTAACACCCCCTTTTTTGGTAAACACTTCCTAAAAAATCCGCTTAGAAAAATCAAATTTTAATTAAAAAAAAAATGGCGCTACTCGTTTCCTTGAAACCCTCGACGTTGGAGAAGCCCGGCAGGCATTCACCGCCGGCCGAGCAATCCAGTGGCCGAAACCCACTCGACCCTCTCCTCCCTGCGCTGCAATCCTTGGTCGACGCCCGCCGCTTCTCTTCCAAAACCTCCTTCATCTCCGCCATCAGAGCCTGCTCCGCAACCCTCTCCATTTCCCAAGCCAAACCCATCCATGCCCTCATCTTCAAGGCCGGCCTCAGCTCCGATAGATTCGTCGCTACCTCTCTCATCGATCTCTACTCTTCCTCTGGCTTCTTACATCATGCGCGCCAAGTGTTTGATGGAATTACTGACAGAGATGTAATACTTGAGACCTCAATGCTCAAAGCTCTACTTGACAATGGTGAGATTGAACATGCCAATGACTTGTTCGACGAAATGCTTGAGAGAGATGTTGTGGCTTGGAATGCGATGATTTGCGGGTGTAGCCAGTGTGGCTTGCCGGAGTATGCATTAGAGTTGTTCAGAGGAATGCAGGCCTTGGTGGTTCGTCCGAATGGAATCACATTCATCGGTGTGCTTTCGGCTTGTTCTCAACTTGGGTGTCTACCTTTAGGCTTATGGGTGCATGCTTATGTAAACCGGCATTTGGATGGTGACGAGAGCCCGGCATTGTACAATGCTCTTGTGCATATGTACGCAAAGTGTGGCCGGTTGGATGTAGCTCTTCAAGTGTTCATTGAGCAAGAACCAAAGAATTTAGAATCTTGGAACACAATGCTCAATGGCTTTGCCATCCATGGTTGTGGAACCAGTGCTCTTTCGCTCTTCTCGCAGATGATCAAAATAGGATTGTTGCCCGATAGGATTAGTTTTATCAGTGTCTTGATGGCTTGTAGTCACTCAGGTTTGATCGATGATGCCCGTGATTGTTTTTACCTCATGAGTAGAATGTACGGTATCGAGCCTAAGGCAGAACATTATGGATGTTTGGTTGATGCTCTTTGTCGCGGAGGATATGTCAATGAGGCATGGATGTTGATCAAAAGCATACCTTTTGAGATGAATGCCGGTGTTTATGGTGCTTTACTTAGTGGTTGTTTGAGATATTGCAACTATGGACTTGGATTGCAAGTTGCAAGACATCTCATTGAGATTGAACCTTGGGAGGAAAGCAGATACATGGCTTTGGTCAAACTTTATGCTATGCTTGGTAGGGATGAAGAAGCCATGAATGTGAGGAAGGTGCTGGATGAGAAGGGGATTAAGAAGTCATCAGGAAGTAGTGCAATTGAGATTGATGGTGTTGTTCATGAGTTCTTGGCAAAAGATAGAGCTCATTGCCAGTCTGAGGATATATATTCCATGCTTGATGTACTTGGTTCTACACTAGAGTTTCAAGAGTAGAAATACGCAAATTAGACATTGAAAACAAAATAAAAAACAACTATATATACAAAGAAAAAAATAGAGGCAATATAAGGTCCAAAAATAATCTTATCCCTTCTTTTAATAAGAAGTTTTTACCTAATGACTTGTCAAACTTAAACATTGAAACCTCTATTTTAATCATCCGATTTAACTTTCAATGTCAAACTCATCAACAAATAAATAAATAAACAAACAAACAAACAATAATACAATAAACGAAAGTAATCCTTTCCTCACATCACTCTCATCAAGAATATAAAAGAAGATATCTCATTGGCCTGATTCCTACCCAATTTATTCTCTCATGCACATAGTGAACGATAACTTCAAGGTCATTGCAACAAAGCATAAAATTTACAGAAGACTCCGAATGTGGAAGGAGTCTCAATCCCAACCTTTTCCTGCACCAATCTTTCCCTCTCAACAGATTATCAACATACGGAGTTATTTGGATATATGCTGGATGATGATTTCTATGGTTAGTGACTCTCATAGTCCATCAATGAGATGCAGATAATGCACAATTTGGCTGCAAAAACTAATGGTTGTTTGTTGCAGCTAGTTCCAATCTCTCCCATCTCTCTTTCCTCTTCTTCTCTTCCTGTGCAGAGATTGATTTCTGGTGCTTGAGCTCCAGGAGGCACTTTGAGTATAGTCTCGGTTCCAACTCCTCGATCATCTTTTTCACACTTATCGTCAGCTCCTGGACGGATTTGTTCCAATGGTAGTTAATGTTATTCTCCAGACTTTCCACAACTGCCGGAAGAACTCCTTCTTTAGACTGCATTGCCATCTTCACAAACTGCTCATTGTTCCACAAGTAGAGTGCTTTCTCTGCCACCTATGTTAAACATACAGACAATTAAAAAAATTCATGGCAAACACATGGCAGATTAATGATCAAACACTTCAATCATATAGAAAGATAGTATACAAACTTGAGAGTTTGTGCTGTTTAAACACTTGGCAATCTGGGTGCAAAGTGACACAGCAACCTCATCCAGCTGCTCCAGCTCAACACTCAGCACCAGTTCTTCAATCTCTGAAATCAGCACCAACTCCTTGTGGCAGTTGGTGACAGGCCAGTACCTCAATATCCCCCTTACCACAACTCCGGTGAGCTCTGCCCCCTTCTGAAGGAACTGTGATATGCAGTAAGACAACTGCAGATGGTATGCAGTCATCGCCTTATGCTTGTGCAGAGGCAACAAAACATTCACAAGGAACTGCTTGTGCTCCTCTTTCAATGGCACAGTGAACCCATTGATGATACTCCCCCATATCTCCAGCAGCTCCCCAATCCCGCAATGCCGCTCTGTATCACAAACAAATTGAAGGAACACATTCTTCATGGACTTCCTCATGAAGGCTCTGTTTGAGGTGAGCTTTGAGTACATCTGGTGGTACACATTCTTGAGTCGGTCACGCTCCCGGAGATCTTCAGAATGGAAAAGAGAGATGAGGCTGGAGAGGAAGCATTGGTTGATTTGTGATTGAAGGACCTCCGCGTCAGCAGAAGAGACTAGGGCAGCAAGTATGTCATAAACAATATGAAGATGAGGCCATGAAGGAGCGAAGGCAATGGCAGGGCTTTCTTCATCAAGGGTGTCAGGAGGGAAGCAAGGGTTGACAGGAGGGGGGATTGAGCGGAAGAGATTGACTGCGAGCATGGCAACAAGGGAGGAGAGAAAGCGGTCATTATTGAGGAGGCCCTCTTTTGGAGACCGGACAGCGGAGAGGATGTAGAGGAGCTTGTGGCGCTTCAGCTCATGTTGCAGAGGGGATTCCAAAGGATCTGTGAAGGTGAAAACATAAGTGCAATATGAGATCATTGAGATAAGCTGATCAGTTTCAGTCTCAGAAGAGGGAAGTAAGAGGGTGGAGCTAGAGATGGCATGCAGCTTAGCATCCATGTCAAACAACTGCTTCAAGGTGGCCGGTTCTTTCTTCATGGATGAGCACCTTAGTGCATTCCTCAGAGCACCCATCTCTTTTCCTTCCCCTCTCTCAACCTCAATCTTTGCTTTTGGATATCAATACTAAAGGAATGGAGGGAAAGAGTGTGTGTTGCTCTTATTAGAATACCTGGGGGGTTATGTGAAAGAGTCCAAAAGTAGCGATATTTTTCTTGGGGAGGCTTGCTAGCTGTTCTTGTAATTACCGAACTTTGAAGTGATAAGCTTCCATTATTCTAATATCACATTTTGTTTGCCCTCTTAACAAATTCAAGTCTTGAAATTAGACTTTATTCACAATCCTTGTAGTATATTCTTCTTTAGTTTGAAAATCCTCAACCTGCAAACAACAAACAAGAGAGGTTATCAACTTGATATCATAGAGAGGTGCTTACTTTAGCTAGTTTTGAGATCTTCTTCTAAACAATGAACTCGAGATGCTCTCTGAAGCAATGGTAAGAAGACTGAAGAAAAAATAAATTAACTGGAGCTTGTAAGTAAACTGCAAGAGCTCACGACAGTTTTCATAGTGCTGGTTTAACTTTGAATATTTAGATTGAAGTACTCATTCCCTGTTTCAACGAAGAACTGTCAATAGGCTTGTTGCTTGAATGGCCTCAGATTAACGCTCCAGGACATTTATTTCCACATAGCTACAGGCTAAAAGGATACCTGACACAAGGATATCTCTCTGTTACTTCTATCATGCAAGAATATTGCGAAGAAATATTTTACAATCAACCATATACAATTAAATAAGAAACACACATCAGTGCGTGGTGCAAAAAAGGTCATTAAGTCTAAACAAAAAGAAGAAAAAGATTTTGATATCATGAAACTGCAGCAAATTATATGAAAATGTGTGTAATTGCAGTGTTGACAGATACATATAAACAATTTGGTTCCACTTCAGCAAAAACACAAGTGGTGTTTGGTATCTAATCAAGCAGCTTTATAAGATCAGAATGTTCATAAAAAATCCCACTCAATACATATGAATATTACTAACACAACAATACTAACAATACTATTGGCTTCCTCCATATTGCAGTGCAATAAAATAAAGGGGCAAGTATAAAAATGAAGACTGTTTGTAAGTGCCATAGATGTATCTCTACTATAAAAAGTACACACAAAGAATGAACTTACTCCATAGTGTTTTTCTAGTTTCCCTAGGAGGGAGATCAGTGGAAACAGATCCAAGAAAAACCAACAGCCAGGGAAGAATCACAAGTAATTAAGCTCATTCAGCATATTGCTTGATCCCTACACAAATTTTGAACAAACTAGAAAGCAAATAACCAAATTCTGGAAATAAAAAAAATGCTTTGGCTTCAAAACTGAAAAACTCACATTGACAGAGAAAAGATGGGCAAAGTTGTGATTACAAAAGTGGGAACGCAGTGTGCATTCTGTGGTAAAGGAAATTCAAGAAACACAACAGCACAAACATCAAAATTTCTACATAATTAATATAAATAAATAGTATGATTGAGGTTCATTCAAGCCATCTTAAATAATATAAAAAACTTGGTGTTCCGAAGTATCTGCCACAATTTCTACTTCGCATGAGAACACAAAAGAATGGATGTCATGCCTTATGAGGTCAGATTGTGAGCTAAAACTCAAAGCTTCCGGCCAATACAGTTCATAACACGTGCAATCTGTTTCATAGCTACAACATAAGAAAATTCAACTTATGAACAAGTAAAAAGTATAAAAAATATCACCTAACAAACATTCTGAACATTAGGAGGAAGAAAAATATAGTGGAAAAGATTTCAAACTAAAAAAATAGAAAGAAAGAAAAAATCCATGAAGAAAAAGAAAACATATGCAACATACAACAGTCCACATATCTATGGCAGCAGCATTCTTAAGATTCATGTATATTATTAGAATAACAATTGCTCTCAGAAAAAAAAAAAGAAGTAAAATAGGCAGGAATGAAAGTGCAACGCATCAAGAATTCCATTGGATAACAAAAGCCATAAGGATCAGGAGACACCTGGTAAAGAAAATATTCCACAAACTGGGATCAACTTCGCCGGTAATTAATACCAATTGCTCTCTTTATGCATGATCTTCCATTTCACTTGGAACATCAGTTCCCTTCTTTTCTGGAATTCTGGAAAGATGCTAAGTTGTGTGTTAAAAGGTAAATTTTTGGGTGGGTACCCTATTTTGCACATATTTTAAATTTGGGCATTAAATTTCAATTTATACCAAAATGAATACTAAGCTTCAATTTGTTTGCACCTGTAGGGTAATTGGGCATTCTAGTGAAAATTTGGTGACGTGGTCACCAGAATGTATGCATGGACACCAACGGTCCATGTCACCTGCGCTCGTGGACCTTGCCACATCAGTAACTTACACACTTCACCTCTTTTAATGCCACGTAGAATGCCACATTAGTACTTCTTCTCCCACCTGCTCTCTTGCTACCTTTGCCTTAATCCACCACCTTATCTTGCTTCGTTTGAAGGAAAGCTTTGATCTTTGAGATCAATGGTGGAAGCATTAGGTCAGAGCAAGCTCGTCTTACCATGCGGGGTCGTCAGTCTTTGTCTAATTTGCCAAAGAGAAAGCCGTCTTTGGTAGCCTTTCGTCGTTCTTCATCATCATCTCCGAATTTTAGGTCTTTGAATTCTTCTTTAAAGAGCAGGTTACTGGGAGAAAATTTGGTCTTTGGGGATTGAAGAGGAAGCCTTTAAAAGTGCATGTTGATGGTCTTCACTTGCAGCTGCTTCAAATTTTGATTTTTGTTTTGCTATGTTCTCTTCAATTCAGCCCTTTTTTTTTTTAAGACTGAAATGTTATTTTTTGGATGAAAAACATGAACCAAATATTTGAGACATACTTTAAATTTCAAGTTTTGAAATATTTTAAGGCAAAGGCAGTGAGAGGGAAAGGGGAAGAAGATGCAGTGATGTGGCATCTTACATGGCATTAAGAGAGGCCCAAGTGTATAAGTTGCTGGCATGACAAGGTCAGCGAGCGCAAATGAAGTGAACCATTGACGTCCATGCATACATTCCGGTGACCACATCTCCAAATTCTCACCGGAATGCCCCAATTAAAACTTAGTATCCATTTTGATATAAATTGAAATTTGATGCTCAAATTAAAATTAAATATGCGCAACGTACGGTACCCACCCAAAAAATTTACCAATGCAAGCTCATGATTCAGCTACCCCTAGCTGCTTTCCTCAACAAAGGGTGTGTTTTTTGATGAAATCAAAGAAGATAATCTCAAAGATTACCATCATTTGACTTTATTTGACAGCTATAATTCCTCCATATTATCATTCCTGCCTTTTCAACTCGATCATTTTCGTGGTGATTCTCACAAGTCCTCTAAAGATAGCTGAAATCCTTTGTAATCCAAAACCATCAAGCTGGTAGAACTAGCCACCTTTCAACCTCCCTGTGCATAATAGCATCCACTCTTTGCCCCAGCTATATTTTCAAATCTTTTCAGAGGCACATTACGAACATAAAGGACAAGGACAACATAAAATCAAAATGTCACTGAGGTCTAAGCCTCTGAGGCTTACAATCCACTCCCACATTTATATAGAAGTTTTATAAAATGGTATAAATAGTCATTTCAGTGGAATGTTAAACCACATTAAACATACAAAATGAAAGGATGTGAACTAATGAAACATATATAATATTCTTTCCTGTTGCTAGTAATGGCAGGACATTGCCAAGCTATAACCGATGAAGAAAAAAATTGAGCAAAAGC
The DNA here is from genome assembly GCA_020875875.1 of Dioscorea alata. NCBI lineage: Eukaryota > Viridiplantae > Streptophyta > Magnoliopsida > Dioscoreales > Dioscoreaceae > Dioscorea > Dioscorea alata. The sequence goes on from CM037021.1 coordinate 12,370,803, forward strand.
ACTAAAATGGCACCCAAACAATTGAAATAACATTATTGCAATTTTCTGCATCACAGCAATGTAGCATTTGAATACATACTGCATAGTAGTAAAGAATTTTCCAACCATGAATACAGCCGGGCCTAAAATTTCTAACAACAATGACAGTTTTTTGAGTATTTTGCATAAAGGAATCATCTACAGCAGTGACTCCTAATACTTTGAAACAAAACACCCAAACTCTGCATGTATTAATAGAAACCATTTCAGTGGTATGTTTATAAAACTAGAGGAAGATTCTAAAAATAAACTAGATATCGAAAAAGACTAAGTATTAACAGAAACCATTTTGATATTATGTTGGAGTAAAGGGAAGGAGGATTCAAAGTGTGGGAAAATCCATATATCTGCTAAATGAGGAAAGGAAGTGCACATGGTCCATGTAGGAAACAAGTGTGGATGGCAATAAAATGAAGTTGCATTCCACTAAGGAAGCAAGGATTGTGCATGGAGAGTCCAAAGACATCATACATGAATAACCAAAGTCAAACTCGTTAATAGTCTTAATTTCACCTTCCAGTAGAAATTTGTATACCAAAATAACAAATAATTTAATTGCTTGGAGGCGTAAAATTTTCTTAAATTTGTCTATAAATATCCTTTTGATTCAACAATTTTAAGCTAGGCAAAGTAATACCAAAGGCTCATTGTGAAGAGCTTAAACAAAGCAAGCAACTATGGTATCATGCTATGGTCACTAGGAGAGTAGGAGGAAACCTAATAATAGGTCATTTATCCAAATAACGCATTCTATTGGCCTTAGCTTTCAGTACAAAATGAAAAGGGAAATCAGTTTTATTAGCGCAATCATTTCATACATGATATTCATCAAATAATACATAAGAGTAAAAAAAATTAACAAGTCAAAGAAAGCAAGCAACAATTCTTTGGTATGACATTTTAGAAGCATTAATTCTGTACAATGAAAAGCACACAGTTTTCTGATAACTTTGGACCCCTTCTCATTTATAGTTCGCAAAATTATAGTTTAACTTCTTTCATCTTCATTCCAACCAACCTAAAACATAAACGTTTAGATCTGAAACCAAAATACAGACGGTTGAGTCATCATCTTAAATCAATGTTTAAGCATGATCTGAATCAACTGAGTTCATTTCACAGTGGATTTGGTTCAATTGGTATTTCATTCATCAAAAGATTCATAATTGAACAACATGTAGTAAACATTATCAAGCATTCAGAAAAACATCGATTATAAAACACCAAAAGCAAGAAAAACCTGTGAATCAGAGAGCTCACCACCTCCACAATCCAATCAGGGGCACCTCCTCCCGTCTCCACGTCTCTCTTCCTCAGCCTCCGCCAACCTCTTCCTCTGCGTCTCCACAAGCTTATCCAGAGCTTTCTCCACAGCCTCCCGTCCTCCAATCAAAAGTCGGGTGACGATCTCCGGATCGCGCTCGTACCGCGCTTCCTCAAACTCCCGACGAGCGTTCTCTCGGAGCACATCTCGCCAGATGACCCCGTGGGCGTCGGGCCACGAGAAGAATCGCGAAGCCCGAAGAATGTCACGGTACAGTGCCAGCGCCTCCCGCCGGGTGCTCGTCAGCCGCCGTCGCTCCGCGAGCTCGTCCTCCTCGTCAGCAGTCTTGCCGGTGTTCTTGACGAGGTGTCTATCGAGGAGTTCTTCGATGGTATCGGGGCCCTCATGCAGGGAGCGCCTAGCGATTCCGGCGCCGGCGACGGGGCGGATCCACTTCAACGGGCTACACAGTGAGGAGGAAGCCATGGCTGGTCGCTGGAAGCGATCCCCAAAAAAAAAAAAAAAAAAAAAAAAAAGAGTTTTTACTTGGCACCCCCTAAAAAATAATAAAATTACTTTCCAACCGATAAAAATTTGCTCATGAACCCCTCATTTAATTTTATTCAACTTGTGCTCTTGGAGTGGCTTTAGCAATTTTATTTTATAAAATTAAATTATTTTTCAACAATAAGTATTTTTATAAAACATAGAAAATGATTTGGTAAATGTATTTTCAAAAAATATAAATCAAAACACTAATTGTAAAATTTGAGCACTTGACTTTTGTTAAATTACGTATTTTTTTATTTTTATTTTTGTATAAAATTTTTTTATAATGTATGTGGTATATATCAATATATAGAATATTAGAAATCTTTGCATTTTTAATAAAAAAAACTAAATTAATTATATGTGCACCTCTCCATCTATATTATATATACTACAAGCAACTAATGAACATTAAACAATATTTTTACAAGTGATTCCAAAAATATTCTGTCGATTTCCAGTTAAATAAATTTTAAAGATTTAGAATGTTTAGTTGAAAAATAAAAAAAATGCGGAATTAATGTATCTATTTAAATATTATATTAAAAAAATTATCAGCTAAAGCTTAAAATAATAATACTCGTAGAAATGAGATTAAAAACATTATTTTTCTAAAAGCCATTTGATAAACATGATAGAATATAGGTGGGTAAGATATGAGGACTAGATAGAACTAGAAAAAGATATATGCATGATATGCACGCATATCCTATATTTGATGCACACTAAGTAAGCCATAGCATTTTCTTTGAAGTGAACAAATAATAAGATATGCTATGAATTGTATCTAAATTGACAAATTTAAACTTAGTTGTATATATATTTTTTTTAAATACTTTTTGGATGAGAGAGGCTTCTTGTGAGATATAGTGAAGCCGTTATTGTTGAGAGACTTTCCGTCAAGCCTAATGAGATTGAGTAAAAGTGCAAAAAGGTAAATTTTATTTTTTTTATTATATTTTACTAATTTTTATCTTGACCATCACCATATTTATTTGGTGATCGATTGGATAAAGTAAGTCACTAGCACATCTTTCTTATATTGTCCACCTAACAACCCCTAAGTGATAATAATTTTTTATCCTCCTAATACTACTACTACTACTACCAACCTACTGCTAGAGTAGGTATGGGAGTATTTAAGTAATTTTATAATTTTTTTTTTTTTTTTTTTTGACAAATAGAGCTCATTTGGTGAATATGATAGGACAAGAGTAGATAAGATATGAGGACTAAATAAGGATAGGAAATGATATGGACATAATAAACTTGCATCATATTCTATGTTTGATATGCACCAAATAAGTCGGGATATGATATGAGTTATATGTAAATAGATATAATTACCCTTTTATAATATATATATGATTTTTTTTTTCATTTATGATTTATTATAATTTTTATTAAATTATTAAAAAATATATAACCTATAAATAATATAAGGAAAAACAATTTAGAATCAGTGCATGTAGCCAAATAAATAGATTTGAAGATCTTTCACATCAAAATCAATTAAAAAAAAGAAAAGAAAAAAAATTCCACTAGAGAAACTAAAGATAAAATATAATCAAAGAAGAGGTTCAAGAGTTTGACGAAGAAACCCTTCAACAATTTCATATGAAAAAACCTTACTTGTATATAACCTTGAGTTCGACCATCAATTGGTTAAACCGTCAAGTAATTCAAGTTAATGCTAGGTTAATAAAAATATTTTAAAATATTAAATTTCAAATTTTAAATTAGTTCTAATAATAATAATAATAATAATAATAATAATAATAATAATAATAATAATAATAATAATCCTGAATTATTAGTTATCAAATAAATAATTTGATGGGAAAAATAAAAAAACAAAAATATTGGATTAAAATAATAATTCATCCTACCACGAAACAAGCCCCTTAACAGCAAGCCCGGCCCATTAACCAGTCTGTCCAAGGCCCAGTGTGCACCGCCCTAGACTCCTCCGCGTTTGTCTATAAATAAACCCCCAACCCGCACAAATCTGGTTTCTTTGCTATCGAGGGTCTTCTCTCGCGGCGTCTTCTCCCTCGCGAGAGAGAGAGAGAGAATTTGAGATCCCTCACGTTTCCTATTCTCTACCGCCATTCAATCAAAATTCGAACTGGAAACGTCTGAATCCATCTAAAACCCCTTGACAAATCGAAAAAAATTCCAATTCAATCGAAGCAAACCCTAGTTTTAGTTCAGTCAGCCCGCAGTCATGGATATGCGCTTCCCTTACTCCCCTGCTGAGGTTGCCAAGGTTCGCACCGTCCAATTCGGCATCCTCAGCCCTGATGAGATTGTAAATCACTTGGAATCCCTCGCTCTCTTTGATTTTTTTTTTCTTAGATTTTTTTAGTGAAATTTTGTTGGTTTTTGGGGGAAAACAGAGGCAGATGTCTGTGACGGAGATCCTCCATGCTGAGACGATGGAGAGAGGGAAGCCGAAGGTTGGGGGGCTGAGTGATTCCCGGCTTGGGACTATTGATCGGAAGCTCAAGTGCGAGACTTGCTCCGCAAACATGGCTGAGTGCCCCGGCCACTTTGGCCACCTCGAGCTCGCCAAACCTATGTTTCATATTGGTTTTATGAAGACCGTCCTCGCCATCATGCGTTGCGTGTGTTTCAACTGCTCCAAGATCCTTGCCGACCCGGTAGTAACAATATTATAATGGATGGCCGCTCAAAGTTCTTAATTTGTTCTTTGCATCATTCGTTGGAAATATAGTAATTCATTCCCAAATTTCACGTTGTCAAAATTTGGTTTTTTTATTTTTTATTTTTGGATTTAATTTCTCATATCATTAGCTGAGGACTATGAATTTGGAGATTTGGGGCTCTCTTTGCTCCTTGGCTCTTCAATTCTTAGTAAGTGGTAGTAGCTACTGGAAGCACTTCTTGTCCACTGTTTCATGTAGTTTTCAGCAGGGAACTTTTTATTATGAGAGTAATAAGCAACTGTGACTCATGACGGGAACTGGTTGGATTGTATTTATAGTGTTCTAGTATGATCTGATTGTATATCAGGTGAGGCCCTCTGCCTTTTGCATGGTTTTGTTTTGAGGATATTTGGCTGAATAGATTTTATACGCAGCTAGGATATCAACCAGTTGCAAGTCCCCGGTACTTAGCGTATTGTCTTATGGCGTATGTTATAATGGTCAATTGCTGGTCAAATTCACTTGTCCTTTTCTTTTTTGGAAAAATTGTCAAATTCATTCATTCATTTTTTTCCCTCACTTGGAGGCTAGATAACAATTCTAATTTGTTTCTTTGCAAGGTTGTGGAGTTTTTCCTTTTTGTTTGTGATGCTGTGTTCGTATTCCATCAGTATTTCTTTATGACTTGCATTTTGAAAGCTGTAATGCAATCTTATCATTACTTCTATGCTGTTTCAGGATGAACCTCGGTTCAAACAGGCTTTAAGAATAAGAAATCCGAAGCACAGGTTGAAACGAATTTATGATACCTGTAAGGGTAAGAAGAAATGTGCTGGTGGTGATGATATTGATGTTCAAGGACAACAAGATTCTGAAGAACCTGTGAAGAAGACTCGAGGTGGTTGTGGAGCTCAGCAACCGACAATTACCATTGATGGCATGAAAATGGTTGCAGAATACAAAGCTCAGAAGAAGAAAAATGATGACCAAGATCAGCTCCCTGAACCTGTTGAGAGGAAACAGCAGCTTTCTGCTGAGAGGGTTGCTTTTATTTGACTTTTGTTATATTTTCATTTGAAGCTTTTCCAATTTTTATAATTTTAAACTGTGTGGGGTTTTTCCTTTCTATGGTATTATCTGATATTATTATCTCCCAATAATGCTCCAGGTTCTTAGCGTTCTCAAAAGAATAAGTGATGAAGACTGTCTGTTGTTAGGTTTGAATCCTAAGTATGCTCGCCCAGATTGGATGATATTACAAGTGCTCCCGGTCCCTCCTCCACCTGTAAGGCCATCTGTGATGATGGATACCTCTTCTAGGAGTGAGGTATGGTCTTGCTTAATTAGTAGCACAGTGAAAAGTTTGATTTTTGGTTCTCTTTTACTGTTGTGTGTTTGTATCTGTATATAGATTACATTTATCTACGCATGTATTGTATCATATTACTAATACCTTCACTCCTTAAACAGGATGATTTGACCCACCAGTTAGCAATGATAATTCGACACAATGATAATTTGAAGCGGCAAGAGAAGAATGGAGCTCCTGCTCACATTATAACAGAGTTTGCCCAGTTATTGCAGTTTCATATTGCAACATACTTTGATAATGAGCTCCCTGGCCAGCCAAGGGTATAAATCAACACCCTATGTTTATCAGGATCCTTAAAAATGATCCTGCTAGACTAATTAACGGCAATGTGCAGGCTACACAAAGATCTGGACGACCAATCAAATCTATTTGCAGTAGACTCAAGGCTAAGGAAGGTAGAATTAGAGGTAATTTGATGGGGAAGCGCGTTGACTTTTCAGCAAGAACAGTCATCACTCCTGATCCTACTATTAACATTGATGAACTTGGTGTACCTTGGAGTATTGCTTTAAATCTGACATACCCAGAAACTGTGACACCATACAATATCGAAAGGTACAAATGCCTCCCCATCTATGTGATCAAATGCAAACATTTTCTGATATTTCCTAAACAGCTTCACTTTAAAGTGAATCTATTTATTGCTTGCCAGACTGAAGGAGCTTGTGGAGTATGGTCCTCATCCACCTCCTGGTAAAACAGGTGCAAAGTACATCATCCGGGAGGATGGTCAGAGACTTGATCTTCGTTTTCTGAAAAAAAGCAGTGATCACCATCTAGAACTTGGATATAAGGTAAAGTTCTAAATTTATCTTGTACTTTGTGTGGTATTGCCAGTTTCAAAATCCAAATTTGTGTTTTGCTGTTGGCAGGTAGAGCGGCATTTGAATGATGGGGACTTTGTTCTTTTTAATCGACAGCCCAGCCTCCATAAAATGTCAATAATGGGGCATCGGATCAAAATTATGCCCTATTCAACATTTCGCTTAAATTTGTCTGTTACGTCACCATACAATGCTGATTTTGATGGAGATGAGATGAATATGCATGTTCCTCAGTCATTTGAAACTAGGGCAGAAGTTTTGGAACTGATGATGGTTCCAAAGTGTATTGTCTCACCTCAGGCAAATCGGCCTGTTATGGGAATTGTCCAGGACACACTCCTAGGCTGCAGGAAGATCACCAAAAGAGATACTTTTATTGAGAAGGTGATTTTACCAACAAACAGCCGTAATATGCTTTCAATGCCAATCAGGCAACAACATTATTCCTTAATTGCTTCTTTCATTTTGAAAATTGTGTCATTTATTCTCGTTCTGGCTTTTGAACATGCGACAGGATGTTTTTATGAATATCTTAATGTGGTGGGAAGACTTTGACGGGAAAATTCCTGCTCCAACCATTTTGAAACCCAGGCCACTGTGGACAGGAAAACAAGTATTTAACCTTATCATTCCAAAGCAGATAAATCTCATAAGAACTTCAGCGTGGCACTCAGAATCAGAAAAGGGATTTATCACTCCTGGAGATACACAGGTTCGGATAGAGAAAGGGGAGGTTTTGTCTGGTACTCTGTGCAAGCGAACACTTGGGTCATCCAATGGTAGTCTTATTCATGTTATCTGGTATGTGGAGATCTACCATTCTGGTCAGATTAATTGCGGCTATTTGCATAATTCTTTCCTGTGCTAATATTTGCAATTTGTGAGTTCAGGGAAGAGGTTGGTCCTGATGCAGCTCGCAAATTTTTGGGTCATACACAGTGGCTTGTCAACTATTGGCTTTTGCAGAATGGTTTTAGTATTGGCATTGGGGACACAATCGCAGATGCAGCAACCATGGAGAAAATTAATGAAACTATATCAAAAGCTAAAAATGATGTGAAAGAACTCATCAAACTGGCTCAAGAAAAGCAATTGGAAGCTGAACCAGGCCGAACTATGATGGATTCTTTCGAGAATAGAGTGAATCAGGTGATGAACCATATGGATTTATAACTTTAACCCTTGATTTTGAGTTGTTGCTTCAGTATGCTTAGTTAATATTTTCCTTCTCTAGGTCTTGAATAAGGCCCGTGACGATGCGGGGAGTAGTGCTCAGAAGAGCTTATCTGAGAGTAACAACCTGAAGGCAATGGTCACTGCAGGATCCAAAGGAAGTTTCATCAACATTTCACAGATGACTGCATGTGTGGGTCAGCAGAATGTTGAAGGTAAACGTATTCCTTATGGCTTTATTGATCGAACATTGCCCCACTTCACCAAAGATGATTACGGACCCGAAAGTCGTGGTTTTGTGGAGAACTCATATCTCCGTGGCCTGACTCCCCAAGAGTTCTTCTTTCATGCTATGGGTGGTAGAGAGGGTCTAATTGATACTGCTGTGAAGACATCTGAGACTGGATATATTCAAAGGCGCCTGGTGAAGGCTATGGAGGACATTATGGTTAAGTATGATGGTACTGTGAGGAACTCGCTTGGGGATGTCATTCAATTTCTTTACGGAGAAGATGGCATGGATGCTGTTTGGATTGAGACACAAAAGTTGGACTCCTTAAAGATGAAAAAAGCTGAGTTTGATCATGTCTACAGATATGAGATTGATGATGACAACTGGAATCCAAGTTATATGCTACAAGAGCATGTTGAGGATTTGAAGACCATTCGGGAATTCAGAAATGTATTTGATGCTGAAGCTAGAAAATTAGAAGCAGATCGTTACCAACTTGGCATGGAGATTGCTACTACCGGTGATAGCAACTGGCATCTTCCCGTGAATCTCAGAAGGCTTATCTGGAATGCACAGAAGATGTTCAAGGTTGATCTGAGAAGACCCTCTGATATGCACCCAATGGAGATTGTTGAAGCAGTTGATAAGCTTCAGGAACGGCTGAAAGTTGTCCCTGGTGATGATTTGATGAGCATGGAGGCTCAGAAAAATGCCACTTTGTTTTTTAACATCCTTCTGCGCAGCACATTCGCCAGCAAAAGAGTGTTGAAAGAATACAGATTAACGCGGGAAGCGTTTGAATGGGTCATTGGTGAGATTGAATCTCGCTTTTTGCAGTCATTGGTTGCGCCAGGTGAAATGATTGGCTGTGTTGCTGCCCAATCCATCGGAGAGCCTGCTACCCAGATGACTCTGAATACTTTCCACTATGCTGGTGTGAGTGCCAAGAACGTCACTCTGGGAGTTCCCAGGTTAAGGGAAATCATTAATGTTGCCAAGAAAATTAAAACTCCGTCACTTTCTGTTTACCTGAAGCCTGAGGTGCATGGGAAAAAAGAAATGGCTAAGAATGTCCAGTGTTCCTTGGAGTACACTACGTTGCGCAGTGTGACTCACGCAACTGAAGTATGGTATGATCCTGATCCTACAAGCACAATTATTGAGGAAGATGTGGAATTTGTCAAGTCATACTATGAAATGCCAGATGAGGAGGTTGCTCCTGAAAAGATATCCCCCTGGCTCCTTCGTATTGAGCTAAATAGGGAGATGATGGTTGATAAGAAGTTGAGTATGGCAGACATTGCTGAGAAGATTGGCCATGAATTTGGTGATGACTTGACATGCATCTTTAATGATGATAATGCTGAGAAGCTCATCCTTCGCATTCGCATCATGAATGATGATGCTCCGAAAGGGGAGTTGCAGGATGAATCTGCAGAGGATGATGTCTTCCTTAAAAAAATCGAAAGCAACATGTTGACCGAAATGGCTCTTAGAGGGATTCCTGATATAAATAAAGTCTTCATCAAACAAGGAAAAATTAACAAGTTTGATCAAGAGGAAGGCTTCAAATCAGAGTCAGAGTGGATGCTTGATACTGAAGGTGTTAATCTTTTGGCTGTTATATGCCACGAAGATGTTGATGCCACTAGGACTACAAGTAATCACTTGATTGAAGTGATTGAAGTTCTTGGAATTGAGGCTGTCCGCCGATCTCTTCTAGACGAGTTACGTGTGGTTATATCTTTTGATGGATCCTATGTGAACTATCGTCATTTGGCCATTCTGTGTGATACAATGACATACAGAGGTCACCTGATGGCCATCACTCGTCATGGCATCAATCGGAATGATACTGGACCGATGATGAGGTGTTCCTTTGAGGAAACTGTGGACATTCTCCTGGATGCTGCCGTATATGCAGAAGCAGACCATCTCAGAGGTGTCACAGAGAATATCATGCTAGGACAGCTTGCGCCAATTGGCACAGGGGGTTGTGCGCTGTATCTTAATGATCAGATGTTGCAGCAAGCGATTGAACTGCAGCTTCCTAGTTACATGGAGGGATTGGACTTTGGCATGACACCATCTCGTTCACCTGTGTCAGGGACACCATATCATGAGGGAATGATGTCTCCCAGCTATCTCCTTAGTCCAAATGCTCGCTCTTCACCTATTACAGATGCTCAGTTTTCTCCATATGTTGGTGGGATGGGCTTCTCTCCCACCTCATCCCCAGGATACAGTCCATCATCTCCTGGATACAGCCCATCCTCTCCGGGATACAGTCCAACCTCTCCTGGTTATAGCCCAACATCCCCTGGATACAGTCCTACATCACCTGGCTACAGTCCTACATCGCCAACATACAGTCCTAGCTCTCCTGGTTATAGTCCAACAAGTCCTGCCTATTCTCCAACCAGCCCATCTTACTCCCCAACTTCACCTAGCTACAGCCCCACTTCACCCAGTTACAGCCCTACTTCACCCAGTTACAGCCCAACATCTCCAAGCTACAGTCCCACTTCTCCAAGTTACAGTCCAACTTCACCTAGCTACAGTCCTACTTCCCCAGTTTACAGCCCCACATCCCCAGTGTATAGCCCAACCTCACCAGCATACAGCCCAACATCCCCATCATACAGCCCAACCTCACCTTCATACAGCCCGACGTCACCATCGTACAGCCCGACCTCACCATCATACAGCCCAACCTCGCCTTCTTATAGCCCTACATCGCCTGCCTACAGTCCTACTTCTCCTGGGTATAGTCCCACATCACCCAGCTACAGCCCCACATCTCCCAGTTATAGCCCTACATCTCCAAGTTACAATCCTCCTTCAGCTAAATACAGCCCTTCAATTGCATACTCTCCAAGCAGTCCAAGGATATCTCCTTCTAGTCCTTACAGTCCCACATCACCAAATTACAGGTATTTACTTGTTCTATAGTTTGATTGCTTTGCCTATCATGCCTGAGAATTCTCAAAATTTGTCTTAGGTTCTGATTCCAGGAATATTGCTTGCTAGATTTTGAATTTTCTGAAATTACAGTCATTTGTAGAATTGTGTTTTATTTACTATGACTTTGTTTGACAATTTGTTCCTTCTATGTAGCCCAACTTCACCATCATATTCTCCTACATCTCCGTCATACTCCCCGCCAAGTCCTACGCACAGTCCCTCCAGGTAAATATTGTAGTCATTCAGCTTTAGTTTGTTTTGCTCTAGGCATATATAAATTCTCTCCATGATTTTGCGTCCTATACACTTCTTACCATGCTTTGTATTTAACTCTCTAATTGATTATGTGGCCACGGTGAAAACTAAAAATACTTTTCATGAGGTAGCAACAAATTAAGTGTAGTAGTCAGTCCACCAAGATCAATATTGCTTTATTTTGAAATTATTTTGTTTCCATGTGTCTGGTGTTGATATCAGTTGCAGTCAAAACTAAAATACCTTTCATGAGGTGGCACCACAGATTATGATGTGGTAGTTGGTTTGCCAAGATAAATACTGCTTTGTTTTGAAAGCATTTGGTTACTAGCCATGTGTTGGTATACTTGCTAATCTTAATCTTATGGTATTGCACGCTTTAAGGTTTCTTCTGTTTATTCATGCCAAGTTTCTTATTTTCATGAATTTGTTTAGAAAGATAGTTGTAGCAGAGAACATGTCCTCGTTTGATAGTATGCAATGTTATTTAATCATTATTTGTTTAATAAAGAAATATTCCCCTATGCGTTCAGCTTCATCATGTCCAATCCTCTGTTCTCATCTAACTTTATTTCAATATAATATGCTTGGATGCATTGTGGCTTGTGGGGCATTCTTGATTGCTTATTGGTTGGTTGTGGTTTCATATCAAAACCATAGTGGAAGGGTTTTTGATCGACCTGTTTTGTGAGTTATCTAACATTTATGCCAGAAAATTCTTAGCTGAAAATAACTGGCTTATTTCTTTTATACCTTGTTGAATGTTCTGATTCAATTCGCGAGAGATTGATTTTGGAAATAAACTAAACCATACCCTTCAGATTGCACTGCAATATTGATCAGACAATGTCATCAAATGGTTGACCTATGGAAAATGTCTTTAGCCTTCATTCTGTAGGACTTATGCATGCAAGCTTCATTCTCTTACATTGTTACCAATGTAAATATTAAAAATCACTAGAAGTTTGGTAGGAGAATGGAGACTGAGCTGCTTCTGCTGCTGCTCTTTATCCGATAGAAGCCTCAAGAAAAAAAAAATGCATATTTGACACGCGTTTCTTTTTTATTCTGTGTTTGTGTGAAATTGGCAATATAATGAATAGGTTATAACATTGTCCCCTTTCTTTTCCTTCTTTCAGTCCCTACAATGCAGGTCCTAGCTTGAACTACAGTCCAAGTTCTCCACAGTACAGGTGAACTTTCTGCTTACTCTAATTAATTACATCTTCAAAACCTGTATTTTTTACTGATGAAAATCCAACCATTATTGCATTAAAACCAGTCCGAGTGCGGGCTATTCACCAACTGCGCCGGGTTATTCCCCATCGTCCACAAGTCAGTACACACCTCAACAGAGCAACAAGGAAGACGAAACTACACAATGAAGTGGACTTGATCATCAGCATAAACAAAGAAGAGCCAAAATCTATTTGTAGCACAAATCCAACCAGAATCAGTGGCAGAAAATATGTTTTACCACCGCCGGATGATGCACCGAAACATAATAACTAAAGATTCGTATTTGATCTTATATAGTCTGCTAGTTGCCAGTGATATAAACATTGCTGGTGACAATGATCTTCTATTTTTATGGATTTTATGTGCTGGACACCTGAGAATATGAGTCATAAACAACACCATCTATTGCAAGTAATGGATGGCAAGGGACTTGTTTTCTTTGTTGGTGTAGAGTTTGTCTGCTGTATCTTTGATTGTAAACGTGGACTAATAGTAAATAGTTTCCTGTCTGAGTTCTGAATTGCCTCTTTGTTGTACTTGATCTATTCCATATTTCCATGTTGATGCGTTTGATTGGAAAATTTAGTGTACCAGAACATATCCCTTAACAAATGGTCAATTTTGGTGTTTAGAGTACCCACTTCTCTGGCTGTGTTTTTTTTTTGGTGTAAAATGAAGTGAAGAAATGATCATTGATGCTTTATGGTTTACATTTTTTGAATTTCCTTTAATTTGATTTAATTTAATCGAGGTTATTGTTTTTTTTTTCAAGAGGAACCATCAACTCTAATCTCTCTCTAGCAGATGATAATTTAAATTAGAAGGTTTATCCAGACACTACGCATTATAAACTCTACTTTAAAATTATGTGACATTTTAGGTGAAAAACTTTTAAAACCATATTAAAAAGTTAAAAGTGAACAATTATGTATACAAAATTCCTCTAATTACAAATATAAAATTGAATATAAAATTTTTAAAAAATAAGTCCTGCTAGATAAATAATATTAGGATGTAAGGTATGTTCAATTCCGGGTTACACTCATGTTCTTAATTATATATACATTTATCGTATTTATTAAAAAAAAATTTGGAAGCATTTATAGACTTTTAATATTCTTTGAAGGCCTCAAATGTTTTAACAAACAGTAAAATCGTAAATTTTGATCAAAAGAATAAAAAGTCCTCAAAACTAAAATAATTTTGTAAATTTAACAAAAAAAAGTAGGTATGCTCTAGTTTCACTTTGACACTTCCACCATTTCATGTTGGACCAATTTTATTTTTATAATTTTATATAATAAAATATCTGTGAAAGATTATGGGAGACATTTACTTAAAAAAATAATAAAAAAAAAAGGAAAAAGAAAAGAAATGGGGATTTTGGAACATGACTCAGCGTTGGCCAGATATGATTTAGTCAATGTCCATCTTGCCGGCGCCCACAGGCCATTGACACCTTGCTTGCGTCGCATCCTATCATCCTCATTCCTAGCCTACCATGTCTTTTTATTTATTTATTTATTACACATGTGTATTTGATATTAATCTTAAGAATTTGTGTATCATCCTACATATTTGAACTTCACTATAAATATTCATACAATTTATTTTTAAATTCTAATATACCATACTTATATAGAATTGTATAATTAAAAGTTTGCATACTAAATAAACATGTCTTTTAGTGAGTCTTTTTTTATTTTTTACTTGTACCATTATAAGTCCTCATAATTTTTTTTCACTAAATATTTTTCCTTAATTATTGTATTATATATATATATATATATATATATATATATATATTATATTAACTATTTTACTGTAAAAGGGTAAAATACTCAAATACACATTACACTCTTCTTAACTCCTCACTCCTTCTAACGAAAAATAAATAAATAAAAAAAAAATTACCTCTCCATTGAACCAAACATAAAATTTTTTCAAACCCACCATTCTCCCCCCTCTGAACCAAACAAGGGGTTAGAAAATATATAAAACATTAAATAGTTATATTTAATATATTTCTATATTTTTTCCAATCTTTTTTGTAAAACTAAAATACTATGTTGGGAGGAAAATAATACAAGATATAATTACATTATAAAAAAAATTAATAAAATCATAATGAATTTTTAAATGGGGTATTTTTTAACGTTAATATAATTTTTATAAATTTAAAATAAAATAATAATTAATTTTAACTAATTTTTTTTAATAGGCATGAATTGGTTAAAGTACACATATAAATAGGGAGGGAGTATTAAATTCAGTAAACAAAGGATATAAAAGATACAAAGCATCCCACAAATAGAGTCAAATATTAATTTTAGTTATATAATAAAAAAATATTCATATTGATCCATAAAGTAAACAAAATCATTGGTGGACCTTAAAATTGACTTAACCTTTCAATTATTAATTTTTTTCCCCAATGGATTCAGGCAGATGAGTTATCTAATCTAATTGCTACACTGAATGAAAGGACTAAATTGGAAAGTTCCATAACAAATGTTGGGACCAAACTTAACGCTAATTTTCATGTATTTCACATTAATTAATTTTGTTAGGTCCGCTGCTTGTTTTCAACTCACATGATATTTTATGAAAAATAATTTAGAGGGCGCTCAAAATTTTTCAAAAGACTTTTAAGGCATAGTTTTTCAAACTGATGTCTTTAATATTCTCAAATTGGAAATTATTTTCTCATCTCTCATTATTTTTTTATTTATATCCGTTGATGAGTTGTCAAATATTTGCCAAGCTAAACTTTAGTTTTCAACTTGCATGGTTAATTTAATGGTTTAATTATCAGATTAGACTATCTATTATAGTGAAAGTGCCATTTTAATCCTTATAATATTTTTTGTCCTAAAGAAGTTCTTTTATTGTTTATTTTGGGTAAAAATCAGTCCCACTTAGGGACCTTCTAGAGACAAATTATTTGAGAGGCAGGGACTTACATTTCACTAAATGGTAAAATAGAAGGACCTTCTAGGGACAAAAAATATTAGAAGGATTAAAAGGACACTTTCACTATAACAGAAGGGACCAATTTGGTAATTAAATCTTAATTTAATAGAAAGTGCAAAGATATTATGAGAAAATTATTATATTTTTATATATTTTTGGGATATGTGTAAAAAATTCAATGTATACTACACCAACTACACCTATTGCATTGCACCTAAGTCGACCTCAAAAATAAAATAGTAATTCTCATAATTAGAATTAAATTTTTAAAAGGCAAAATTAAAAATGTCAGTAAATTTCAAAACTAGGAATTATTGGGTAGTTGAGAAAGTGCAAGGACTTGTTGGTGAAATGGAAGATGTTGGAGGACTTTATGGTCTTTTAATTATTTTTTTAAACATAATGTGGTTGCCGACTTGTACTAGCAATCTTATATCATTTAATTTCTCATCTAACTGGCATCACTTTTAATTGAAATTGTTGGCCATCTCTCTCTAAAAACAAGTTTTAATTATATATAATATTATTTATTATGAGCCACCTACCAAACTTTATATTAATCTTAGCTATGACAATTCAATTGCATGTCCTTGCGCACATGTGCCTTTAAATATAGGGTTGAGTATATGTCATATTTGTTTGAAAGTCATAACTTAACAATTTTCGGTTTTTGAAAAAAATAAAAATTAAATGGCCATGATAGTATTATAAATATTTTAATGTATGATGTAGAAATAGAAATATTAAAGGAAATTCACAAAATTTCTTGCATGCTCATTTAAAATTGGATAATTGTCAATATAACTTATTTTAGTTGAAAATCAACTTATGAATTTTATTAAAATATGTGTTAGTTTTATTAATTTATTAATTTCTTTTTTAAAATAAATTAAGAGAAGAGAGTAATTTTTTTTTTAATTTTTTTAATTAGAAATATATAAAAAATAAAAGTAATATGTAGTGTAATATAAATAAATATCATTTTCGTGAAATACCATGAATAAGTAAATACTAAACAATAACATTCAAAATTATATATTCAAAGTACATATGGTCAAGAATATTTTTAAAAGAAATAAAAGTCAAAAACATATGATAAGCAATTAAAACTATTCACATTTTCAACAAATTTAGCTGCACAGAATTGACATTTTCATGCAAAACGAGCCAATGACTGTGTCTATTTGCATATTAAATAGAACTAGTCAATCTTTACCAAAAAAAAAAAAAAAAGCAAGGACGTTCACATCATATAAAGACCCCCCAGTCCCCACACTCTCCCTCTCTCTCTCTCTCTCTCTCTCTCTCTCTCTCTCACACACACACACACACACACACACACACACACACACACATATATATATATATATGTATATGTAAAAGTAATTAAAATAAACAAGTAATTACCTATAAGTCCCTCTATAGTTTGCACATGCCCTAAAAAAACCCTTGAAGTTTGCTTATCCATCAGAGGTCCCTCCTTTTCAATTAAATCCCAATCAAGTCCAGATGCCAGTAATGGAAGTTAATGTGCAGTTAAGTGGCTATGGAAATGACCTCTTTGTCACTTGGTCAAATTCCAAAATTCGTAGCCTGGGAAATGATCTCTTTGCCTGTTATTCAACTTCCAAAATTTGGAGACTGGGAAATTGTGAAAATACCCTCAAATGGCGTTGAGAACATTCCAACAGTTGGAAACCGCACTACCAGAAATTGCCTAGGCATCTCTTGGTCTTATTCTTATAGGTCTCATTGCAATGGAAATCATTCTTTTTCTCCTTTTTCTTTCGCTAACGACTTTCTTCGAGAGACATTGCTAACCGAAGTTCTCTTTGCAAGGCAAAAACCAAGCGAAAAGGTAAGGAGAAGTCGTCCGAGTTTGTACAGATTATTATTGTATACTTTTCGTGTGTATTTTTTTGGCTTTCTTGTGTAGAATATGCCTTTTAGAGGTGTTTAGAACAATAATGGGTTTCAGGCTTTCCTGTGTATTATTTGGGGTTTTTAGGTTTTTATGTGTAATATAGATTTCTTCCTGTGTAAAATATCCTCTTTATATGTATTATTTGATGATTTTGTGTAATTTCCATTGAATACAGAAATGATTTCCACTCTGATCAATGCTAGGTGTTACCTGACCCCTGTCGTAGAGACGACAGAGGGATTGAAGAAGGAGATGAACAAGACATACTCGCAGATCCTTCGTCGGTCTCCTTTTGCACACCTGATGGACTTGGCACCCATTATCCAAGAAAGGGGGGTGCTGGACACACTGCTCCATATATACGATGACCAAACCCAACGGTTCAAGATTGGAGACAACATACTATTGTTCAGACTTGAGGACATCGCGGGGTGTCCCTAGCGTGGGAGACATTGTCTCTTTCAAGCACGATGGGGATTTATTTGACTTTGAGCGTGCCTACATGAACAAAATACACAACCGGCATTGCGATGCCATCAAAGATAACCTGTTTAGACTTGTTCAAGGCAAGTCCGGAATGGAGGAGACTTTCGTGAAGCTCCTTGTCACGTTCTTCATGACCACCATTTTCTTTCCGAATACATTCCTGAATGCGCCCATCTTCGTGACCAGGTATGCCGACAACTTGGAGACTATATGCAACTACGCCTGGATGCATGCCATCTATAGGTAGCTGATGGACTATTTTCCCAAAATGGCCGTACAAGTGCAACTGTGATGTGAAGGGAAGTACCCTTATTGTCTAGTTCTACGAGGTACCCGGAAGCGTGAAGAAGCAACGCATTGGTTGAACACTCCGTATACTGTGTTATGGGGAGAGTATATTCATCAAGGCGGTAGCAATCGGTTCGCTTTTAAAATCCCTGGAAGGGAAAGAGGTGACTTTCTTTTAATCTTGTGTAATGTTCTAGCTTTTTGTATAATTTGTTTTTATTACTGTGCAATATCCTAATTTCCTATGTAATATATTAACTTCATGTGTAATCTTCTACCCGTTTTGTGTAATATAATATAATCCTGTGTAATATACTAGCATTCTCTGTATTATTATGGTCGTCCCAGTTAGGCGACTCCAAAAAGAGGGCCGAACTGTCTTCCCCGCCAAGGAGAGCAACAAAGAATAAGGCAAACCCAATAGCAATAGAAGAAGAAGAAGAAGAAGAGGATCCAAAGAAGAGAAGTCGACGCCCTGCCAGAAAACGGGATATGTATAATTTTCCTGAAGTCAACCCTGGAAAAAGGTCTCACCGGCAGTCATCGGCCGACAGGCCTAACAGAGCTGCTGATGCTCCACATGGTGATGATGATGTGTGAAGGTTACTTCAACGCCTACTTGCTGAGTTCGATGTGCAGCAAACTCGAATGGAAGAGCGCGATGACAAAGATGCTCGGCGGGACAGGCTTGACGTCAGGACACCGTTGGTGGTAGATGTAGACGTTAACTGGCATGAAGACATCTTCCCTGGGCCTCCTTCCTAGACCTGCCGTCGGTGGGGTATGTCTTTGTAAAGGGTGGCACGGAGGACTGTTGGCCAGCACAACGCAGACAAGTCTACGGATGAGGCAACCCTTACGGTGGCGAGTGAAGTCGAGTACCTAGATTCTGTGGTACCACCAGAAGGTTCACCATAAGTTTAAGAGTAGGAGCCGGTAATCGAGGTAGAAGGGGAAAAAGTTATTCAAGGACAATAGTTATCGAGAGCGGGAGAAGGGGAAGCTACAATCTAGTGGAAACAGTCGTTGCCGGCCTCGCGATAGGCGTCAGAGCCTCCCTGTCCCCGATGAGGTTTCCGTCCATTCTAGTCTCGCCGATGAGGTTCTCGTCAGTTCTAGTTCCCAAGAGAGACCATCACCAAAAAAGGCCGCAGTAAAGAGGGCCCTACAGAAAAGGCACCACAAGCGAAGCCTTCGCCAAAGAAAGCGCTCCCCGAGGAGAGGCCTCCTCCTCGAGAAGCATGCCCCTAGAAACGTGCACCCCCAAGAAGCATAGTCCCCGCCACACAGTCATCCGACGAGTTGGACGACATATTCCCAGTGGCCATGCATGCCATTGACAATCTTCTTGACACACTCTTAGCAAGGCCTAGTGTTAGAAAGGAAAAATCACTTACACGCGTACCATATGAACATAAAGCGGAAGCTCGACCGTACAGTGAGTTACATATCCCTGTTTAGACTGATTTCCTACCGACGAAGAAGACATACCACGGCTTTGTAATGCTGAACAAAATTAAACAAGAAGCTCTTGAGCTCAACCTAAACACGTGCGTTAACAGGTAACTTCTTTCTTGTGTGGCATATTGGGGTTTTAGTGTTAATGTTATGTAGATAATTTAGATATGCCTTTTATGTGTACATTACCATCTCTGTGTAAGATACATATTTATGTGTAACAAAATGCCCTTCATGTGTCAAATATGTAGTTATTGTGTAATCTTTTCTATTTCCTGTGTAATATATATCTTCTGTGTAATATCAGTATTTTTTGTGTAATATCTGTAGTTTTGTGTAATCATTTCTATTTCCTGTATAATATATTTTGATCAAGTTTGACCATAGTCTTTCTGTTTTTGTCGCACAGCTTTGTCATTTGGAGGGATGATTATGGGTTCACTACCCGTGACCATCTCTTCGTCCTGCTTGAAAGGGAGGAACAGATGCTCGACGATGTGGTTAACGTCCTGGTCCTAATGCTGCGTGAGGAGTTGCTATTATATCCCTATGGGCATAGGAGGCATGCCATTGTCACTCGGCCGCTAGCCCTTGCAATGCTGAAGCTAAAATAGGCCGCTAATCATGTACTGTGCATGATGGAGGATGTTATCTACGGGTACAAAAATGCGGAGTTGATTCTTATACCCATCGTTGTTCATGGCCATTACTACTTACTAGTTCTCGACATTGTAGGGTAGACATATCTGCATTACTCTTCCCTTTAAATGCACAAATATGTTGAAGATGTTGTCAAAATGGTAAGTTAAATCCCTACTATACACACGACAGCAATTGTACTGTGCAATATACAACAATGGTAAATTAATGCTAACAACGATTATCTTTCTTGCATTGCAACGGTTTCTCTTTGAGTTCGTCATTGAAGTTAACACAGGCGAGAACTTATTCAAGAACCTACCGATGATGCATGTCCGCTCTTACCCGCAACAAGAATCTTGCAGTGTAGACTGCCTCGTCTTCCTCGTGCACTTCATGGAGCAAATTGTGGATGACGAAGCGCTTAACATGCCGCCAGTAGAAGTCCCATTCTTACGGTTGAGATACGTCTCATAGATACTAGAGGATGACACCGGAAGAATGTCATTGTAACGGAGAATGCACAAAAGGACGACACCGAGGGCAAGAGGGTGATGTTTCGGCAAGCAGGGAGGACACTGGCGCCCCCGAGATCTCGGCAACCACCAAAGGGGTCGACGCTGCCGAAGTGAATGCTTAGGGAGTGACGAACTGGCCGGTGGGGACAGTAGAGGTGACGCTGCCGAAGCACACACCCAGGTGGAGGACAAACCGGCCAGGATGGAGGAGGCCGGCCTCCCTGAGAAGATGGGTCAGGAAATGGCAAGGAAGACGATCACTGGCGTTCATGCCGTGGAAGGCAGCGAGGAGGATCCCCCTGATGATGCCGTACTACCCCCATGATATTTATGTTATGTCAAACTTTAACTCCTTTGTTTTACTTTATTGTTGCGTACGTACAAGGTACTTTTCAGATATTTAACAAATCATATGTAAGTATGGCTAACATATGTAGGTTTTTGAAAATGAGAATGTGAAGTCACAAGAAAAGCAAAAAGCAAAGCGCATAATACATAGAAATAGTCATATAATACACAAAATTGACTAACAACACACAGAAACCTAATATATTTTACACAGGTACACATGTATAATACACAGGAAAGGACCCATAATCCATAGTAAACTGCTTATGAGATAATATTTCCTTTTTACCTTCATTCCTTGCATTAACATTTTTTGCATTACAATAAAAGATCTAAATAAAAAAGAAATATCATATGAAACATCCCTAATACCCTCCGAATGTAATAGCATAATACACAAAAACACTAGTATAATGCACCGAAATGGTTCATACTACATCAAAACACTCTTATATTACACAGTACGGAAAAGTGAAACACATAAACTCGAAATTGATCACAAATTAACGCATAAGTTGTCCAATTATTCAATCTGCTATGACTACATTACACGATCGATAGTTATGGCTAGGTTCGTGGCACTAACTAAAATGTAACTCGTGGACTTTGAATCCTTGTGACTAGATTCTCTTCCTTCATAGATGGTTAGGTCATTATTTTACGATCGGGGGACCGGATTCACAGTTCTCGGTTGTCGCCGTATGGCTTATCGGTGTCAGGGATTCAGTATATAGGTTCAGTATATGCACGGCGGTACCATTCCACTGTAAAGTAATTGGCTATGTAACTGTGCACGTTTATGTCTGTTTGCATGATCGCTGCAGATGCATGCTTGCACTGGAGGCCATGGACTTCCTATTTTCTGCAAGAACACTTCCAGGTCCATAGATTAACAACACTGTTGTGATCATCAACTATTTCGTAAATATCGGCCATTAACCGGCCCATTTTCAAGAACCTGCTTCTTTAAGAATCAGTTTAACCTTTTTGTGTATCTCAAGACAAAGATGGGTATCCCACCTGTTTGATTGTGCGCATCTATCGGCCATCATATTCATAAGTTTGAACCTGTGACCATACATGTTCACTCAGTACAATTCATGCATTCAGAAAAAGATTACATAGAAAATAACTAAATAATACATAGAAAATGACAGTAATACATGGGAAATAAGTATAATATATAGAAATGACAGAGTATTACACAAAAAATATAGTAATACATATGAAATAGTATAATACACAGAAATGGCAGAATATTACACAGAAAAATTCAGTAATACACGAGAAGCTAACCTTATTGAGTCAACCATGCTTGTCACCGGTAGATGGCGCTTCTCTTTGTCCAGGCGTTGGATAACTCTACCACGTTGAAGTACATCTCACACCAGCGCATATCCTTAAATAAATAGTTAGACCAGTGATCAACGTCTGACTTTTGCAGTAACCAATTGTGTGTATTCGGTGATGTCATCGCAAGTTCAGTAACCGCATCATCAAACTCTTTGGCTGTGTAAGCGTACGTAATTTTGACAACCACAACCCATTGTTTTCGCAATGTTTTGCCAAGTTTAGCATTTGCTTTCATGAAGTTCGCCTCCAAATGTCGTAGGCAAAAATTATGTGGCGATGAAGGGAAGACTCTCGCGATGGGGTTTACAAGGCCCTTCGACCGATCTGATACGAAAGTAATAATTTCACAATAGTTGTCTTCATCATATATTACCTCACCGAGCATAACAAAAACTAGGTCCAATTATCGTCAGTTTTGTTGTCGACAATAGCAAATGCCACATGGAACATACCCTCATTCCCGTCTTTGCAGATTGCCCACGATAAAATCCCATCGTACTTGCCTAGCAAATGAGTTTCCTCAACAAATAACAATGACTTGCACGCCTGTTTAAAACCAACCAAAGAAGACAGAAAAGAGAAGAAAGCGCGTTTGAATCGCTCCCCGTCGTTATTAACCATGATAATGCTTTCGAGATTCGTCTCTGCCACCTTATCGGTGTACAACAACAACAAATCGTAGCTGCTCACCTCACTGCCATGAATGGCGGACCAAACGACCTCCCTACCCATCCATCCATGCTTGTATGGTAATTGCACGCCGTGTTCTTTCAAGATGTCTTTCTGTATGTCGATAGCTCGATACAATGCCTATTCCTTCAGTCTTTGCATAATACTGTCGCCAACCCACTTCTTACTAGCTTTCAGGTGGACTGTTGTACCAATGCCCCCACCACAAGTGTGCGTCGCTTGCATTATCTTCACTTGGAATATCTCATCATTCCTCTCTTGGGATGCATGGACACACCACTAGCAATCTGGAAAAGCACACTTCACAGTCGACCAAAGTCTGTCATTTTTTTATGAATGTGAAGTCAAAATTGTGCCATAGGGCGTGGCTGCGCAAGGCATCTTTGAACTTATCTACATTCTCGAACCGTTGTCCTACTTGGAATATCGATCCATCATATGTTTGTGAACATAAAACAATACTGATCGTACTTACATGAGGATATTGGAACAGAAACGTCTCCATGTCCGCATTCATGCTTTTCGAGATTAACTCCCTACGGATGCCAACGCATGACAGAAGGTGGGAAACAAGTCACCAACAATACACAGAAAACACAAAGTAATATACAAGAAATAAATATAATACACAAAACATGCATATAATACACATGAAACGCATATAACACACAGGAAGTAAGTGTAATGCACAGAAATGAGATTGTAATACACAGAAACATATACAACTACACAGAAAAGTAGCGATAATACACAGGATGACACACAACATAATTAGAGCTATCTTTGTTGGTGAATTACGATGGTGGTAAGAAGCTGTTAATGGTTGCAATTATTTCCCCACTAACTTCTTCAACGATGATATCGACCACACTCTTCTTAAAAGTGTGGTGAATGTGACACATTCGTTGGAAATTCGCATTTGACTCAATTGGGCAAACAGTGCCGTATGAGTTAGGTGTCACAAACTTCACAGTTACCCAAGAAGCGTCCAGTGACTACCGCTCACATATCTTGCCCATGACAACATCCCATGTGGTGAAGACCGTGAATTGTAGCAGCCGTCCTTCACCTTTGAAACGAGCCACAACACAAAATGTCTTCATGACGACTAACACCTGCGTAAACATTGTACAAACCCATATGTTAAAAAAAAAAATCCCCAAAGAGGAAGTACACCAGTTTACTAGAAAATGAACGATACCCCCGACAAAATTGAAGGAACAAAGTAGCAAAAACATAATAAGACTGAATGGAGATGTTGCTTACTTGAACGACAGGAAGAATGAGGCAAAGAAGAAGAACAACGACAAGGAGAAAAAGAAGAAGAGATAGAGGATGAAGATGAAGTTCAGTAAAAGAGGTAGTAGGTGAAGCTTCTCAAGATACATTACCAAAAAGGTGATGTGACTGAGCGGGAGAAAAAGAGGGGCATTTCTGTCATTTAAAAGAAAAGAGAGTAACGATGTCACGGCAGTGATTGCAAAGGACATTGTCTAAAAAGGAGGGACTATATGGAAAGTCAAAATGTCAGAGAGACTATAGAGGAAAAATAAAACTTTGTAGGGACTTATAAGTAATTTTTTCTAAAATAAATACTCCTTTAAAATAAAATAAAATAACAATCATCTCTTCGTCTATTGGTACTGGGTCTCTTCGGTAAACTATTCGTTTTGGTTTCGGAGAGGACTCGAAAGTAAACTTCAAAGCCTAAACAAAGTGAAGGTACAAGTGCTTATTGAGTTTGCTCTATGTTTGTACACATCTTTAATTTTCTTAAAACGAGTACTATGTCACCTATCTGCAAAATAAATAAATAAATAAATAAATAATAATAATAATAATAATAATAATAATAAATAAAATTAAAGGCTCTTGTAAAACAAAATCACTATAAAACAAATAGTGATGTTAATGGTGTTTTTAATAAACGCAAATTTTAAATTGAAAGAACATGTAGTTTAATTATGTTTATTTAAGTGTGGCTTGAATTCTTTTTTGGTTTCAATAAGAACATTCAAAATCACTATAAAGAAACCCCAAATTATATCTTATGTGATGATAATCTTTAAATATTTGAATTATCTAAATTAATTTAAAAAAATTGAGCTCTTTTCCCTTCTTTGTTTTTATATATAAGTAAAATACAAAACCACAACCACAAAAACAAGGTCCAAAGCTGGATGACAAGTTTGTCACGTTCTTTCTCTTGACCTTGCCCTTCATCATCTTCTTCATCTACTCTCTCTTATCTATATATATATACACAAACACACACACACATGTACATAATCCCTAATTAACTCCACCACCGACCTACCTTCAATGAACTCAATGGATAACAAGCCACCAGTTTCAAGATCAAAAGGCAACAAGATCCTCAGGATGTTGAAAAAACCACCTTCATTCTCCATATCCAACCCTCATTCCATCTCCAACTCAAAGCCAATCCACCACAACAAGGCCTTCTCTGGCCCCCTTGTTCCTATGGAAGCTCGGAAAAAAGGCGAAAGCCGAAATTTCACTGAAAGAGAGCCTACTTCTCCTAAAGTCTCATGCATGGGCCAAATCAAGCTCAAGAAGAGCAATTCCTCTTCTAAAAGGTTTCCAAGCAAGGAAAAGATTCAAAAGAGCAGTTCTTTCACTTTGAAGAAGATGTTCAACAAGAAGGTGAGGTCCAGGAGGCGGCCGGAGGCTCCAGTGGCGCCAGCGCAACCTCTGGTGGGGCAGTTGAGGAAATTCACTAGTGGAAGAGATTGGTTAGCTGACTTTGATTGGAGGAAAGTTCATGATGATAGTGAAGTTTATGATGATGATGAAGATGAGGTGATTGTGCCTCATTCAGCACCGATATTGATCGGTGGCGGTCGCGGTGTTGCGCCGGAGCCAAAGAAGGAGGTGAATATTTGGAAGAGAAGAACTTTGGATCCTCCCATGCGTCTTCAAGTTAAGGTTAAGTGATGTTTAGCTTGTTTTCATGATGCCTATAAATTGTGTCTGGGCTTGTGTGTGTATATATACATGTGAGAAGTTTTGATACATTTATATTTGTTATTTTATGTGTTCTTTTTTAAATGTTGAGAGAATTAGTGTAAATATTAATCAAAGCTCATCTTGTTTTTCTTTTCATTGTTCTTGAATTTTATTTTATTTTTCCATTCTAGATTTCTTCTTTACTTGTTTTGAAGATTTTTAATAGGATTTTTTTTTTTTTTTTTTGGTTGTGAGAATCACAAACATTAGTTTAAATTTCATCATCTTTCTTCCCATGGTTCTTGAATTGTTGTTATGTTTTAATTATTATTATTATTATTATTATTTTTTGTAGTGAGAATAGGGGCATAGACCAGCGGTTCTCATAGATTTTTTTGGGTTTTTTTTTCTTTTATGATTGCATGATATTTGAAATTTATACAAATGTTTTTAACATGTTTTGAGTAGAGGACACTTATTGCTTATTTGTAAAAAAAAAAAAAATTTACAGTTTTTTTTTCTATTCCGTTGAGAAAGTGAGATCTAATCGTTTATCTTTTTTTTTTTCTATTTTTTTATTTCATATTAATCTTTTATAAATTCTTTTATTACAGAGTAGATGCTAGCCATTTGTTAAACTCACAAGCAAAACAAGACGAAAAACCATACCACCAAACCTAAGAAATTCATTAAAATACAAAATAGCTGCCTAGGATTATTATAATAATTAATTCAAGGAAATTAGAATATTTCCATCATTTGACCCAAAGTTTGGTCTTACAACTCATACCTTATGGTGACATGTTCATTGCTTTATTCATAATAAATGCTGTTCAATTTTGGCATGCTTGGGACCCATTAATTGTGACAGTATATGATTTGGATAAGAACAAGTAATTTGAATGAATTGAATTGAAGTTTTTGAAACGTGATATAAGAGATGGATTAATAATTAAGGCACTCTTTTAATCATTTCGGCATTTTCTATTGAGAAATAAATTCCAATTTGTCAACCAAGTATTTAATTTTGTAAATAATACACTCTTAATTGGCTTTCTTATTAAATTCTTATTAAATTAATAAATAAATAATAAAGCTTTATTCTAACCCGCTAGGTGAAATTTTTTATGAAATCTATAATTAGAGTATAATCTTTCTTTAAATGAAAGAAAAGTCCATACGTGTATTTATTAGAATAAAATTTACAGTTATTCTTGTCTTAGTAAGCTGATTTTTTTATACATCCGTTAATTGAAATAAAATTTATAGATATAAGTAATTAATAAAAATAAAATATTCCCCTAACGCGTGGCTTGGCCACATTTATAAAAAAAAAACATTATTAAATATAATTAAATTAGTTTGTAATTTAGTTTTATAATAAATTTTAATATATTTAATGTTTTCCCCTCAAGTTCAGTGAAACATCTACTCTATCTAGTTCTGGAAATATAAAATGTACATATTAAATGGAAAAAGAAAAATGACGATAATAAATTTATTTATTCGATTTAAAATAAAAAAAACACCCACAAACCAATTTGCCACAATTCTAAAGCCTCTTTCAACAAAGCCAATGGCAAAATTAAAAAAAAAATAATTTAAAGCATTACGCTACTTTATACAAAGCTTCTTACTAGCATAAAATTAATAATGCAAGCATTCTCAAATGAACTAAAAAATTTTATTTGACCTCATATAAGCATGGTTTGTTAGCCATTACTTGGCCTCTTTTGTGTGTGAGTGAGGGTTTTTTGTGTCCGGGTGATAGGTATTTATGTACATACGCATGTAAGAGTGTATGAGAGTATATATATATATATATATATATATATATATATATATATATATATATATATATATATATATATATATATATATATATATATATATATATATATATATATATGAGTGGTATGTATGAATGGGTGTCTTACCTTCTTTAGAGGTTATTTTATTAACATACTTTGAAGGTTACTTATTATTGTTAAAATAGTGTTAAACCCTATTCATTAGATTAGGGTTATTAGGTTTTTATTAATAAGTCCATGTAATATATATAAAATAATGTATTAATCAAAACCTACTCTTAGGTAGGATGACTTAGTGGCATAGCTTGTCACATTTAGCATAGTAATCTCTCATTCTATATATAGGGAGACCTCTTGTAACTATTTGGGATATGAATGAAAAGAGTATTAGCTTTTGGTAAATAGCTTTGTGCTTTGTGCTCTTGTTCTCTCATCCTCTCCATCAATCCTTAACCTTCTTTCCTTGCTCTACTCCGATAACTTTCACACCCCGTAGTTGTAAGAGAGCCCAAACCCCCTATCGATAGTTTTTAGAGGTCTAAATGTTATCCAAGAGGATATGTTAATGATCTGTGATTGGCAAAGGTGTATTAAAATGAAGGTTTTGATCCTATAGGGAAAATAAGAAGTTTAAGGGTAGGTTCTAAAGGAAAGGTTTTCTTGTTCATCTGCAAAAGTAAAGAGAAGTTGGTTAGCTAATAAAAGATTATTTAGTTAATACAAAATCGCTAAAGGTACTTGATAGGTAATTAGTACTCTGCTCATCCCATGCTTAGAGATGCAAATGATCCTGCTAGCATTGCAGTCACTGATCTAAACATTCAGAGATACAAGCCGAGGGGTTAATAGGGAAAAGACTTCTTGATTTCCAAGTAACAAAAACTCAGAGGAACTTACTGGTTTGGTAATCCCCATTTTTGTCAATGCATATGGACAAAGCAAGTGGTTTCTTTAATTATTCTTGTTAATTTCTTTGATAAGAAATTATGATTTCCTTTTATGTGTTCTATTGTTACTTGGAACCCATTACCTATTATGTAATCCATAAATTTTAACCATCTATTTTTTGATAATTTTTTTTTTCTGATTTTATTATAAAATGCTACTATTACTTGCCATTATGTTCTTAAAGTAATTTTTTTTTCTGAGATAATAAATAATTAAAAATTTTCCATTGCTTTTATTGCTGCTATAATTTCAGCATTTGTTGTAGTTACTTTTGTTTGATAGGTACCACTATCATATCAACTTATTGTTTTTTTTTTATATACTAGAAAGTATAGTAGGTCTATATTTTAAGACAACTCTTAAGACTGAAGACTTGGATTGGCATTATATGACAAACCAAGAAGTGACATGGCGAAGAAATGTGACATGGCAATGATGACTTGGCAAAAAGGAGAAGTGACACGGAAGATGATGTGGCTAAACACATGTGGGCTAGAAGATCATGATGGAGGATTTTTGTTTAGAGATTTTCCTCTCATTGGATCAATTGTAGAATAACTATTTTTGGAAGGAGCATCAAGGCAAAAGGATCTCACCAAAAAGAGTAAGTTTTATCTTAGGCATGATTTTAACTATCTTTGGTAAGATCAAGGATGATAAATCATATCTTTGGTAAACTCTTTTTGTGAGAGATCTATTTTAAAGAGAAAGAAATTATTTTTTATTGAGAAAAGATCATCATTGAGTAAAAGATAGTAAAAAAGACTAATTACGGATGGAGCTATTCAAGGAGATTGATTGAAGATTTAAAGACCGAAGTATGGATAATTGGAGATCATGCTTGGAAGATACTGAAGGCTAAACTTGACGAGAGGAGATCAAGTTTAGTAACAATATTTCCATGATTCAAACGAAGATCATTTAGGAAGACCAAAAGAAGTTCGGTAGATCTTTTGTAACCATCTTTGGTAAGATGATGTTCGTGCCTTGGTGGGTGTGACCCTCGAGAGAAGGGATTTGCTAAAATGACCTGAGAAAAGAAGCTGTTGTGGGCAGGAGGAGCTCAGGATGAGTCAACTGCTAAGAAGCGAACTGAAGGAATCGGAAGATTTAAGGTATCACAAGTTCGGTTGCAACTGGGTTAGAACTTAGTCATGTTCAGCATAGTGGGTAGTGTTACAACTGGGTGTTGCAACATCTAACTTTGAAAGTTGTTCATGTTAGGAAGTCAAGGAGAAGTCTAAAAGAGGAGGATCTATTCGAACGTTGGTGTTTTTATATAAGATACTCTACTTGAAGATTTAGGATGGGCCACGCGAGAGAGACCCTTGGGTGAGGGTTAAGGAGAGTGGGCATCGACCAATCTTGATAGGGTGTTCTGTGTATTGAGTGGGAAAAGGAGCGTTGTACTCTTTTCTTTATTAGCTCGTTTAGTGGACTATTTTTCCGGGCTTGGCACCCAAGATGTAGGCAAGGTGTTGCCAAACTGGGTAACCATATTGTGTGCCTCCTTCTTATATGCTTGTACGTGTGTGTGTGCTTTCATTATTAGTGAGTTGAGCGAAAACTTTTCACACACCTACCTCTCTGGAACTAACAATTTTTATTGCTGCTATAATTTTAGCATTAGCTGCAATTACTTTTGTTTAATAGGTACCACTATCATATCTACTTATTTTTTTTTATACTAGAAAATATAGTAGGTCTATATTTGAAGACACTTCCCCATCCACCTATTCTTGCATATGATTTAATAATTAAATAACTACCATGGGGAGATAATTCTAATGGTTTTAAATTCCTTATCTTATTCTTAATTTGTTGTACTAATTTTATGTCTTCATTATTGAAATGTCTTTCTCCTGTTTATTTAATTTTATTATATAATAGTCTTGCTAATTGACTCAAGTTTGGTATAAAATTTCTAGCATAATTTAATTTCCTAAAAAGGATTGAATTTGTTTTAAATTTTTTAATTTATTTGGTATTTCTAAAATACTAGATGCTATTTGTTTTTGGAGATAGATTTCTCCTTGTTCTATTATTACATTAAGAAATTCAATCTTCTACTTCCCATTTTGATTTTCTTTTCAGATAATACTAAATTATTCTCTTGGCATATTTTAAGGAATATAATTAAATATTGCACATGATCTTTTACAGACTTGCTAAAAACTAATATATCATCTATATAAGTTATAATAAAATATGAATACTTTCTAAATATATCATCTATTTTTCTTTGAAATACTTGTGGAGCATTTTTTAAGCCAAAATGCATAACAGCCAACTCGTAATGTCCATTATCAGTAATAAAGGTAGTCCAAGGTCTACTTTCTTTTGTTAAAGGGACTTGCCAAAATCCAGATTTTAGATCAAATTTACTATAGATATGAGTGTTTTATTTTATTTTATTTATTAGAGATTCTTTCTTAGGAAGTGAATATTTATCATCTTTTGTATTATTATTTAATCTCTTATAATTAAATACCATTCTACTTTTTTTCAGGTAATTTCACTATGTTTATTAACTATGAATGCTATAGTTCTATGTGAACTTTGACTTTTAGTGATTAGTTTTAACTCTTCTAGCTCTTTTATATGTTTTTTAAATTTTTCTTGTTCATAGGGAGTTGCTTTAATTATGATCTAGCATTATAGAGGTTCCACACAATACTTAATCTAGAATTGTGTGAAATAATCTTGAATAACGTGAAATACGAACTTGTATCTAGTAGGATTGTGTGTGATTTTTCTAGAGTCCTCTGTACAAGTCTAGAATAGAGTGGAATAATAGGATTTGGGAGAAATTTAAATATTTATGTAGCAATGTGTGAAAGAATACAAAGTTCTGTAGAGGATTAATTGTAGTATTTGGATCAAGACAATCACCATCGTTTATTAATTAGGGGGGTGGAGCACTATAAATACCCTTGGCATCTTTGAGAGGTAACCTAAAAGTGTGTAACAATTATAATAGTATCTCAGCTAATAATAGAGAGCTAGCTTTCTCCAAATTTCCAAAATCTTTAAGTCCATTTGTTTTTTTTTTTCATATTTTCAAGTTTGTAGGCAACTTGAAATAAATTAGCCAAGGTAACCAAGAGAAGATTGACTTTGATCAAGAGAGCTTGCTCAAGTGCCGCACTTTCTTGGAGTAAAGTCCAAGCCTGTGACACTTTTCACATGCCTCAATCTAATTATACAACTACTTCACAGTGGACAATCATTTAATGGCATTGACTTACATTATATATTTATTAGATATTCTTTTCAAACATATGAATAGAATGTTGAAAGATATGCAGTTCGCATTTCTTAATAATTTAAATAATTTAAATTGATGAAATAAAACTTTAGATTTAAATGCAAAACAAATAAGCATTTCTCTTGTTCCTCTTTATTGTTACTCCTCCGACCACCAATAGTATAAAATTAAAAAAAAAATGGTTAAAAATCAAGCATATATGTTTATATTTGAATAGTTTTAGTTTTGGAGTAATCTATACTTTATCCTTTTTCCGAAGATATATTAATCAAAAAATTAATTGAGTTTGTATCTCTTCATTTTCCCTGTTATAAATATTTCTATAGAGATTTTTTTTTACCTTTATTCCATAGAATAAAAGATAATTACTCTTAACCTATATATCCTTATTGGAAATCACATGTGAAGGCTTTTATTAAATCCCTTGATGAGAGTGTGTGGACCGTGGTGGAAGAAGGTTGGTCTCCTTCGTTTGAAGTGGATGCCGAGAAGATTGAAGTCAAGAAGAAGAAGTGCAACTGTAGCATAGAAGATACAAGCAAAGCTAATGCTATCTTTGGAGGAGTTGATGAAAATCAGTTCAAATATGTTACGACATGTGAATCGACAAAAGAAGCTTGTGATATCTTTCGAAGAATATATGAAGGTACGAATCTTGTACATATCTCAAAACTTCAAATGTTAAGTACCATATTCGAGAATCTCAAGATGGAGGAAGATGAGACTATTGCCATATTCAACACCAAATTGATAGACATAGCAAATTAAGATTTCCAACTAAGAAAGAAATATTCTAATGATAAGCTAGTCCGGAAGACTCTCAGATCCTTTACCTAATAGATTTGAAGAAAAAGTAGCAGCCATAGAGAAGCACGTGACATTACAACCATGAGACTCGATGAGTTGATAGGTTCACTTCAAGCCTATGAGATAAACATGAAACCAGAAAGAAAAACCAAAGATATGGCACTGAAAGTAGAAGCCAGAAGGCAAAAATAATTGTAATAGGGAGATGCAAATGAGACCAATATAGTATTACTTCTAACAGATCTCAACAAATTGCTACAACAAATCTTGTATAGAAGGAGCTACAATCAAAAGAATTTTCAGAAGAAATCTAAAAGAATGCGATGTTGGGAGTGTGGGAAAATAGGTCATCTACAATATGAGTGTGCCAACAATAAAAAGGACAAGTAAAAACTCTCAACTGAGCAAAATGATGAAGAAATAATTGTCAGTCATACTGTCTTCAAAATAATTGCAAAATTGGAGTATCCTACTCATGCAGCAGATCAAGTGACAACATCAGTTACAACACCTGGAGAAATAAAGAAAACAAGAGATATACTCTTATTTGTCACTATTGCGGAGTTAGTGGTCATATTTGACCAAAATGTTTAAGACTGAAAAGAGACTTGAATGAAGGAAGACAAGAGGGGCTATCACAGTACTCTAGAAGAAACTTTCAAAGGAAAAAAGAATCGGGAAGATGTGGATCAAGAAGACAGACTTAAAATATGGAGTAGCATATACATTTGCAAAGAAACCCTTGAAGGAAGATTGGTATTTTGATAGTGGTTACTTGAGACACATGATA
This sequence comes from Dioscorea alata, assembly GCA_020875875.1. Taxonomy (NCBI): domain Eukaryota; kingdom Viridiplantae; phylum Streptophyta; class Magnoliopsida; order Dioscoreales; family Dioscoreaceae; genus Dioscorea; species Dioscorea alata. The sequence continues at coordinate 12,404,654 of CM037021.1, forward strand.
GACAATAAAAGTTTTCTAAAGAACTACAAAACTTACTCAATTAGGGAAGTTATGTTTGGCGATGGATAAAAGAATGAGGTAATGGAAAGAGAACCTTAATGCTACCAAGATTACCAAAATTGAAGAATGCTCTACATGTAGATGGTCTAAAAGTGAACTTGATGAGTATAAGTCAGCTGTGTGATTGGAATATGATAGTAAAATTCACCAAAGACAGATGTATGGTCTATGATGATATTGCCAAATGTGTTTTAACCTGTGCAAGGTATTCAGATAATCATTACCTACTTCAGAAACTACAAGTATGTTACAACACATCGTGCAACATAACAGAAACTTGGCATAAAAAACTTGGGCATGTGAGTTACAAGAACTTGATTAAAATTGTAGAAATTGGAGCTGTAAAAGGATTACCCAAACTGACACAAAAAGAAGACAGAGTATGTGGTCCTTGTCAAATATGCAAGCAAAATCGTGCATCTTACAAAGTATTACAGTACATAGTTTCAACATGGGTACCAGAACTATTACAGATGGATCTTATTGGCCCTATACAAGCAAAAAGTTGGTTAGAACACATGTATATATTTGTATGCATGGATGATTATTCTAGATTTACCTGGGTTGAGTTTCTTAAGGAAAAATCAGAAACGTTTGGAGCATTCAAGAAGCTTTGCACTCAACTCCAAAATGAGAAGGATTGCCAGATTAGAAGAATTGTAAGAATTAAAAGTGATCATGGAAGAGAATTTGAAAACACTCAGTTTGCAGAGTTTAGTAGAGAACATGGGATAAAACATGAATTATCAGCACCAAAACTCCTGAACAAAATGGAGTAGTTGAATGCAAGAATCATACTCTACAAGAAATGGCTAGGGTCATGCTAAATTCAAGGAAAATTTTCATTATACTCAACAAAATTTTGGGTAGAAGCAGTAAATACAGCATGCTATATCATCAATAGAGTATATCTTCATCATTATATTGCAATGACACCATATGAAATTTGGAAAGGAAGAAAGCCAAATCTCAGTTACTTTCATATTTTTGAAGCAAATGTTATATTTTAAATGGCAGAGAGCAGCTGGGAAAGTTTGATAAGAAGAGTGACGAGGGAGTATTCATGAGATATTCCATAAATAGTCATGCTTATCTGGTGTTCAATTCAAGAACCAAGTGAAGACCACCAATGTTGTCATTGATGACCTTTTTGATCAAACAACTAACATGGAGCCTCAAAATCTTTTAAAAGAGTTAGATGACAACCAAAGCATGCTTTAGTTGATGATGATATTTGTGAAAACCAGCATGTTACAACATCTACTGCAACACCTGAAACTAGTCATGACACAGCCAGACAGCTAAATGCAACTGATGTTACAACACAAGATACAATAGAAGATACTGTTCAGAATCTGATCAAGACAATCAGGAAGACTACACTTATGAACCATTTTCAACAGTAAGGAAGAATCATCCAATACATGATATGATTGGTAGTATTAATGAAGGAAGATGAACCAGAAACACTCAAAAGATAGACTATCGAGAGTTGGTAGGATATATGTGTTACACCTCTCTTATTGAGCCAAAGAATGTGAAGGAAGCCTAGAATGATGAACATTGGATTATTTCTATGCAGGAAGAATTAAATCAGTTTGCTCGAAATGATATATGGACTTTGGTTCCTAGACCAAAGCATGTGAATGTCATTGGGACAAAGTCTTGTTTCTTGGTTCGAATAGCAAACACCCAAGATTTAAGAGAAAAGGGGCTGTAGGCGCGGCGGCAGCCAAGGGAGAAGAGTGGGTGGCGGCTAGGGTTTCTTGAGAGAAAATATCTCAATCACTCTATTTTTCTTCCCTTCACAATTAGGGTTAGACCATCTATTTATATTGGAAACCCAAAACCCTATTTTACGAATAAACCCTTCACTCCTAATCAAATTATGAATCTCTTCTTTACTTGATTAATTAAACTATTTTAATTAACCAAATTGATTAGATTGGATCAACACTTAATAAGAACCAACCCACATAAGCTATTCGCTCCACCTAATTTAGTTTTTTTCATCAAAACCCTAAATGGGTGGTCCAATAAGTAACAAATACTGAATCTTGATCCCGCCATTCTTAGTGTACGATCCTGTAGGTCCATTTAACATTGGTAATGATCGAGCTTAAACAATTTTAACGCTCATAAATCATAATTATTCTCTAGCAAGATAATACGATTACCCAATATTAAATGAAGGTCAATTTCAAGAATTAACGGAATCTATCGCAACCTCATACAATCCTTTGCCACTGAATATCTTAATTAGTGTAAGGCATAGAGCGAGTCACCCTTACTTTAATGCTAATTAATTTCTTGATCTCTTAAAGAACTGACCAGGTCAAATAAATGATAATTCTTATCATTTCCCTTGGGCGTGGCCACGCACTACTCAGTCTCACTAATCAAGTGGCCGGTGATATTCACTCTCTCTACAGAGATGGACAATCCCTTCCCTTCACTCATGTCTCTCAGCATGAACAACGACATGCCCAAACATACCCGTACTTGCCACTCAATTACGAATGACGTTAGACGTAAGTCAAAACATGTAAGGATTCATTCGAGATCCATAGTGATTTCAGGTCGAAGGATTGTAGTACAAGAATTGCTTGAGAAAAACACTTATGACTTTACAATCATGTAGTGTTCTCAAGAGCGGATCGATCCAGGTACACTGTTCCCTAACATGTATCTATGTCCTTTGATTGATATCCCATATCTTATAACCTGTAAAACAAGGCCATCCCACAAAAGACATACTAGTTTTAATTTATTTTCATTCCCATGAAAATAATCGACTAGGGACATTTAGAATATTGTTCTAGTTTATGCTTCAAGGTTTTACTATCCAAATCACGCATTTGATAACTTGAGCAGAACCAATATTCAAGGATATTTTATCTTATTAACTATGCACAAAAATAATAATAGATAAAACGATGCATCGTAATAATTATCCAAATAATAAGAGTTCATACAATGTATTGGGGCTAGGGCTTACACTAACAGTCATGAACCTCGTTTTTTGCACCCCCTTCTCCCATCTCACCTGCAACATCGCTAGGCACATGAGCAGCACGCATGCTACTGCTACGTCCGCGAGCATGGTCTCCCCGATGGGGAACCAACATCCACAATCTAAAGTCGCTAGGAGGCAGAGGGTTCGGAGTTTTTAGCAAATCAATCTTTTCCATCATTTCTGGGTCCATGGCCATGGATTCCGGTACCTTATCAGCTGAACTCAAGGGAGGGTTCGACTTGACCGCCGGCGTTCATGAACCACGAAGGGGTAAAGGAGGTCGTTCTCTTCCGATGTTCGGCGATTTAGGACAAGAGTTGGTGCCATGGCCGACGTGCCCATGAGTATAGCAAAAGGTTGGAAGCTTTTCGTATAGAACCACCACAAAAACACGATGCAGATCATCTCCAAGCCAAAACCCACGGCTCAGCTAGAGGTTTGGATTAGTCGAGCTCCAGATACACACAGGCGAATCTAGAGCGAGTGAGAGAAGAAGTAAGCTCATCAACCTTTAGGAAGTTACCGATATGAGAAGTGACAAATTCAAGAGTTTCCGTGTCCCAAAAATCTACTGGCAAATTGTGGAGCTGCACCCAAATGGTCGCGGTGTTGAGTTTAGCGAAGGCTGGTTCAAAGTAGGGTTGCCATGGTGAAAGCAGGGGAAAGAATCGGGAAGGGGGGACGCTCACGGGAAAGGGAACTAATGGAATAACAGTTCCAAAACTTTGGTGTTGTTCGCTAAATACCAAGTAGAGAATAATAGAAACTTTTTCGTTGTAATCACCCTTAGTCAAATGAATAAACTAAGCACAGTGTTTTTAGATATTGATCTAAGGAAAACTCCATGCAAAACCCTTTTCCAACATTGAATGAATCAACAAAACAGTATCCTACATACAACCAAAGGTTTTAGAAAACTCAGTCCAAACCCAAAACAAAAAACTACACAACTGTAAAAAAGGAAAAAAAATTACAATATGACAACGTACTCTTGTAACTATAGAGAACTACTTGTGACCTTACTGATCATATTATCCATCACAACAGTGAAAGCATCCCGAAACTTAACAAACTGAGAGCTTGAATCTCCATAAACAAGCCTAGGCATGAGCTCATACACAATGTACCTCCTCATCTCCTTCCTCTCCTCCAAAGATATCTTCTTCAACACCTCAATCACATTCACCTTCCCATTCCTCACCTCTTCTTGATCCACAAACACTGAATATTTCCTATGATCCTCTGGCAAGTGCCACGGGTACTGATAATAAGCTGTAAAGGGATCAAACAGCACCGGAATACAACCTGAAACCAAGCTATCGAAAACCGATTTCCTCGTTGGACTATCTCCGGGAGGCTGCATGCAGAACTCGCTCTCCACGAACAATGTTAGAACCTTCTCCGGATCAGCACAACCTCCGGAAGCACAATCATGGAACTTGCAATCACCAACCCTTCCATTCAGGCACTGCTTGATGAGCACTGACCTTATGTTCTCTACTGCATCCGGTCTCGCAGCACCTGCGAAGCTCACCAGGTTCTTGCGCTGAGAGTTGATGATCTTAGATTGGTATTCAATGATATCTTCATCACTGTGAGGATGGAAGTGTGTTGGATGTGGAATCCCAATCTCATTCATCCTCCATGGTTCCCTTTCAATCAAGAACTTGTAAGGAGCTTGCATTCGATCAAGAGACAAGAAGTTACTACCCCACTGCCTTTCACTTCTCTTGAAATCCCAAGAGATTTTCCCAAGAACAAACATGTGATCTTTCCCTCCATTGAGTTGCCATGATTTCTGATTCCCTAACCATTGGAGAAGCTCAACACCAAGAGAATCCTTCATCTTGGTTGACACGTTCTTGAAGTGCCATCTAAGAACATCAAGGCCGCCATAAAAAGGAACATAAAAGAGCTTGGCAGAATCCTGGTCATGAACTCTGCAAGGATGATTAAGAACTCTGTTGTGAAATATTGGTTCAAGGAAGTACTGGTGAGTGTCGTGCCACCCTTTGCCAAGATTATGAATGGACTGACCCAATGCTTCATTGGAGAAGAATTCACAGAGTTCCATCCATGGGAGCATGTCATTGCACTGTGAGGTTATGTCCTTGTTGAACTTGGGAGGGAGATCATAGACATAGATAGTTCTTCCTTCACATAACTTTAGGTTGGTGAAGCTGGTGTTTGATGCCCAAGAACGGATGGTTTGGAGTAGGTTTTGTACATCCTTGATGGCATTAAGCCTCTCTTGTTCATCAGGATCAATGAAAGTATCAATGTTCATGGTGGTGTTGAGAGGAGGTGTGGCATCAGGGATGCAGTAGAGATTATGGGAGGAGAGCTTTCTGGAGGAGATGCAGAGGTGCAAGGAATGAGTGAGAAGGAGATTGGAGAAGTACCAAAATGGGAAGAGAATGGAGAGAATGAAGAGAAGGATGGAGAGAGATGGGAGGCAGGTGGTTCTTTGTTGGGGTGGTGGTGAAGAGGAGTTTGATTTCTTCTTGAGTTTGTAGGGTTCTGTTGATCTTCTACGTAAGAGAGAAAGAACAGCCATGGAGAGATGGAGATGGTGGTGTTAATGGTGGAGGTGTTTTCTAGTAGGAAGGAATAGGAGTTGGTTGATGAACGTGCATGCCTCTACGTTGATGTTGTGTTTGGATTCCTTAAGCACGTTTGCATGGATGGAGTGCACGTTCACTTAAGAAGGATGGAGAGAATGAATGTAGTCTTTTGGTTGGTTGTGTGGTGTTGTTTGAGAAATTACAATGAATAATTTAATCAAATGGCATTATATATATATATATATATATATATATATATACATATACATATATAAGGTGTTGTTTAATATTTGATTTTACTATATATATATAAAAGGTGTTGTTTAATATTGTATAATACCCTAATTGGTCCATCTACTTTTCTCTCTCTTCCCTTTTAGTCCCTCTACTCAGAAATGCTCCCGACTAGTCCCTCTACTTTTGAAAATGTGCTCATTTATGGAGAAATGCTCCAAACTAGTCCCTCTACTTTTTAAAATGGGACTAAATGGAGAGACTAAGTGGGCCCATTTTCAAAAGTAGAGGGACTAGTTGAGAGCATTTCTCACTAAGTGGACACATTTTCAAAAATAGAGGGACTAATCGGGAGCATTTCTGAATAGAGGAACCAAAAGGGGAGGGAGAGAAAAGTACAAGGACCAATTAGGGTATTATACCTTTAATATTTGATTTTGCTATTTATAAAAATAGGTGAAAGTATACGTATGTTTTAAATTGTTTGTTTGACTTCCATAATATACTCCAGAACTTTTTAATAAGTCTTTCAGTAGTTAACTATCAGAAATAAATAAATTACTTAATAAATTATATAAAATTTTTAATGATATAAATTAGTTATAAAAAAAAAGGTAATGTAATTTTTAATTAAAAATAGGACTTGTTCATTTATTTTAATGAAGAACTCATGAGTTCTAATTAAAATTATACGATATTCTCATGTTTTATAAAAAAAAAATATCTAGTGATATTATTTTAAACTATATTTTATATAGGATGAATCAAAACTCATTTACATACATAGCAAATAAAATTATAATATAAAAATTGGTATAAATTGACAAGTAAAATAAATTTTAAAATAAGAATTATCAGTTATTTCTAAAAGTTGAGGGAATAGCAAGTAATTTCACTATTTTTCAGATGGTGGTAGGTAAACCCTTTAAATAAACAAAATAAAACTTATTCTATATTAAAAAATAACTATTTATATAAGTTTTAAGAATTTAAATTTATCATTTTCATTTAAGGTAATAAATTATAACTAGCCTATTAATCTTATATTTTAGAGGTACATGCAAATCTAGAATAACAAATTGGATAATTAATTTCAAGTAGTACTGCTGTAAGTTAAGGAATAGAAACAATTGGTTGGCCGTGAAAAGATGGATACTAAGATATTTAACTGATTGGAAATTGTGAGCTGAGCTTCACTAGATAGCTCAAAATACACCAACATATTATGATTTTTATATGTTTATAATATAACAATAAAATCAAATTCAGTTTTTCAATGTAAATTGATTTCACTTTAATTTTGAATTATATCAAGGTCTAAGTTACTCAATTTTTAGCAAAACTCTAGTTATGTCCCTCAGTTCATTTACAACCCTAATGAAAGCCATTACCATTGTTCTTACAACTAAAAAATCCACATCATGCACAATATTAGAAGTTCCAGCATCACTAAAATCCATCCTAAAATATTTTATCAATATTCAATTTAAAAAATATTGAATATTAGAAGTATCAAATACTGATTAAAAAAATATTTTTAAAATGTAAAACATTATTATAATTAACATTAATAAAAGCAAAGCACAGTCACCTTACTAAATGATCCAATTATAATATCCTTCCGCAATTTTGTGCAAGCTGCAGCAAATTCAAAAGTTGTTCACAAAATACTTAAACAGAGAACAGTATAAAAAACATCAGGTGAAATTTAAAAATGCATTTAATTAGTTAAATGATACATTATTTGAAAATTGAAATTGTTTCACATACTAACAATGCATATGAAACAGAATGGTTTATCAAGGAAGAGGATAGCAATTATTGTGATAGGTTGCAATCTGAGAGCTTCATCATCAATGAAGCAATGATCCAGTGAGGTAGATCAAGACATGGAATTCTTTGCTATCTCTAAAGCAGCTTCTACAGAAGGAGCATCCTTAAGTTTAGCTCTGTCAATGACTGGTTGTCGTCTGGCGAGTTGTGGTAGGAGTTCAAACTCCTGATTTCCATACGACAAGAACTGGTGTTAGATGTCGTAATAGCTAACACAAAGCCCAGACAAATGGATGACATTTCTAAAACAAACACATAACCATATTGCGGAAACAAGAAATTTTTTTCTGCATGTTCTTTTATTGTTAGTATTCGATTTTTGGGTTGTTTATAACATTATAAACTCTACGCATATTTAAAAAAGCTCAACAACTAATTATGCCATATTTGTTTAATAGAAAGAAAGAAATGCAGTTTTAAACAATAAAAAATGTTTGCAGAAGAACAGTTTTGGATAAAGAGGGGAGTTTGGAAATACCTCAGGACTACCGCTCTCGAGGAATACACCTTTCAATCTATTATCTGTTGGTTCAAAAAACTTACTAAGCCAACGAAAAGATGCAGCAATCTTTGGTTCAAATGAGAGATAGAACAATTAAACATATGGTTACCAGAATCAAGCCAGAATGTAGCAATCTTTGGATCAAAATTTCCAACTTCAATTGTATCGCCAACTGTGCCAAGCCAATGGAACATCATAGAACAATATTCAATATATTGATCAGGTCATATTTCTTTCTTAAGTTGAATTAGAGGTATTAAGTTGAAGGATTGTCTCACTGTTATCCCCATAAAATTGCCACCAAACTTTCCTTGTAGACCCTTCATACTCAAAAACTCTTGAGTAGAAATATGGAAGGTAATCATATCTGGCCCAATGCACAACAACAAATATAGGCTTGAGACAAACAAAAGATCATTATATTCAGAAAATGTACGAAGGCCAATGAAAGGGTGATCAACTTACGGTTGAGTATGGGAAGTAAGCAAAGTTCTAACACAATGTTGTGCTGATTTTCGAGCATGATCAACATGTTCCACTCGTGCCACCCGATTATAAATCTGCCAAGGAAGAACCAAGATTTAGGCCCATTTGGATAAGCCCTTCAATATCCAGGAATTGCTTCTTACATATGCACTTCCAAAAAATTTTTGTTTGCTTGGATAAACTTCCATGGGAAAAGAGAAGCGGTAATATAAGCGGTACAACCTTTTCTTGTAGAGCATCCAGGTTGGTGCTTCTGGCAGAAGCACTTCAGATGCTCATATAAAAGCACTCGACTATGACAATTTTACTCGTCCTTTGGAGTTAATTATAAACATTTATCCCTCTTCTCTTGTATGACAGATATAAAAATACTTAAAGCATATGTACATACCTTCAGGGGAAATGCTGCAACATCTCCAATAGCAAAGATACCAGGTATGCTTGTCCGAAAGAGACTATCAACCTATATATAAACATAAATATGACATTAGGATACACTTTTAAGTCCAGTTCATATAATTTCAATTTTTTAAAATTTGATAAGTTAAGCGCACTTGAAAAATATCAGATCCTAAAATTCATGCCTTAACTAATTTATTTAACCAAATTATCAAATTTGAAGGCCTAATTCAGCTAAATTCAGTATCCATATTTAGTGTTTTTTCATGCTTTAAATTCAGTACTGATGCCTGATTTTCAATCTTACAGCAAACTCATTGGGAAAGTGCAAAAGCTTTTGCTGAATTAAACCCTAATAGAAAGCTTCTTCCAACACTTACGCACTTCTTCTTTCTTGTCTATCATCTCTTCCGCTAGTAGATCACAATTGAGATCTAGGTCTGCACTAGTTTATGAGAGATGTGATTCCCAATCTAATGTTGAACACTGGTCAGAAAATCATGATGAAGCATCAACAAGTAGACAAGTATTGACCATCTAATTGGTCTAGGCTAAAGCAAAATCAAGAAAGTGATGATGGCCAACATCATCAGTAATTTGAAGAGGCCATTAGAAGGATGCTGCTCTACGGTGGATAATCAATCCATGAGTTGATTTTATATTAAAATTTTAGTCAAAAAATTGTTCTAACTATGGAGGATATAAGTTGTACACTTGTTAGATGAAATACAAAAAATCACTTTATGGAAGATGTGGAAATGCATAACAAAGAATATAAAAAAAACATGCACTGTAATGCATGAATATCTGATAGCCTTGGTCATCTACTTATACTTGAGGTATGAACATAAATATAAATACACGCATTTTAAAACTGAAGTATACAAATCACAAGCAGAGAGATGGCTGATATAGAGTTCTTTCACCAAATAAATTTATACCGAGATCAAATGTGGTTAATATTAAGCAGCTATCCAATTTTGCTTAAAAAAAACACTCTACATGATTGAGATAAAGTTAGACAATACTCAAAAGTTAAATAGGCCACAGAGATCAAATTATGATTAAATTAAGATAACAAAATTGTCGTACTTGCATTACAAATACATGAGAAACAGAAATATCTTCCTACAAAGAAAAGAAACATTTATAAACATTAGTCTATCATTTGTTCCATGGAAACTAGAATGCAATAAATAAATTATGACAAAGTCCTGAAGCTTCAACATGCATGTATAACGCAGAAGAATATATCCAAATATAAACAATTCTCATAAAATCTTACCAATGTGCTAATATAATGTTTTTAATTAATAAGGATTGTTGCTAAGCATGGCATCATAGACTCACTTGGTTGTTTGGATAGGAAATAAGGGCGGATTGGATTAAGGCATCAAAAGGCCTTACTCCCTCATTTTATTCCTTTTATTAGTGTCTTGGATTACAAGAAGGGATAAGAAAAAAAAAAATTAAGGAATGGATCTTTGAGAGAGGGGTGAGGTAGGGATTTAGATCAAGAAGATATTTTTTCAAATTTGACATTTTTACCATCTATTCCAAATGAATGACATGTAATGAGGCAAAAAAAAAAAAGCTTATAATTACGATTGTTATTATCATTATATTAATAATAGTATAATTAGCATATTATCATTAATATTTTTATTATTACCACTAATAGCATTACTATTTTAATTATCATAAATATTTCCATTATTTAAAAAACCTAATTATTATTGAATATACTTATATTGTGAGTGTGTGAGTGTGTGTCACTGTGTGTTAATATATATATATATATATATATCTTTTGAACAATAAATATTATTATACATTATATTAAAACACAACAATATGGTTGAAATGAAACTACATTAACATAAGCATCAAGTCAAATAATTGATGATCTCTAGTCTTGATCAGCATAAATGAAAACCAAATCCAAACCTTCAATTCTTTAACTCACAACTATAAACAATAAAAACCCCCAAAAATCATTAAAAAAATCACAAAATAATGAAATGAAAGGGAAGATCAAGTAACTCATACAGCATGGATCACAAAAGAGTTAGAGCCAAGGGTATAAGAAAAATGATGGCGAGCCCCAAATTTTAAGTTTTCCTTGTGGCTGATGGAGAAGAACAAATGTTTGACAAAATTTTGAGGAATAAGAAGGATTAAGGGCCTTAATACAACCCTTACTCCTTTGCTCAAATACTCCCTCATAAATTATATTCTAGATCAAAACTTATAAAATAAATATGGCAAAAGTGCCACTTCCAAGTGCCAAGGCCATTTAAAATATAAAGCATATATAAGGCATGGTTTAGGACCTCAGGTCAGGCAAATATACGTTAATAGTGTATAAAGGTACCTCTGAAAGATTAGGGTTCTTATAGCTAATTGTGTAATCTGCACTTGTGCAATGTGGATATAACACCATTGTTTTTATAGTGTATAGTGTATAATGCAAAAGGCTGTTGTTTGAGCAAAGTACATGCTCTTATCCATGTTTCTTAATAGATGATCTTCCTTTATTAAACAGGCAATAAAACAAAATTTTTATCCCAGATTTCTATTAATATGTAACCATTCAGAAAAAGCCAGGGATACTTCATAGATGTTCACACCATAGAGGAAAAGGAAAATTATTTAGACTGGAGAGAAAGAAAAATAAATGAATACATTAATCAACAAACAAAACAAAAAGAAATAAACTACTTAAAGGGGTACTAACCTGGATCCCACCGACAGAAGTGTTCAAGCCAACCATCTCGAAGGGGCTGACAACTGGCTTTGCTCCAATCCCAACAATGACCTAGATTATTAATGGATTCAATTGTAGCTTCTCATCAGAAGCTTGTCTTAAACCTTTGAACATTATCATTAAAACACTATACACATAAATCAGAAGACATTAGAAAACTACATGACTAAGCACTTCACATAGTTTATAACCAGGGATATGCTAGGAAGAAATAACAAAAACCCGAAAATTCAATTCTAGTACAAGGTGTATATTAGTGTTATTAATTGTCTTGCATGAGTTAATACAGTGAGTTTAGACTTGAATATGTAAGTCAACTATCAACTTAAGCATTTGAATTGAATTGAGTCCAAATAATGCACTTGATTTGCATTTAACATGTTTCAAAACTGGGTTAATTGGTTTCACTAAAAAAGGAAAAAGAAAAAACTTGGTTAGTTGTTTTTTTTTTTTTTTTTGCAACATACTGAGGTAAAATGGACTAACACATGAAGTAATAGAGTAAGCAATACTTTAAAAGTCCTGTGATGATAAATGCAGTATGTCTGGACATTGAATATGTAAGTATAAGTCTCTCATCCTATCAGCTTAAGCTTTTGGGTTGACTCGAGCCTAAATAATATATCTTGCATGCATTTAATAGTGTAAAGGCACAGAACATACCGTATCTGCCACAATTGTATTTCCATTTCCAAGTTTAACAGTAGCAACCCTTCCATTAGGACCAGCCTCTAGTTTTTCAATACGAACACCCTGGGAAAAAGTTGAAGAGGTTGAATATGGTGTTTGACATGCAATTGGGCCAGTCGGTGTCATGACATAGAGAAAGTACCTTCAAAAACCTGACGCCCATTTTATGAAAAAGTTCTTCATATCTTCGAGCAAGAGAAGGAGTAAATAACCTTGGCATCAAGTGATCCTCTGGAAAAATGATCTATTCAAGGAAAGGGATTAAGCAACACAGGTGACAATCTAATGTTCGAGCAAATTTTGAATAATTAAACAAGTAATATTGGTTATATAAAATTATTAGGTTTACGACAGCAAATTTGTTGATGAAGAATATTAACCCGAATGGCCGAATTTAAATGACTGTAAGAATGTCAATTGAAGCTGGGACAAAAAAAAGTGCAAGCTCTAATTTCTGTCACCATGTAATGTCACAATTCTTCAAAGAACAACTGCAGTGGCAATATCAGAAAGACATCCAGTTTTGGAGCATTATATATCAACCTTACATTGAAAGTCGAAACATTTATTAACAAACAGCACATACAAATCCATGCAGGGGTAAAAAGTGGAATTCACTTGGAAGAAGTTGAAACACCTTACCCAATAGCAGCCAACAAAGAGAAAGTTGAAATTTCTGTTTAGAACAGACTAGATACTCCTAGCTTAACCAAAATTATCCCAACTTACTACATTAGTCAATCCAATTCATAGTCTATTATCCTTCCAAATCATGCAATTTGCAAGATACAAAAGAAGAAATAACAAATCAACTGCTTTGAGGAAACAATTATATGCATCAAGCTATAATAGGTTGTGCTAATTGTTTATTATGACCACATGCAGTGATGGGGTAACACCCAACTAATATACTAACAGAAGCATGTTGCTTCACATTGAAACCTAATGCATGAATAGATGAATTATATCAATAGATGGATTGTTTGTCATCATACTTGCAAATCAGCAAGGAATGAGTTACATAATTTTGATAATAGTTATGATCTATGGAAATCAGGTCTACATCCATCCATGTAAGTGATGCCTACATTATGAGATAGCATCCTATAAGAAATGGCCTCCCAAAGAATGACATCATACAAAAACACAATCAAGCAAAATCTCTTCTTACAGTTGTATCAAGGTTCCAGCCAGCAGCTGCAGCTGAAACTTCCATGCCAATATATCCACCACCAATCACAACCACCTTTTGGGCTCTTTCCTGAAAGAATAAGGCAAAGGCTAACTGCAAGGATAAAATACTCAAAAACACGAGGAAATACTGGTATTCATTAATAGTTATTTAAGGTAACATTTGGTTAGATGCAGTTGAATATACAATGGATTTCATGTTACAATCAATTCTACTTGAACAGCAGTAATTTGCCATCTACTCGAAACCTTCATAGAACAAAGTCAAAAGCCCAGGCACAGCTGAGAATTCTACATGGGATGTGAGCTCACAACCATTATCCATACCAAACCTATCTTTTGGACTTGAAACTTATGGCTTTTACCATTTGTCCATTAATTAATTTTGGTAGCTCTTACAATTTTACTCTCTTAAATTGTGAAGCTACCATTCAAGATGCAGTTGGTATTACTTCCAAAATTTTGTTTTGGTATTCTTTTCTGCTACTTTTGTTTGAAGCATGATTCACTCATTTTTCTGCCTTCCTGCGCCTCTTTTGATTTCTGGCTCTTGGTAACCTACCAGGTTGATTTTAAATATTTAATTCTTTCCTAGCTGAATATTGGCTTCCAACGGGATTATTTCAAGGATGTTTTCTAATGATTTGAAAGAGCTACCAAAATGTTGGCTGGTTGGTTAAAATGGAGGAGAGCTTCTTGGGTTTTATGTCATCATAAAATATCTCCTAGATTGAAAGATAAGTTTTATAGAATAGTTGTTAGACTAGTTATGATGTACGGATCAGTATGTTGGGCGGTTAAGAAACAACATGATCAAAGGATAAATGTAGCTGAGATGAGAATATGAAAATGAATGTCGGGCATTACCAGAAAATATTGGTTAAGGAATGAATTTATCCAAAATAAATCAGAAATGACACCTATTAGTCAAGAGTGCAAAGTGCACTCTAGGTACTTGGAACCTTACAACACCTGAGGCGCAAGGTGCAAAAAATGTGCTCGCCCTAGTGAAGTAAAGCGCATATAAATAAATAAATAAATAAAATTATATAATATGATACTCCCTCCATCTTGAAATACAAGTCATTTTGAGAAATTTTTTATCCAAAATAGTTGTCGTTTTACAATTCCAAGGCAATATTTATTTGTTATTTCCTATTTTACCTTTTTTCAATTTTCTAAGTCACATAAATGAAAGAGAGTCATATTCATAGTCCCAAGAAATGGGTCTTTTTTTCATTTTTATTCTAAATTTTAAAAAATTTAATGCCATCCTTAATTTAATTCTTGTGCAAGATTAAATTTCGAATTAGTTCTAAGTTCTAACTCCTACTCATCCATATGATGGATATTCAAAAGACCTTATTAAATATGTGCAGTTGGTTAATTAAAATTTTTGGAAATAGTTGACTTTTAAATGCCAATAAATTTCCCACAATTGAAAGTTTTATTAAAATCTTAAAACCCAAATTAAACATGGGAGGTTGGCTGACACCTCTTTCTAAAAGTTTACTATTTAATAATATAGCATTAAACATATGTCCTTTTTACATTTTTACCCGAAAAACTAATCTAAAAAATAATTAATCAACAATCAATTTCAAGCAAGCAAGCTTTTTTACCATTTCAAGGTGCAAAAGGCACTCTAAAGCACAAAAAAGCATGTGCCTCTTTGAAGATGCCTCTCTTGGACAAGCTTAAGGTGCCTATCATGAACAATGCTGCGCCTTAGCGCCTAGGCAAGCCTAGGGGTATATGCTTGACAACACTGGCACCTATTACGGACAAGTAAAGAGGCAATTGATCAAGATGGTATGAACATGTTATTAGATGACCAATAAATGCTCCCATAAAAAAAGTAAAAGCACTTCAAGTGGAGGGTCAAAGAAGAGGATGTGGTAGACCTAAAAAATGTTTAGCAAGAACTTTAGGAAATGATATGTTTGAACTTAGTTTATTTAATCTTTTTGCCCTTGATAAAGCAATATGGAAGGGAAAGATTTGTGTAACTAACCCCCAAATAGTCAAGACTAACAACTTGTTATTGTTACTACTGCCTCTGCTAATTTAAAACTGCCCTTGCTCTTGGATATCAACCAAATATTATCTACTTCGCAAATTTGGTTCTCATCTGTTGTGCCAACTCGGATGGGGTATTCACTGATTTGTGTGTTATCAACTCACGATCTCTTCGGCTTGAGGAGGGTTACCATGTCCTTAGGTTATGCATCTTCTAATACAATAGAATATGGAATAAGAGATTCGTCTTTCATGCATTCTTATCATGTGCAATCATTAAATTACACAAATTATTCATAACGCATGAATGATCTGACATAAGAAACACATAAGAGTATGTAATCATGCATATTCACTGGCGACATACTCATTTGCATTTGCACACTGCATTTCAATGAGATGAAGTCATCTATACATAAGGAATGAATTACCCTAACAGTTGCCTCATAAGTTATTTCCTCTTTAATTAAATAGAAAAACTTTATGAAAATAATACAGCTCTCTTGAACGGATGGGTATTATTGATTTCAGTGATAAAATGATTAAATTCAAACACTCATAAGTATATCTACTAAAACAGTTAATCATGAAAAAGAATTACCAGTGAGGATACTAGTGAGTCTGCATCAGAAACATCACGAATGTAATGAACTCCAGGTAAGTTACCTCCACTTTTTTCTGGTAATCTGAAACAATGGCAAAGTAACATAACAGGATGAGAGTTGCACATAGATTCATAAATAAAATAAGTCAATCAACTCAGGTCCACAGGAAAAATATCATATGGAGCTATAAAGCAAGAAAATTTTATATTACCTTGTGGCTGAACAGCCAGTTGAGATTATAAGAGAACCATATTTTAGTAGTTTTCCGGATGATGTGGTCAAAGTTTGTGCCTGGGCATCAAAGCCTACCACTGGATCTTGATATAAAACCTTCAAAAGAGTAAATATAAGAAAAATCTATTGGGTTACTCTAACAAGGATGAGGAGGAATGCAGTAGAATAAGAATAAACATAATCTGATCAGGCAAAATGCTAGCATGTCAATAAATCATGTATTCATTTAAATGAGCCAATCTATTACATAACAGCTAATAGTGTTTTGGAGATCCCTTACTCCCAAGAGTAATTAAAATGCATGGTCATTAAGTGCCGGAAATGGTATAAGGTTATTGCAATCTGAAAGGATTTCTAAACAAAGAATAACGAAGTTATTAGCCAATATAATCCTTTAAAACAAATCTTTTTGTATTCAAAGCAATGGAGGCAATATACACAGCACAAAGATTTAATAAGTAGCATGTACACAAGTTCTAAAGACTCGTACCAAATTTGGTGTTAAAATTTGTCACTTGTAGCTTATCTTTGACGATCACTTATTCTTTAAATATATTGTGCAAAAGAATGACTTTTTGGTTCAATAGAGGGGAGAAAGGATTTGTGGTCTTATTGATCCTGGTCAAAACAACCAGCAGCTGTTTAAGGTCATGGTCCTTATCACATACAGAATTTTAACCAAATAAAGCAAGATTAAACTTATGAAAAGGTAGAAGAAGGCCTAAGTAAATGGTGTTGTTTATAGACCTTACACAATTTCCAAACAAAACTCACAGTAAAAGAAGGCCTTCCTATATTTATCAACAACCAAATAGCAATTTCACATGTGCTAGTGTGGCTGTTAAATGCACACAAACTATTCACTAACAGCTCAAGCATGACTCAGTCAGGATTTGGTTTTCTCAAGACATGATGTTAAGCACGTTTATTAGATGAGTGAAGCTCAAACATAAGTAGGCTTGCTTGAATTCAGCTCAAAAAGACTTGATAAGATAAATCATGTAGATATTATAAATTTTGACATACATATAATTTGTTCGAATCTCATATAACATTAATATGTTGCTTTAAAGCTAGGTCTTTGGGATGCTAAGCTTGATATTGGACTGCCAACTTGACTAACTTCTCCTCTAATGCATGAATTGTGGGATATATATATACTATCTGTATAGCATGTAAATACAACAAACTAGTACTGTATATAATTTTGATTAACAATAAAATTCAGCAATAATATAGAAATAATAATAATAATAAGAAATTCTTAGCTTGGGGTAGGCGTGCGTAAGCACTGCCCTAACGCTGAATTGGCCTCCCTCGTGCAGGATTTGCCGGCCTCACTCCAAGCGCCAGGATACACTAACCCAGTAAGAATCAACTCCTCGCCTAGCACGTTCGGCGATGAGGTTTCCAAGTGTAGCAACACCAAGTTCAAACAATGATAGAAGAATAAAATGATGATGATGATGAAGACACCAAAATTTGAAGGTTGAGAGAAATGATGAGATGAAATTGGATGAGAGATGAAATGGGAGATGAAATTGAATGAGAGATGATGTTATTTTGGTTAAGCTTCTCACAAGATGTATATATAGAGATTTATCAACGGATAGAATTCTATCCGTTGAAACAAACGGCTATAAGGAGATAATGTAGGTTTGAGTGGAAACACGTGGGTCCCACTCATGGCCCACATCCAACAATCCCCCACTCCACTCATAACCTATATGCAGCCAACAAATGCAATAAGGATTCTCAGTAGATAATCAATTGAAAAGAAATAATCAAAAGAATAATGAAGGTATGAACAGCTTGAACTTTGGGTTTTCACTTAATCAAGCTAAGGTGTCTTTGAAGACTTGAACCTTAACTTTTCATTAGAGTTTCCAACCGATAGAGACAGTAGTGAACTAAGTTCTTAAACTACAACTCTTTGAATCAGAATTCAACTTTAATGATGATCTCGTGATTGCACTTGGATAAACAGGGTTGGCGCGTTATTGGCCATGCGCTCGATATCAATTCTTGGAGATTATTAGAGAGTTAGCCCGCTGACTCTCATAGCTGCGGCCTGACAGCTATCTCCATATAGGTGAGATCTCCAAAGATATTTGTAGTGTAATATCTCGCTTAACCAGCCTTTGATCTCATTAAGAGCTATGCTCAACCTTTACACCACTACATGAGAGCACACGTCATAGGAATGGGTAATAATGTACATATCTCAAATATGTTCTGGGTGCTCTCCCAATCAACCAATCAATAGCTTCCCTTTGAACTTCTATCCTGGGATCTCCATTCAAAGAAGTAGGGTCACTATTGTTATTGACCTTTATGGGCTTAGCCCCATTCCCCTCGACGCCTCGGCTATCATTTGTCTCGATAAGCCTTTAGTTAGGCAATCTGCTAGATTTAGCTCTGACTTTATGTAATCAATGCTCACAACGTTGTGCTTCAAATGTCTCCATACTGACTTGTGGCGGATCCGCATATGCCTGTTCATTTTATCGTTAGTACTTTCACGCTTGCACAATTCAATAGCAGATTTAGAATCACAATGTATAGCAATAGGAGGCATAGGAGAAGACATAACAGGAATCTCAGAAAGTAAATTTCTAATCCACTCAGCCTCTGTACATGTAGAATCAAGCGCAATCAATTCAGCTTCCATGGTGCTCCTAGCATTGAGCTTCTGCTTAGCAGATTTCCATTGGATAGCTCCTCCACCAAGTAAGAATACTTGGCCTGAGGTTGATTTAAGATCCACTGAGTCAGATATCCAGTTGGCATCTGTATATCCCTCTACCACACTAGGGAATCCAGAATACCTCAGTCCAAAAGACATAGAGCCTTTTAAGAATCTGAGAACCCTCTCAAGAGCAAACCAGTGTTCTTGATTTGGGTTACTGGTATATCTACTCAGTCTAGATACAAAATACGCAATGTCAGGTCTAGTTCTGTTCGATAGATACATCAGGGATCCTATGATCTGAGCATAGAGATCCTGATTCACAGGTTCACCTTTGTTCTTCTTAAGGTGTACACTGGGATCAAAAGGTGTAGCAACAGGTTTACAATCCAGATATCCGTATTTCTCCAACACTTTCTCAGTGTAGTGAGATTGGGATAAAGTGATGCCATATACTGATCTCGTAAGCTTGATTCCTAGGATAACATCAGCTTCTCCTAGATCTTTCATATCAAACTTACTGCTCAGAAAGTTCTTGACATCACAGACAAGATCAAGATCAGAAGCAAAGATAAGCAAATCATCAACATACAAGCATACAATAACACATTTGCCATCTACTACTTTACTGTAAACACACCTGTCATAGTTGTTTACAACAAATCCATAAGAGATGATTGTAGAGTCAAACTTGGCATGCCACTGCTTAGGGGCTTGCTTCAGTCCATAAAGAGATTTTACAAGTTTGCAAACATTATGCTCTTGTCCGGGGACAACAAAGCCTTCAGGTTGCTCCATGTAAATTTTTTCCTCTAAATCACCATTCAGGAAAGCAGTTTTTACATCCATCTGATGGATTTCAAGACTGAAAGCAGAGGCAAGTGCTACAAGAATCCTAATGGTGGTGGTGCGAGCAACTGGTGAGTAGGTGTCAAAGTAATCAAGTCCCTCTTTCTGTTTGAACCCTTTTGCAACTAACCTGGCCTTGAACTTTTCAATGGATCCATCAGGTCGCAACTTCTTCCTGAAGACCCATTTACAGCCCAAAGGTTTACTCCCAGGAGGCAGGGAAGTAAGAATCCAGGTGTGGTTACTCATGATTGAGTGGTACTCATCATCTACAGCTTCTTTCCAGAAAACCGAATCAGCAGAAGCCATAGCCTCCTGATAAGTGGTAGGAGTATCCTCAATCATGAAGGTGACAAAATCATCACCTAGGTTCCTTTCCACTCTACCTCTTTTGCTTCTTCTAGGTTCCTCTAAAGGAATAGGAACTAATCTAAAAGTAGAGCTAGAGGTCAGAGGTACAGAAGGAGTGGGACAGGAGGCTGATCTCAGAGGGAAGATGTTCTCAAAGTAGACAGCATCTCTAGCTTCAATGATGGTGTTTCTAGCTATTTCACTCACCTCTGAGTTAATAACTAGGAATCTCCCAACATTGCTATCTAGAGCATACCCTACAAACACTGCATCTAGGGTTTTAGGGCCTATCTTCCTGGTTCTAAGATCAGGGATCTTGACCTTAGCTAGACACCCCCACACTTTGAAGTAGTTGAGCTGTGGGGCTCTTCCTTTCCAAAGTTCATAGGGTGTTGTGCTACGGTCCTTAAAAGGAATCCTATTCAAAATAAAGCAAGCTGAGAGCAAAGCCTCCCCCCACAAGTTCTCGGGTACACCAGAACTTAATAACATGGCATTTACCATATCCATCAATGTCCTGTTTTTCCTTTCAGCAACCCCATTAGACTCAGGAGTGTAAGGAGCAGTAAACTCATGCACAATCCCATTCTGTTCACAGAATGAAGACATAGCATTAGAAGTATACTCTCCACCTCTATCAGATCTAAGAACCTTAATGGTCTTGCCTAGCTGGTTCTCAGCTTCGGCTTTGAAAATCATGAACTTGCTAAGAGCCTCATCTTTGGATTTGATAAGGTAGGTATAACAGAATCGGGAATGATCATCGATAAAGGTAATGAAATAGCGGTTTCCCGCTCTGGTAGGAGGTCTACAAGAATCACATATATCACTGTGGATCAAATCAAGAACTTCAGAATCACGGTGAATGCGAGGAAAAGGTTTCTTGGGTAATTTGGCTTGAACACAGATTTGACATTTAGAACCTTGATCAATTTTGGATTTAGGAATCAGTTCAAGGTTCATCATCCTTCTAATAGATCCAAAGTTCACATGACCCAATCTTCCATGCCAAAGATCACAAGACTCAATATTCAAAGCGACAGAAGGAGAAGAAAGATAATCAAAACTTTCATTAACAGATAAATCAGAAGGTTCACAAACATTGAGCTTAAACAGACCACCAGATACAAAACCTTTACCAACAAAAAGATTACTCCTGGAGATTACAAGGCGGTTTGACTCAAGTACAATTTTATAACCAGACTGTATCAAAAGGGAACCGCTGATCAGATTTTTCCTAATGTCGGGTACATGCTGAACGTCTAACAGGGTGAGAACTTTTCCAGATGTCATCTTCAAATCAATCCGTCCTCTCCCTAACACGTGTGCTACTGAGCCGTTTCCAAGAGTCACACATCCTCCACTTGAGGCCTGATAAGTGGAGAACCAGAAACGTTCAGCACAAACGTGGACGTTAGCACCAGAATCAAGAAACCACTCTAGGTTTTGACAAGTCAGATTGATAGAAGGAATGAAGGAAACTGACCTAAAGAAAGTCCCAGAGGAAGGTTCACCCATCTCAAGAACATTTACTTGTGGTTTGGGTGGACCAGGATTTTTGCTGACAGGTTCAGTTTTGCGGAAGAAGCAATCACGAGCAACATGGTTTGTCCTACCACAAACAAAGCAGTGTTTAGGACTTTTCTCAAAAGGTTTAGGAATAGAAGATTTGGGTTGCTGAGAGTTTTGAGAACGAGAGTGGGTTGGCTTGCCCTTGGCCTTAAAGTGTTTCCCTTTAGGGGAAAACTGACGACCTCTATCAGAAGAGTGGGAACTCCTAGAATTTTTAGAACTATTAGGGCTACCACTATGTTCAGCTAGATAAACTCGGCCCTTATGAGAATCTACACCCTTAGAGAAGTTTCGGTTGGCTTCCTCAATTCTAATGGTGTTGTAAACTCCTACAAGGTCCAGGGAATCAATCTTGTGTCTAAGTCCATTTGCAAAGCCTGACCAAGAAGGTGGTAGCTTGTTCAGGAGAATAGACACAATATGGCTCTCATTGTACACGGTACCACACTTCTCTATGGCACTAAGGTAGTCCTGAAAGGTATGAATCTGATCTCCCATCTCTACTCCATCTACCATCCTATAGTTCTCAAACTCTATGCTCAGGTGGCTAATCCTAGTAGCATTATCAGGGCCATACTCCTTTTCTAGGGCACTCCATATATCCTTAGCAGTCTTATAGTCAAAGTATTTGTCATAAAGACGATCAGAAAGAATGCTAAGAATTCTATGGCGGCAGTGGAAATCGATCTCTTCAGGAGTTCTACTAGGAGCTACGGAGCTAGAGGTTTGGTCTATAGTCGAGATGGATAATCGGCGAAGTCCACTAGGATCAAGATCAGAGGAATCAGAATCAGGGGATAGAGTAAGGGCTGTGGATACTCCTATGGTGTACAACCAAAATTCAGCCTGATGTTTCCACCTTCTAAAGTTCACCTTACCGTCAAACTTGACAGGTTTACACGAAGTATCAGATTGTGTATCCATGTGTGTGTAGTGTACGTTAATCAGGTCCAAGGTCTACTAATGTGACACAAGCAAGTTTTAGGGTTTCAGAATTTAAATAAATGAAATAACTAGCAGGAATTTAAATTGCAGAAATACAGTACTGTAGAAATGTATGTATGGAGATACGAGATACAATATTATATGTATACAGGAAGTTTACGTATAAAATATAGTATTCAAAATTTTCACGTACAGAAATACTGTGAATAGTTTTGTACGTACAAAATACGGTATGCTATAGTATTATATGTGCAAAATATAGTATTTTAGAATATGCTTACAGAATACAGAACTATACTTGCAGCTAAACAGATTATGTATAAGCAATTCAATTCAGCGTTAGAATGTGGGATATATATATACTATCTGTATAGCATGTAAATACAACAAACTAGTACTGTATATAATTTTGATTAACAATAAAATTCAGCAATAATATAGAAATAATAATAATAATAAGAAATTCTTAGCCTGGGGTAGGCGTGCGTAAGCACTGCCCTAACGCTGAATTGGCCTCCCTCGTGCAGGATTTGCCGGCCTCACTCCAAGCGCCAGGATACACTAACCCAGTAAGAATCAACTCCTCGCCTAGCACGTTCGGCGATGAGGTTTCCAAGTGTAGCAACACCAAGTTCAAGCAATGATAGAAGAATAAAATGATGATGATGATGAAGACACCAAAATTTGAAGGTTGAGAGAAATGATGAGATGAAATTGGATGAGAGATGAAATGGGAGATGAAATTGAATGAGAGATGATGTTATTTTGGTTAAGCTTCTCACAAGATGTATATATAGAGATTTATCAACGGATAGAATTCTATCCGTTGAAATCAACGGATAGATTTCTATCCGTTGAAACAAACGGCTATAAGGAGATAATGTAGGTTTGAGTGGAAACACGTGGGTCCCACTCATGGCCCACATCCAACATGAATAAGAATGAACTTTTCTGCTACACTACAAACCCAACTTAGCTCAGCCATGTCTAGCTCAACTCGAACAGCTCAAGTTAAATGTGAACCCTATCAGTTTGAAAGTAAAAGAACTACGCTCAAACTGAGTTACTTGGGCTCAACTTGAGCTTGGACTGGTTTTGAAGTAACTCAAGCCAAGCTCAAGCTAGCTTTGGACCACTCAAGTTCAGATTGTTCTTAGTCTTTCTTACTGACCAAAAGTGGGCTAATTTAGGAACAAATATAAATAACTAAATTATAAACTGAATCTTCAGTCAAAGGAAAAACCCATCAATTTGATGTATCATCTAACAAAGCCTAGCAATAATTCTTCTTGATCCCCCCTTTATAGTCTAAAGACACAAAAGGAAAAGTGAAATTTCATGCACACAAACATGAGTGCCCAACACACAGGAAAAGAAAAAAAAAAGGAAAGATGAGATGAGGAAGGTCTAGAGTAGATGAAAAAAATTGAAAACTTTCCGTCATGTTTTAAGTGTCCAAACCAAGAATCATGAAATACTTTAGCAACCATATTCCTTCTTTATTAAGTTCAAATTCAACAGAGGATATCAACCACATAAGTTACTCTCAAATGTTTTAGCATAAAAGGATTGTGGTTAAGGGGAATTTACAGATAATGAGAAATGGTTGAGACTGCAAACATAGAAGGTTGTGGATTGGCATTACTTATGGATATAGCTGTATGGAAGTCATGAGCGTGGGATTTCTTTAGGGTTTATAGAGGACTACATGTAAAAGAACCCTTGAAAAATGATAATCAATCCCTTTATATTGCTGACAAATAACATTCTGGTTTCCAGTTACAGCCCAAACATCATAAATTATCATCTTCCTTGAAATAAATATAACAAAGCATTCTGAATTCTTTCCCAGTTTACTTCATCAAAAGATCAATTAATGACAGAGTAAAATAAAGCTATGGAAGTCCATTCAAAATCATTACAGTTAAAAAATTGCATAATAATTATACACCCTAAATGCTACATTAGCTAGACTAGCCAAGATCATTACTCGTAGCATGTAAAATAGGCATAATTTTAATCCAACAAATAGAAATCAATAGACAGATAACAAATTGCTATAAACCAACAACAGCTAGAACAAATTGAATTCAACGTCAAATTACCATATCATAATATGAACAAGAAAGTGAAAATTATGGCAACTATACATACCTCAATACCATGATCCTTGTACCAATCAGGAGTTTGTCGTTCCCCACCAGAACCAACACAAGTATGAAAACCCTGGCATGTCACACCAATGATTTGAGAACCAGAAGCAAATCAAGATGAAAATTACGCATAAATAAAGCCCTATCAAGTTTGGCAAATACATACAGGCAAACGTGCTGGCTTCTTATCTGCAGGGAACAAATAACCTTTTGTTAAAGCTGGTCGCTCGTAAGGTGCAACAGCCTGCATAGACACAAAACTAATGAAATCAAAGAACATAATCCACATATGGTGCACAAGCATGCATCGCAAAACACAAAGCCTTTGCTGGTTGAACAATTACTAAATAACACACACTCTCCAAGAGAGGATCATTCAAAGACTGATAAAATTATCACTTCCTAATGACACTCCAAAACAAAACAACTACTTGTACTACAAAAATTCATTTAGAGATACCAACATTTTGCAGCAATTCTTCTTAAGACAAGCTACAAACACCCTGCAACATAAAAGAAAAGGAGTACTGCTTATTTCTTAACCCGTAGGCAGATACTCAATATAAAGTCCAGATGGAACACAAGCGAGTACATGCAATGAAATTGTATGAAGGTATGAATCAGAACAAAATCCAAAAAATGGCTAATGCAATCTTCCAATAGATCATTAAAGATGCCTTATTCATTGGAGACAACAATAAGTAGGTCATTTATCAGCCAATAAAAGGACCAGAAATCGTCATCAAATCATCAATTGCATAAACACAAGACAATAAACTGAAGTTCTCCATTTGTGATTTCCAATGGTTGCATACAAGCTATCACAATGGATCTTCAGTGGAAGTGCTTGATGATAGGTTTTCAGCTGCATTCATCATGTTAAAGAAAAAGAAAAGAAACAAGCAAGGGAAAGAAAATAGATATAGTCAAAAACATATTTTATGGTTTATGAAAATAATCATTTGGATACATCAGTTTATAGGAAAATAAAAGTAGTCCATACAAATGATGAGTAAATTAAATATACATATACATGTATATATAAATCCCGTCCATGTTGATACTCAAATACTTAGCTATTTTACCATGAACATCTTGAGAATTAACTTATACAAGAGAATCATCACAATTTTTCGGTAAGCCAAAACAATAAACTATTGTTTGACCACTTAAATTGCCCTGCTTACAACTCAAGACGCTTGTGTAATAAATACTTGAATAATTTTATCAAAAGTCGTAAAATTGTCGGCATGTGAACTTGAATATTTCTAGAATAGCCAAAAAAAAAAAAAAAAAATTGTGAACATTTTCCCCTTTGATCATAATTCGCAGTAATATTATTAATTTACCCAAAATCACATCAGAAATTGGTTAATAAGAAAAAACTCAAAAAATGAGATAGAAAAAAATCCAAAAGCACAAGATAAAAGTGAAAACCCAACTACCTCTTTGGAGACGATACAGAGCTTGCCATCAGCCATGCCATGCTCGACAAAAGTTCGCGCCGCATAACCAGCAGCATTCCCTCCTCCGATTATAACAAACCTGAAAAAAAACTTCCCATTCATTCAAGAAACACAAACCAATTCAAAAAAAAAAAAAAAAAATTCCCAAAAAAAGAACACAAGAATCAAAAGACTCACTCCCGGTTCTCATTCTCAAACCCCGAAGCTTTAACAGCAAACGATCGCCGGATCAAACCAATAGAGGGATGCCGAATAGTGCTGCAAGGCCACTTGGAGTGAAGAGGAGACGACAACGGGGGCATCCGGAGCGAGATCGCCATGATCAGCCTTGAGACTGGATTAGGGATTCAGAAGATCAGGGCACAAAGAGAAGGAGAAGGAGAAGGAGAAGGATGGACCTGAAGACATGAGAGAGTATATATAGAGAGAGATCTGGAACTGGAACTGGAACTTTGTTTATTGATGGTATGAACGCTGGCCCTTGTTCGAAGCGAAAGGTCATTCATGGCCGCCGAGCTTTTTTGGAAGGAGAGGGAGAAGGTGAGTGTAACATTGCATGAGGGCACCGCGAGTCATCGTACCGCTTTAGGAGCCACCTAGAAAGATGGGAAGAGCGGTGATTTTGCACTAGGTCACCGAGCTTTTCCCAATTATCACTTCAATCACGTTCTTCAAAACGTATCAAAATAATCACACATCTAATATTTTCTTTTACCGGCCAGTTATCTGAGAAATTTCAGCAACTAAAATCCTATATGACAGCTGAAATAGCTGAACCAATAACCTTTGACCACGTCATCAGTCTGATTCAACTTCTCCACGTTAGAGAGAGTTGCTGGCTCACCCTTCAGTCCTCTACGTCATCTTCTAATCATTGTTACTTCTCCTTCAAAAACAAGAACAATTGCTGATAATTTCAATGGAGAGATGATCAAGATTCTAAATTTATAGAGGATAAGATTAAATTGAAACCATACTTGCCACACTTGGACTGAAGAGGCCAAGACGAATCATCGTAACCTTGTGAGAGGACTTTCTGCATTTTAGAAATCGTCCCCATGATCCAGAAATGGAGCTCGGCATTGATGAAGACCGGAGAAGATGACGTGGAGGGGTTGAAGGGTGAGTTAGCAACTCTCTCTAACATGGAGAAGCCAAGTCAGACAAAGAGAAGATAACGTGGAGGGTTGAAGGGTTAGTTGCTAGAATTTCTCGGGTGACTGGCCAATGAAAGAAAATATTAGATGGGTGACCAGTTTGATACATTTTGAAGTTCGGTGACTGAAGTGGTAATTGAACAAAGTTTGGTGACCTACTAAACATTAACCTCGATGGTAAGAACATATCATGCGGGTCAAAAGATTGTTTAGGCTAATAAAGGAAATAGATTGTGAAAAAAAATTTATAAATTCTTTTAAATGTTAAAAAAAAAATGTGTGTATAGCTGAGTAGTAGGTAAAAAATATCAAACACATAAAAAAAATGATTAATAATACACCATGTTTTAAATCTAAAAATTAGTATGATCACTGAACTTATGAATAGATTGGTAACGGGACAAGAATAAGGAGGCTCTCCCTCCCATCCCTACCTCATCAAGGACAGAGATGGGGAGTCCCCTAGTCCCTGAATAAGGAATAGTCCCCCATCTTTGTCTGATACTTTGCAATACTTATATATTCAATCACATGATAAATGGCTTGTCTCAATATATAGATGAAATCTAATTATGTGTATCTTAAAAGCAAGTTACATTTAGCTTTTTTAGAGAAGTCAAATAATAGCAATAATCACAAAGGGAATTAATTTATGCTAATAATGTTTAATATTATTATGCCACAAATTATATTAATAGCGTACCTACCATATATACTTTATTTCATGCATTTATTTTGCAATTTTCTAATTATGCAATTATCTCTATTAGATAACCAATCTCCGTATATATTTAAAGGTGCCACACTAACTTTGTGTGTGATTCTCCTAAAGCTCATGATGGCATCATTGAGAAACAATAGGATAACACAAAAAAAAAAACAAAAACAAAAACAAAAAAAAAAGGATCTCAGTCAATATTCAACAGCCTTTTTATCGCCGCCACCATGGATCCTAGTCTCCCACTATAATCACCTTTTCGTCTGATACATCAGCATTGCCACCTTTGCCACCATACAGTATGTGGCCTGGCATCTCCAATTCTCCACTCTCCATACCATGTGCAATCTATTCGACTATATTGATGGCTCTCACTCATATCCCAAGAAGTGTGGTCAACTCTAGTATCACCATACGGGAAACCTACATGAGGTCTCATAAACAATTAAAGTCAGTTAAATAATCGTTTTTGTCACACCCCAACCCACTTACTGAGCACATGACAACCACCTTGTTGTCATGAGGTAGGGGCACTTAGGTCCACCTGACCTTAGAACACTGCAAGGCTAAGGTACCATGCTTGTTGACACTTCCAAAAGTATTCAAAATTTACCTAAAAAAAAAAAGATAAATAACATAGTCACTTGGTGAGGGGTTGAAAAACAGTTCAAAATCAAGAGTTTTCAATGTTCCAAAGCATAATACTAGTTACTTTTCATATAACTGTAGAAAATAACAAGAAAATAAAGTTTGAAAAACAAATGAATGAAGCTTAGGTAAAGAGTTTAGTAAGCCATCCAAATGAAGCTTAAATAAAGAGCTTAGTAAGCCATCTTTGTAAATGGAAAACCTGATAAATAAATTAATGCTTTAAAGGTGATCTTCTAGTACATGACACATTAAGCATTGTTTCAAATATTATCTAGGAGAACAATATTCCAAATACAAAATATATCACTAATTCATAATTTAAAACTTAATAAATAACTTCTGAGTAAGTAAATACAATGATCAATTCTTAATGATGAAATACAAATTAGTAAAACATATGTAACTCAAAACCCATATTCTCAAATCATGTTTTTGGGATTGCTAAGAAAACATTCCAAACTAAACATGGCTGTGACATAGT
The DNA here is from genome assembly GCA_020875875.1 of Dioscorea alata. Taxonomy (NCBI): domain Eukaryota; kingdom Viridiplantae; phylum Streptophyta; class Magnoliopsida; order Dioscoreales; family Dioscoreaceae; genus Dioscorea; species Dioscorea alata. Next base: position 12,434,286 of record CM037021.1, read on the forward strand.
TCTAGGTCAGCAAAGGACTCACTTTATATTTTAAAAAAATATGATCCATCTTGGAGTTGGCCTAAATTCACCCATGTTATGAAGTATTATAACTCAGAATCAGGAGATGTCCTTCCTATCCATTAGGATTTTTTGTGCCATACAAAATAGAGATAACATATGATCGAAGCGAAGTAGATGCACGCAAGCAGACGCGTCCATCGAAGTAATACATGCAAAGCAAGGTCAAATCTATAGAGACCAGATAGTACTAATACTAATGACACACCCCTTGCGAGTGCGTACCACAAGTGCACGGGCTTGTCGAAATAATAATATTACCCTAATAAGTGGGTAGTCGTATCCACAGGTAATAGGGATTTTAAAACACGAGATTTCACTATTTAGCTAAGCGGTGTACGGTTAGTGTGAAGAGAATTAATGAGTGAGTGTAAAAGCAATTATAAAGAGCAAGAAATAGAATAGAATAATGGAAGGTAAGAGAGTACAAGTAGGAGTAAATAAAGAAGGACAATCCATGAGTAAAGTTGGGTACCCGGACAAGCTACCCATAGGACTTATGCTTCTAGTGCAAGACAATGCTATTATACTTTCCTATTGATGTTAATTGAGTCGAGGAGATCCTTAAACACACGGTCCTAAACCTAAGGTCAACCGTGACTAACCCCGACACTATGCCCCGGCATTAGATTTCACTACGACCCGTGACTCTTGTTGACCTGTCAACTAAACCCTAGGGGAGTTCTTCTTCCTAAGCCTCACACTGTGTGGGATTGCTTTAAGTTCTAGGGATTCCTAGTGATAAACCCTGTTCCTATGTATATCTCTAACCTTTTGGTCCAAGTGAAAGAACCCTAGACTAAATTAAGCCCCAGCACTGAGATTCACTTCAACCCTTCACTCTGTTGCTCGCGCAACTAAGCCCCAGGGGAGTTTATCTCCTAGCACTTCACTCTATCTCGACCGTTAAGAAATCATGGAACACAAAGGTAGGGAGAATCACACCGGAGGGGAAAGGGGACGTTTCGCTACCTCACGACACACCTCCAAAGGATAACCTAGATTGTTCTCAACCCTAGTGTCACGGCTAAGGGAAAATAATTACAAGATGCAATTAAGATTGAAACTCAATTTTATTCATCAATAATGGAAAAGCATAATAACAATGTCAAAGAAACATAATAATCCTAGGGTTTACAAGTCCGAATAACCACAAGGGGTTTAGCTCCTCATGGAGCTATACAAATCCATCAAAATATCAAAAGGAATACAAATTAAAAGCATAGATGAAAACCCCCTTGCGTATAGTGTGGCCATGGTCTTGTGCTACCGCCGGTCGTCGATAACGATGTCGATGACGCGCTTTAATCCTCCACAAAGTCCTCTCTGAAACCCTAGCCCCAGCCCTCCAGAAGTTGGGAGAAAAGATTGGCAAAAAGATATAGAAAAAGTCTCCAAAATGGGCTTTTATAACATTGAGTCGCGGCTTTAAATCGGCTGAATCGGGATTTCACACGGCCATGTAGAAATTCCACATGCCCGTGTGAAATTTCTGGAATGATGATTTTGGCAAATAGTGAATAGTAACTTGCTTCAGTACTTTTTCCTATAGTTATGCTGCAGTGCTTTTGCCGGAACACTCCCGAATACATCGTTCTTCATCGAGGCCATTGAATTGGGCACACAATCAACGGTAGACCGTGCCGATTGCTTCAAATTTCCTTATTGGTGAAGTTCTCCTATGCTAACACGAGCTAGACTTATTGTGAATGTGACTGCCTTTGTGCCCTTTTAAAGGAGGTTGGCACACACCCACAAGTCTAGGCCCGTGCCTTGTTCCTTGCTTAGTCTGAAAACTTCCCAACAACGGCAAACACGATCTAACTTTGTTCTTCTCCAAAATACCTCCACAAACCTACAATGCACAAAAGCACACAAATGCACACAATTTAGTGATAAAACCTGATAAAAGTAATGATCACTGTAAGATAATAACACTTCGCATTATTATAACACAAGCACTTATCAACTAACCCTATCATCATTAGCTAACTAAAACAAAAATTGAGATTAATCCATAGTAAGGAAAAGAAACAATAAAACAAGCAAAAGGCCTAAGCAAGGGAAACAAGTAACTTAACTCAATGAATGAAAATAGTGCCCTGATCGATTTCACTTGGAATAATAAAGAATAAGGAGATTGCAATTTAAAATAGAATAAACCTTAGCTAGTCGAAAAGAAGGAAACCAAAAATACAGCAAGTGCTCTCTCAAGACTCCTTAGTGTCTAATCCTATACTAAGACTTGAAGTGAATCTCTCCTTTTCCTACCCTCGCACGATTGCAATAAGTTCTAGGATTGGCACGTCAAGATCGGGGATTAATCGCCGAAATTCCAATCAAAAGGTACATGGAGCCCTTACTATCTCAAGAGAGCATCAGTGATACTATTGACACACCCCTTGTGTGTGTGTACCGCAAGTGCACGGGTTGTCAAAGTAATAAAGTACCCAAACGGGTGGGTAGTTGAATCCACAAGGAATAAACTCAAAGAATAAGTAATATTACAAATTAAGCTAGATAGCAAACAATTGGTGTAATATGATTAAAAATGCTAACAATGAAAAGATGCAAGTGAGTAAGGCAGATGCAAATAGAAGAAAGATCAATCAACAACAAAATAGGATACCTGGACAATGTTCCTCCTAGGTTGTTCTTGTTTCAAGTACAAGACTAAAACTAAGTTTTTTTAACTAAGCTCTAATGAGTTGTGGAAATCCAAAAGTCACATGGTCCTTCGCCTAAGGTCAACCATGAGTAGACCTATACGCTCATTCTGGTGGAAAGGAATACTCTCAACACCTTACACCGTATAGGACAGCTTGGGGTTCTGGGGACTCAATGTAATAAACCCTATTCTCTAACCTAGATCCAACCCCTTGGTCCAAATGAAGAATCCTTAATCACAACTAAGCTTCGGCGGAAGGAACTACTCAATGCTTCACTTTGTTGCGCCTGCACAACTAAGCCTAACGGAGAAAGTCTATCAACACTTGACTTTATTGTGATTGTAAAGAACTCTTGGAATATGAAGAGATGGTAAATCACGTCAGAAGGGAAAGGGGACGTTTCACTACCTCTCGACTCACCATCTCAACCTTCTTCAACCTTGCCAAATCTAATCCTAATGAAGTGTCACTCATTAAAAAGGATGATTAGATAGATTCTTAACCCTAGTGTTACTCTAAGGGAAAAGAAGATAACAAGCAAACAAGATTGAAACTCTATTAAAAACTCAAGTAAAGAAACAAAGTAATAGTTCATGAAACAAAGAAACAAAACTTAGGGTTTACATGCCCAAGTACCCAAAAGGGTTTAGCCCTCCATGGAGCAATACATCTTCAATAAAGAAATCGAATGACAATACAAATATTCCATAAAGAAAACCCCTTCTATTCGTGTGATGATGATCTTCAAGGCCAACCATTCCTTCTCCAAGGACTCCTCCGTCAAGCCTAGGGGCACACTCCGGCGAAGCAAGGCCATCGGTAGCTCCCCTAATAATTCTCTTTCTAAGGAAGTCGATGTCGATGGCTGGATTCCTGTCCCAAAACCCTGCAAAAACCTCTTTTGAAACATTGTTGCAGCCTCCTCCAAAAGTAGAAAAGAAGTCCCTCAAAAACCACCCCATGTGGAAATTCCACACAGGCACCTCACACGGCCGCGTATTTTCTCTAGACTCCCACATTTAGCACAAATTTGCTGCAGACATTCTCATCTGTTCATTTAGGCCACCCGGGCTGGCACATGCCCATGTGGTAGACTGTGTGACCTCTTTAACCTTCTGATTCATTAAATAAGCTCTCGAAACTCTTACACAAGCATGGTCATGAAGGTGTGACTACCCTAGGTGCCCTTCCAACTCTCAATCGACTTGAAAATCATTGGAAGTCAGCACACACCTCCATGAATGTCACATGCGTTGCATTTTGCTCAATCTATCCTCGCAAGAGAACTCCAAATGGATGCTTCACAGTCTATTTTTGCTTCTTTCTTCCTTAAGATGCTCTCACAACCCTGTGCACATAAAAGAACACAAATACACAACAATGAGTCATAAAATCTGATAAAAGCAATGCTCGTTGTAGGTAAAACATAGTCAATAATATGCATACACAAGCACTCATCACCTATTCAACCAAGTGTATTCTAATTGCAAGGATCTCTTAATACACAAGCAATAACAAAATGGAAGTGCTTCGATACGCAAATCCAATAAATAAAACAAGGTTGAATTTGGAAGTAGAAGGTAGTTCTAAATTAAAAAGCAATCAAAAGAATAAAACAATCCCAAGCTACATCAATCCGGGCACCCAAGAAAGTTAGCCCTCCATAGGGCTCATGTTCATCAATACAAGATAATTCTCAACTTCTGAATCCTTAAACATGTAATGAAAAACCCCCATTTTCAATACCGTGTGATTGGAGGTGATGTGAGCCGCTATCATCACCAATGGATCGTCACTCCAATGACTCCTTCAAACTTTTTCTTCAATCCTTTAAAGCCTCCTTCAATCACAGGCAAAGAGCTCCAGACTTTTTCTCCTAAAAATTGGCCAAAACTTGGATGCCCCAAAAACCTCTTCAAAATTTCTATTGTACCAGTCAAACCTAATCGTTACACAGGCAGGTACATGGGCGTGTGCCCTGTCCATGCAACTCCTAGGAGAATCCCGAAATTCTCTAAAACTTAATGTACACAGGCTACTGTACACACTAGTGTTCCTCTGACTTTGCCGGTGTATCTCCCAGGAATTCCTCGTGCTCTTGTTTGGGATGTGCTCTATTATCTTTCAAATGTACACTGGCATATTCCTCTCACTAGGATGTGATCGAGAGGCCTGTGAGTGATCTACATGGTGCTTAAGTGGCTGCTTTGCCGAGATGTACACGAGCGTGTACCATGGCCATGTATTCCATTGTTTGCTAGTTTAAGCACCAAATTACTCCATAAATGCTTCCCTTTGCTCTTGTTATGCTCCATTTGACCTGTGATACGAAGTGAACAATCAAGTACCAGTTATTTGTAAAAACAAAGACAAAAATAGTCAAATAAGTGCTAAACAATATATATCAAATATGTACAAAAGAGCATTTATCAACATACCTCTAATCATCCACATAGCCTCTCAATAGGACGGTTCGTGGGTAGCCCCCTACTATAGAAAGTTGGGACCTCAATTCAGCACCATCACTATTCAAAAATATCATATCAAGTATTGGATACAAAGAATAAAATATGTACCATTGTTATCCTTAATAGTCACATTTCACAAAACCAATTTACAAGAATCACTTTAGTAACCAAAAGTTTATCATTTTATATCAAATGGAAAACATTTTCAAAACACATTCATATTTTTGTTTGGTTAAAGAAGGGCCCTAGCTTTTTGAAATCACAAAATACACATTTTGAATTAGAAATCATGGCCCATAAATTAAAACATTTAAAATCACTTATTAAAGCATGCAATGGAATAATTAATAGATTGAGCAAATAAGCATTTTGAAATCAAGTTATAAAATAATATAATACACATTATAAGACGTGCTAATGAAGTAATATTTAGGCTATGAAAATATTACAAATGATATAGTGAAATAAAAAACATAGAATAATCAAGATATAAATGCAAGGTTATGAAAGCAATATAAATCATTTTATAAAAACATTGCTCAATACCGAACGAAACCAATGTGAACCGAGTTCCCTTCAAGGACTCAAAGTATTGAACACCCAAGGCATGTACATGCATGAATATCCAATTCCCTCACAACACCTAGTAGTAGCATCATGCTCAAACTCAAACGCACTCCCTCCTTGATTCTCTTTTTCTTACAACTATTTCTTATAAGTTTATAGCTTGACATCAAATATAGACTTCTAATCTAGCTAATCAAGCAAACTCAATTAAATATTTATATTTCTCTCAAATTCATGAGTTTCCACATATGCTACTTATAGAACCAAGGATGTCAGTCCATATATATACACTTCAATTACCCGTACAAATACCTCCTTTAGGCATGAAATCAAATCTCCTATAAGCATCGTTCACATTTCATATGCCCACAATTAACTCACTAACTATGATCACAATAACAATATAAGACAAATAAGACTTAAATAATCATTGATCCACACTTTAAAACAATAATTGTCTTCCTTCTTAGACGCCTTAATGCATATGTATCACATGATCATGAACATACACATAACCCCATTCTCATGCTTGATTACATGTATAACTCTATATCACATCCATCAACCATGCTTACCAACATAAATGCACACAAAAGCTAAGGTATATACATATGTATACTCATGCAAGATAGACACTTACATTATTATCTTCACATTTAATACTTTTAATTACCTCCTACAATATACTTGTAATATACACATATATGTTTACACAAATATGCAACTTTTATGATCCCGACAGATTTGTCTCAATATAAAATTTTTTACACCTATACAAATCATCTAAACCTTGCTTCTAACAACACTAGACATAAAGGGCTTCAAGATATTAAGATTTTACAATGTTTTGAGCTCATTTCACTTTGTTTCATTGGTCATGAGGTTGATATTCAAATAGATCACATATGAAGTCCATCCCCGGAGCCATTGAGTATTTGCTTAGATCAAGTGAATCAATTCCAAGTTGATGAGATAATTAGCTAATGCCAACATCAACTAATGATAGAATTTGCTGGAAAACTTCATTCTATTGTTGATGTAGAATAGGTTCATCTTCACCCATGCAATGAGAACCACACCTATGATATCTTGGTATTGGATGACTCGGCGGTGGAACATCAGCATTAGCTATAGGAAATGATCCAAGTGGAGTTGGAAGCACATTACCAATCTTAATATGGCCCCAACATTGCATTTCTGCCATCCAAAACATTAAGATTAAGACAACGTGATGCTCTCTCTCTCTCTCTCTCTCTCTCTCTCTCTCTCAAATCCAATCCAATAAGCATGTGTTAACTCCCAATTTGTGTCTACTATGCTATGAAGATCATGATCATGAGTTGGTCTAATGTCAACTAGAGCTTGTGGAATATTTTAGGTGATTCCAAATTATCTTATTACTCTATCTATTTGGTGCCACTCAACAAATTCAAAACAAATCAATGATGTAAATGCAATCCATAATATTTGTCCACATAAATTTCAAGTGGGACCTCTCCAATTATTTCCTCCATATCATATGCCTTCTATATATATATATTTATATGATTATTTGCATATTTTTTATAATTTACTTGTTGCATATCCAACTGATCGAGTAATGGTCTGCAAACTATAAAATTATATATGGTTGTTACTTGTATTTGTCATCATCCACTTGAATGTGCATCTACTTAACAAGAAGAATGAATTAGAATACAATCTAGGCTACTTATGTAACAACCAATTCTTCTTATTTTTTATCAAATAAATAAATAAACTAGCATAATGTCTCACAATGTCTAACATTGACAATCCATGTTTTATAAAATCTAACATTCGAACTAATGTAATAAATCTAATTCAACAAAACAATAACTATCATAATGTAAAGTGGGATGAGCCTCCATGTGTTGGCCGACCTGAACGATAGAGTAAAGGTCTAGTGCTAGCCAAAACAGAATCTCAATCGTCTACTCCTAAAAATGGGGTGTCAAGGGGTGAGCTTTTGGCTCAATAAGTACAATATTTATACAATGTAATCATACAATGATATATAATTTATATCATGAAACTAACCATATCAATTAAACAATATGCATAGTCAAATACTACACATAATCAATCATATCAATCTAAATTCACAAATCATTATTTAATCTATGTCATCATTAATTATCATTTGATTTATTGGACCCTGCTTGACCTAGTTAAGTATGTCCAATGATCTAATGGCCTCTATCCCCAAGCATGTGCTATCGATGCCTATATTGGCACGCATCCCAATCTCAGGTACTGCTATCATCTTCTATATGGACAGGTGTCAGCACCCTATTGTCGCCTATATGGACAAGTGTAAAAAAGATCACAATGCACAACATAAATCTTTAGGCCAAAAGATATACCCAAACAAGGCAAGCACTAGTTATCCACTATTTTCCAATTATTACATATCTTATACCATAACATCAACCGATCTCACTTTGTCATATATATGCATATAAAATAATCTCTCAATCCAAATAAATTCATCATATATATATGCACATCATAAAACATACATCCATATACAAAGCTCTCAGAGCAATCACTCAATCCAATAATTCAATCAAATACACAAATTAACATAATCCCACACACAATCCTATATAAGCATAAATAAAGTACTTACCTTTTGCCCAATGCTAAATTGAAGTTTGTGCACCCTCTACTTCACCCTTATCTTGCTCGCCTATAACCAAATACACACACATAATAAATTATAATCTCTTTTAACTACCTCACTATTAATTTTAATACCAATATTGAAAATGCCTTGGGAATTTAGAAAGATTTTAGCAAAGAGAAGAGAAGGCTTGTGGGATCTAACAAGGAAAAATCAGTGGCTTATGGAAGAAGTAAGAGGATGAATCTAAGGTTAAAGGGTCCTATATGTGTGTGTGTGTTTATTCATATTGATATCTAGAATTTAATTAAATTCCATATTAACCTTTTTCTTAATTAGTCCTCAACATTTATTTTATAACAATAACAATAACAATAACAACAACAACAACAACAACAACAACAATAATAATAATAATAATAATAATAATAATAATAATAATAATAATAATAATAATAATAATTATTATTATTATTATTATTATTATTATTATTATTATTATTATGGGATGTTACAACTTAACTAGGAAATGAATTATCACTAGAAATTATTCTTGCCAACAAGCTAGAGGAAATGACATGATGGATTAAGTTCTTGGAAATATGCTAAAAATTCTATACCATACCCACAAATGAAGTAGTATCATGGATCCATTAATATTCTTTATATCCTTGTTGCATACACGACATAGAAACCTGTATTAGGTTGCAAGTCATGCCGATCCCCAACTATATCTTCTGGCTTCTGTGAAGGTTCACAAGTAGTAACCACTTCAAGTGAACCCTATTTTGTGACATATATGGCATTTGGATACAACCAATGAGCCATAATATATAAGCACAAGCATAACACTCAATTTATATTTGGCTTGTATCATATGGCAACACACCAAATGTTTGTTCGAATGGCAGGACAACACCGAGCAACTCCTAACAAAGAGCAAGTCGTAAGCCATATGTTTGTTTGATGAATTTATTGCCATTAATGAGTAATAATTATGACATTTACAAGCTAGACAAATGTAGCACTTTTTTATTTGTTATCTAAGCATCAATATAAGTGTTGCTCTGACAAATTATACTCTCATTCCAACTCTCAAGCCAACTAATTCTTGATGTGAAGACTTTGAATCAAACAATAAACCAGAATTAACCTACTCTAAGATTAAATAATGCATCTCTAAAAATTTCTAAAAGTTTTGAAAATTGATGAAGAATTTAGCTGCCCATATAAGTCTTCAAAACATCAACAAAAGTCATTATACTAAAGACTAAAGAAGGTATATCTAAACATTTATCTTCAAAAATAGGTCACTGACATTGAAGATAACTGAGTTACTAGTATTGCAACAAACTATATCAAAGAAGATGCTCTCCCCATGTATATAATATAAGATTCAAGCATTATGTAGTTATCCAAAGCTTAATCATGATATATCATACATTCCACTGGTAGTTTTCAATTATGCTAATGCATTACTTCTCCAAAGTTCACAAACAAAACTAAGAAATTCAAGAATTTTTTTTTTTAATCTAAAACAAAAGGGTATTCTTCATCACCTTTTAATTCTCATACCGATCATCATACGAAAACCCTAATCAACATTTACACAAATTGAAGAATGAAATGATAAATTGGGATTTAAGCTCTCATAATCCTACAAAAAAACATTGAATTACATTTAGAATTACATGAAGAGAAATTACATCAAATAAACTTTTACTTACTCCAAGATGTTGAAACAAAGCAATAAGACCAAAATCTGATAGCTTTATGTTTCCTTTTGCATCAACTAGAACATTTTATGGCTATGAAATAAACTCTCTATGAGTTTACAGCAATGAAAATCATTAGATTTTAAGTACTGACCTTCAAGTCTCTGTGAAAAACTCCTTTGTCATAGAAATAACTCACAACATCAATTAGCTAGTAGACCTTCAAAATACAAAAAACATTAAATTAGATTTTAAAAAATAATAAAGTTTAAATAGAAAGCATACACATGTGGTCATATCCCATGTTTTTTATTAAGCCACTAATACATGCTGAACAAGTGGGCCCCAACATCAACCAATCATTAGGAACTTGAAGGCCCGTTTGTCGCTGTCCCGTCTCCATCTTATAGTTAAAATGTTTTTAACTACAAGTTTTAAATATAGTTTATACTAATAGCAATGAAAATTCAAATCAATATTAAAACAAACAAACACTAACAAGCTTTCCTTAATTTAAGTTCAAACTACAATTTTTCACTACATGTTAGATGTTCTCATAACAAGGTCTTATGGTGTCTTTGTAGTGTCTTAATTTAGTGTCTAAATTCCAATTGTGATCCACTGCCAAAAAATTGGTCTTTGTAGCCTTGTCAAATGATGTCATATATTACAAGGTATACATTTATGAAGAATATATTCTTCTCAATCATTTCTTTATTTTATAATTTTCTTATCAGAAAGTTCTTGGCACCACCAACACTAATAATAGAATTAACATCAATTTTTAAATTGAGCTATGGCTATAATAGCGATTCTCATGGTCCTGAGACACTTATTAAATACAATAAAAACATGGAGCTTGCTTAAGTTGACTAAAACTTAGCAACTATAAAGAAGAACAACCAATCAATTGTTGTTGATGAAGCTTTAGAAACGTCCAAACAAGCGATTTATATTTTTTTATTGCAAAATTTTTTTGTCATTATATTAATGGCTGGAGGTTAGTAACAATTTTTTTTTCACTTCCTCATTTTACTTAATATATGTATTAGGAATTTATACATGGGTTAGATCAAATTTTAGTTTTTCTAATATTTGTTAGATTTGAAGATGTCTCTTTTTACTTGGTCCCAGTCATCTTCATCAATTGTGCTTTTAATATTTTCTCAGGAACTCATTTAACTAAGTGCCTTTTTTCTTCTCTAAGAATGAGTTGATAGATGTAGCTATATTGAATCAATCATAACTTTCTAATTTATTATCCAATTAAGTTGATTTTTGTTTTATTTGAAAGATAAATTCAACATCTATCTTTTTGATCTAGGATAAATTTTGAAATTCAAAATGGATGACAAGTTAGCAATCTGGTTTTTGTCACAGGTCTGATTATAGAAACTGTGCCTAAGTTTATAGGTAATGCTATACTGAATCAGCCATAACTTTGTAATTTCTTGTCCAATTGTGTTAATTCTTATTTTATTTGAAATTTAAGTTCAACATCTATCTTTTAAATGAAAGACAATTTTTGAGATTCAAAATGGATTACAGATTAGCAAGGTTTGAATCACAGATCTGATTGTTGTAGATATACATGAGTTTATAGATACAGCTACACTGAATCAGTCATAACTTTCTAATTTATTATCCAATTAAGTTGATTCTTATTTTATTTGAAATTTAAGTTCAACATTTATCTTAATGATGGAGGGTAAATTTTGAAATTAAAATTGGATAATAGATTAACAATCTAGTTTTTGTCCCAAGTCTGATTGTAGAAGATGCACTTGAGTTTATAGGGGCAACTATACTGAATCAGCCATAACTTTCAAATTTATTGTACAATTGAGTTGATTATTGTTTTATTTAAAATTTAAGTTCAATATATATCTTTTCAATGGAGGATAAATTTTGAAATTCAAAATGGATGACAGGTTAGCAACAGGTTTGAATTGCAAGTCTGATTGTTGTAACTATACATGAGTTTATAGATGCAGCTACGCTGAATCAGTCATAACTTTCTAGTTTATTCTCTAACTGAGTTGATTCTTATTTAATTTAAAAGTTAATTTCAGCATCTATCTTTTCAATGGAGGAAAAATTTTGAAATTTGATAGGGGCCCGAAAGTGCATGGGTTGTCAAAGTAATAAAATACCCCGGTGAGTGGGTAGTCAAATCCACAGGGAATAGGTACTTAAGATACAAGATTTCACTATTTAGCTATCGCATTGTGTGGAAAGAAATTGGTGAGTGAGTGTGAAAATAATCGGTAAAATCAAGAATTAAAAGAGAAGTGTGGAAGACGAGAGAGTGCAAGTAAGAGTAAAAGAATAGGACTAGCAATGGGAAAAGATGGGTATCCGGACAAGCTACCCCTAGGACTTATGCTTCTAGTGCAAGACAATGCTATTATACCTTCCTATTGATACTAATTGAGTCGAGGAAATCTTTAAATACACGATCCCAAACCTAAGGTCAACCGTGACTAATCCCAACACTATGTTCCGGTCATTAGGTTTCACTACGACCCTTGACTCTCGTTGACCTGTCAACTAAGCCCTAGGGGAGTCTATCTACCTAAGCCTCACACTATGTGGAATTGCCTTAAGTTCTAGGGACTCCTAGTGATTAACCCTGTTCCTATGTATAGTTCTAACCCTTTGGTCCAGGTGAGAGAACCCTAGTCTAAATTAAGTCCCGATGCTAAGATTCACTTCAACCCTATACTTTGGTATTTGCGCAATAAAGCCCTAGGGGAGTTTATCGCCTAGCACCTAACTCTATCTCGACCGCGAATAAATCATGGAACATGGAGGTAGGGAGAATCACATCGGAGGGGAAAGGGGACGTTCCGCTACCTCACGACTCACCCTCTCAACCCTCTTCAACCCTAAGTAGTCTAATCCTATAGGAGTTGTCACACCTCTAAAGGATAACCTAGATTTTTCTCAACCCTAGTGTCACGGCTAAGGGAAAACAATAATAAAAGAAAAGAATTTAAGATTGAAACTCAACTTTATTGATCAATTATGGAAAAGCATAATAGCAATGTCAAAAAAACATAATAATCCTAGGGTTTACAAGTCCGAATACCCACAAGGGGTTTAGCTCCTCATGGAGCTATACAAATCCATGAAAATAATAATAAGAACACAATTTGAATGCATAGATGAAAACCCCCTTGTGTGCGATGTAGCCGTGGTCTTGTGCCGCTGTCGGACGTTGATGTCGACGCCAATGACGCGCTTCAAACCTTCACAAAGTCCTCTCCAAACCCTAGACGCGCCTCTCCAGAAGTTAGGGCAAAGAAGAGCCAAAAAGATCACCAAAATAGTCTCCAAAACGGGCTTTTATAATGTTAAGTCGCGGCTTTAAAATTGAACTTATCGGGATTTCACACGGCCGTGTGGAATTTTCACACGCCCGTGTGAACTCTCTGGTTTTCTAAATTATGGCCGAAAATGAACAGTAGTTTACTACAATAACTTGCTACATTGCTGCTGCAGTAATCGCCGAAACGCTTCCAAATTCGTCATTCTTCATCGAGGCCGTTGAATTGGGCACACAATCAACGGTAGATCGTGCCGATTGCTTCAGATCTCCTAATTGGTGAAGTTCTCCTTGTTAGCACGAGCTAGACTTATTGTGAATGTGACTGCCTTTGTGCCCTTCCAAAGGAGATTGGCACACACTCACAAGTCTATGCCCATGCCTTGCTCCTTGCTTAGTGCGAGAATCTCCCCAACAACGGCAAACATGATCTAACTTCGTTCCTTTTCTCCAATTTATCTTTACAACCCTACAATGCACAAAAGTAAACAAATGCACACTTTTTAGTGATAAAATCTGATTAAATCAATGCTCACTGCAAGATAATAACGCTTCGCATTACTATAACACGAGCACTTATCAAAATTCAAATTGGATGATAGGTTAGTAATCTAGTTATTGTGGCATGTTTGAATGTAGAAGCCGCACCTGAGTTCATAGCCTTAACTATACTAAATCAACCATAACTTTCTAATTTATTATCTAATTGAGTTTATTCTTATTTTATTTGAAATTTATGTTCAATATCTATCCTTTTTTTGGAGGATAAATTTTGAAATTAAGAATGGATGACACGTTAACAGTCTGATTTTTGTTGCAGGTCTGATTGTTGCAGTTATACATGAGTTTATAGATATTGCTATGCTAAATCAGTTATAAATTTCTAATTTATTATCCAATTAAGTTAATTCTTAGTTTATTTGAAAGGTAAGTTCAACATCTATCTTTTCAATGAAGGACACATTTTGAAATTCAAAATGAATGACAGGTTAGAAATCTGGATTTTGTTACAAGTATAATTATAGAAGCTGCGCCTGTGTCTATAGGTAATGCTATATTGTATTAGCTATAACTTTGTAATTTATTATCCAATTGAGTTGATTATTATTTTATTTGAAAGTTAAGTTCAACATCTATCTATTAAATTAAAGATAACTTTTGATATTGACGGACGAGTTATGGGTGTCTAAATTATGCAAATATATAAGCATATAAGTATGCACTTAATACTACAATTGGTCCATGACTTCTTTTTCACTTAATCAATAGCCTCATGGATGAACATGAGGGTTATATTTCTGCAGGAACGGCAAGAGGCTCTATGACTTCTTTTTCACTTAATCAATAGCCTAATCATTTACTCTCTTTCTTTAGTTCTACTTGTACAACACTATTAAACAATACATTTGGAGACGATGTTAAGCACACTTAGAAGGAGTTGGGAGTATGTACTAAAGTTATCTTGATTATTAATTATGATAGGCATTAAGTGTCAATCGTGTTCTAGGTTCGATTTGTTGGAATTCAAAGGCCTACTAACCCCACTACCATGGTGACTAGGTCTAAATCACTAGAAACTTAAGATGGAATCTCTTCCACCCCAGCCTCCTATGTTTGCCTTAAGTACGGAAACCCCATGAGAAGATACCAATAAGTCCTTAAGCCTAAGGGACAATCAGTCCCTAATCCGGAAACCTAGCTATGCCTAACCTCTTAGAACATGCATAGATCTATTATGGCATAGGTGTCATCAATATGGGGACATATCCTCCTCATCCACATCAACATGTAATAATCAATTAAGAACATGCAATGATTAAGAAAACTAGAATAATTTATATTAATCAATCAAGATTCATAAATAATAACCGAAGGACCTAAACATACAATTCCCCTCAAATTAGATTCTTATGCATCATACAAAACAAAGCATCAAAGCGCATGAGAACCACAAGACCAAATAAAGAATAAATAAGAGTTTTATGTATTCCTAGACTAACTCCCTCCAATAGTTCTCCGAAGATAAGGATTAGAGGATCTCAATATTGTCTGATAATGTATGTCACTCATGCCCCTCTGATGATGATCTTTGAAGATGCCTGTCACGTGCGATCCTCTCCGATGATGCTCATTGACATACTCTTGAGAAATCCGCCAGAATCCATTGGAATATGGAAAAAACTCCATCTTTCACTTCTCACATTTCCAGAAATCCGGCCGCTCTAGCTTTTCTGACAAAAGAGTCTCCCCGAATTTAGAGAATACTGGGGTATTTATAGTAATCGGCTTCGCCACGGCCTCACCACGGGCGTTAAGATATCCGTTATGAGTAAGTTATTGCTTGAGCTCTAAGTCACGTCCTGGCAAGGTCTTTGGGCATTATGCGTCTTGACAATGGCCTTTATGGACTTCACAACGGCCGTTATTAGGCCGTTATGGCTTCTATGTTGCTACAACGGCTTGACCACGGTAATGGCCAGTGTAGACAACGGGCTTTGTGTGTTGCCATAACGCTCGTTGTGAGTCATGGTGCAACCTTGATTCAGCAACTTACTTCATTTTACTTTTAAACGTCCTCAAATTCACTTCTTTCTTCTTAAAATAGAAATAAAGGTCGTTGTAAACAAAAGAATAAAATTTCATACTAATGAGATGCGAAACAAGTATAATTTCATGCTAAATACAATATAAATGATATAGAAAATATGATAAGTTTAGCACTTATCAGAGATTCAAAATGAATGACAGGTTAGTAAATTGGTTTGAGTCGTAGGTCTGATTATTGTAGCTATACATAAGTTAATAGATGCAGTTATGCTAAATCAGTCATAACTTTTTATTTCCCAATTGGGTTGATTATTGTTTTATTTGAAAGTTAAGTTCAACATGTATCTTTTCAATGGAGGATAAATTTTGAAATTCAAAATGGATGATAGGTTAGCAATCTGGTTTTTATCACAAGTCTGTTGTAGAAGCTGCACCTGAGTTTATAGGTGCAACTATAGCGAATCAACCATAACTTTTGAATCTATTGCCTAATTGAGTTTATTCTTGTTTACTTTGAAAGTTAGTTAAATATATATCTTTTTTATGGAGGACAAATTTTGTAATTCCAAATAGATGATAAGTTACTAATATGGTTTTTGTCATAGGTCTGATTGTAAAAGTTGAACTTGAGTTTATAGGTGCTGTTATATCGAATCAGTCATAACTTTGTAATTTATTATCCAATTGAGTTGATTCTTATTTTATTGAAAACTTAAGCTCAAAATCAATGTTTCAGTGGTGGATAAAATTTGAAATTCAAAATGGATGAAAGGTTAGCAATCTGGTTTATGTCACATGCTTGATTGTTGTAGCCATACATAAGTTTATAAGATGCAGCCGCACTTAATCAGCCATAACTTTCTCATTTATTGTCCAATTAAGTTAATTTTTATTTTATTTGAAAGTTAAGTTCAACACCTATCTCTCCAATGGAGGGTAAATTTTGAAATTTAAAGTGGATGACAAGTTAGCAATTTGGTTTTTGCCGCAGGTTTGATTGTAGATGTTGCACCTGAGTTTATAGGTGTTACTATAAAGAATTAGCCATAACTTTATAATTTATTATCCAATTGAGTTGATTCTTATTTTATTTGGAAAGTTAAGTTCAACATCTATCCTTTTGATGCAGAGCAAATTTTGAAATTCAAAATGGATAACAGGTTAGCAATCTGGTTTATGTCACAAGTCTAATTGTTGTAGCTATATATGAGTTTATAGATGCAGCTATGCTCAAACAGTCATAACTTTGTAATTTATTATCTAATTATGTTGACTTTTGTTTTATTTGAAAGCTGATTTCAACATCTATTTTTTCAATGGAGGTCAAATTTTGAAATTCAAAATGGATGACAGGCTAGCAATTTGGTTTTATTCGCAAGTCTGATTGTAGAAGCTGCACCTGAGTTTATATTCACAACTATATCGAATCAGTAATAACTCTCTAATTTATTGTCCAATTTAGTTGATATTTGTTTTATTTGAAAGTTAAGTTCAATACTATCTTTTCAATCTAGCACAAATTTTGAAATTCAAAATGGATGATAGATTAGCAATCTAGTTTCTGTCGTAGGTCTTATTTAGAAAATGCACCTGAGTTTAATGGTGTTGCTATACCGAATCAGCCATAACTTTGTAATTTATTATCTAATTGAGTTGATTCTTATTTTATTTGAAATTTAAGTTCAACATCTATGGTTTTGATGGAGGATAAATTTTAAAATTCAAAATTGATGATAGGTTATCAATTTGGGTTTTGTCGCAGGTTTGATGGTTGTAGTTATACATGAGTTTATAGATGCAGCTACTCTAAATCTGTCATAACTTTGTAATTTATTATATAATTGAGTTTATCTTTTGTTTTATTTGAAAGCTAATTTCAACATCTATCTTTTTGATGGAGGACAAGTATTGAAATTGAAAATGAATGTGTTTATATAATTTTTTTTTAAAATTTTAATAAAAGTTCGATCTTATCCCTACTCGGATTAAGAAATTTCAATCCCATTTAAACAAAAATCTGATTTTATTTGATGGATAATGATCCTTATTTATATATAAAAAAAATAAATTTTAATTTTAATAAAAGTTTGATCTAATCCCTACTCGGATTAAAAAAAAATTAATCCGAGTTTAAATAAACATTTTTTTTATTTGCATGGATAATGGTCTGCATGAAATTAAAAAAGAAAAATAAAAAATAAATGTATAAAAAAGATATGTACGGGATGAGATAAGGAAAAAAATAATTCAATTTTTTTAAATAAAAAATTCCTGGATATCGGGAATAAAAAATGGGAAGATTGGGGAAGTTGTTTCTTGTGTGTAGAAAATCCTAGGATAAAAGAAAAAAAAATTCCTTGATAACCCCATGCTCATTCATCCCATGGGTATCTTTTCCAAGGATGAGATGGAGGACAATGCGGTGGTGATGGTATGCGGTGGAGCCCAAGAAGTTGACGTTCTCCATCAAGGTCGTCCTCGCCCAAATGCTCTGCGGTGGCGTGATCATGGATGTAGTCAGACCCGAGCATCCCTACATCACTGAGGAGGTCGGAGCTTACGCCATCATGGCCTTCGAGCGTGTCTCCGCCAACATCTGATCCCAGGAAGGTGTCGCCCACATGTTCAATCCCGGGCCTCATCAAGGAGATCAAGTGTGTCGTCACCATTCTGGTTATGGCCAAGGCTCCCATCGACCACTTCATCAAAGCCCCTCATTCTCGAGACCACCATCAAGGCTAGCATCGGCCACTACGTCGATGAGTCTGAGGTTCTTACCCCAGCAGATGACGAATATGACATCGAAAACCATAACACCTGCATTCCCTTCGTTAGTGATTGTCGCAACGTTAGTGAGATCCTTCATCGCATTCGTGAGGGTACCACCATTATATGCACCGAGAGTGAGGCTAGCACCGGCAACGTCATCCAAGCCTTCTGCTATATCCACTCCGTCAAGGGTCAGATCAGCTCCCTCCCCTCTATCCTCATCTGGCACCAACGCCATCCGCTACCGAAGGATCACCGAGGTGAAAGCCAACGAGAGAAAGAGAGCTCTAAAGGAGATCCTATACATGATGATTTTCCGAAATTCATAGACACCGGTGTTCCACTTGTGCCGGCGTTGTCACAAGGTCAACTTTCTCACCACTCTGGCAAGGTTAATCACGGTTCATCAGAGGAGAATAAGCTTCAACGGCTCCACTCACTAGAGAACTGCTGACGATGAGGCTCAAGGTTGCTTGGCCCGAGTTTAACAACAAGGTACAATATTAATGACATATAATGAAGTATATACAGAAAAAGAAAAAGAAAAAAAAAAGCTTTTTGCATGATAAAAGAACCAATATCCATACTGTGATATGCACGGGTCCTGCTTATATACGATATCTTTATTATACAAAGTTTTACATATTCAATGCAACATCATGCACGTCCTTAAATGAGTAATGAACTATATACATGCAAGCATGCTCTTTTATATGGGTTATCTCTCTCTCCATCAAACCCTAAACCTTGTGCCTTAGCCCTTAGATTTATCTTCCTGTTAGTTTTGAGCTTTTAACAAGTTAAGTTCATTGGAGTCAGATAATTTCTAATGCTCACTTGAGGTCATAGACGTTCATTGGAGTAGGATATTTTCTTAAACTCGCTTTGAGGCTATAAACACTCTTAGGAGTGATGGAAATTTTCAAATATGAAGACATTTTTTAACTTACTTTAAGGTTGTGAACCCTTTTAAGAGTCAGAGAATTTCTAATGCTCACTTTGAGGTCATAGACTCTCATTGGAGTGTTAATTTTTTTAAAAAATTCACTTTGAGATCATAAACGCTCATTGGGGTTAGGGAAAAAAAATTTCTAAAACCTATCTTGAGGTTATAGACACTAATGAGAAATTATGAAATTATAAAACCCACTTTGAGGTCTTGGTCCTCATAGGGGTTAAAAAAATCAAGTCCACTATTAAGCCTTGAGAGGTATCAGAAATCAAAATCAAAGCATTCAAAAAAAAAAAAAAAAAATCAAAGTCAAGGCAATCAAGATTCAAGATGTGAAAGGGTCAAGACTTAAAAAAAATGAATTGAAAATTGAACTTAGAAGTCTCAAGACATCAGAAGTCAAAGATTCACAGAATTTCACAAGTCAATACTTGAAGAAGGCTTCACAAGTATGAAAGCCGAAGCTTTTGAAAAGTCAAATTAAGTTTGTGATCCATCAACATAGAGATTCCACAACTTGAAATTCAAATAAGATCCAAGAAATAAACTCAAATGTCCAAGATATAAGCTTCAAAAGAGTCAACAAATGAGCTCAACAGTCTCAAGCCTAAGAGGTTGAACAGTTTACAAGTTGCAAAAGGTTTCACAAGCATGAAAGCCGAAGTGGTAAATCATATCCTCAAATTTAAAAGAAATAGAAATCAATGACTCGAAAATGTGAGCCACCATAATTGTGCGTTTTTTGTCATTTTCGTGATTTTTTAAAAATTAAATTTAAAAGTTGCATATCAAAAAGCCAATCTGAGATATATTTTTAAAAATTTTAAAAACATATTTAAACATTTTAAAAAAATGTTATTTTGAGAAAAAAAAATTATCTAGGAGGGCCTAGTGTGATTTTTTTTTCAATTTTCATGATTTAAAAAAAAAACTATATTAAAAAGTTGTCATATAAAAAGCAAAGTTATCATCTAATGATATATTTTTTAAAAATTTAAAACATATTTTAAAAAAATTAAAAAACTGCTATTTTTAATATATATATATATATATGCCTTACTCTTTGCGCCACCTCAGCATATTTAAAAAATAAAATTAAAATATGATGACATAAAAAATATTTTAAAAATTATTAATATTATTAAAAAAAATAAATAAATAGTTCTGAGCTCATACCAAATCAATAGCAAATTCAACTTCGCTATCCGGAGGCAAGCCAGGAAGATCTTCAAGGAAAACATTTAGAAACTCTCTGACCACCTGAATATCCTCTAACACTGGCCCTTCTGGTTTGTGTTCCACCACTATTGCAAGAAATCCCGAGCATCCACCCAAAAGTAATTTCCGAGCTTGTAAGGCGGAAATCACATGAGGCAGTGATGCAGAATCACTCCCATGAAAGGTGAACTCTGATTCTCCAGGGATTTTAAAAACTACTCTTTTTGCATAACAATCAACTATGGCATGAAATTTAGACAAAAAGTCTATTCCTAAGATAACATCGTAGTCAGTCATGCTCATAAAATGTAGGCGAGCTAGCAACTCATGACCCGCAACAATAATGAGACAATTCTCACAGGCTCTATTGAGCACAACATCAACTCCCGAAGGGGTGGCAACACACAAATCATAATCCACAGCTATAATAGACAAGGCATGCTTACGAATAAATGCAGATGAGATAAATGAACGCATAGCCCCAGAATCAAATAATGCGCAAGCATATGTAGAATAAACTGCTAATGTACCTAACACTGCTGCATTAGAGGCGTGTGCATCCTACCGAGTCATTGCATAATAATAATTGATAGAGAAAGATCAAATGAATTGTATATTGATTAGAGAGAAACCACCTCTATAAATACAAGAGAGGTGTACATATGAGAGTGTATACACAGTAGTATACATATAAATACATAGTATATACATAAGTACACTAATAGTACTCTAACACGCCCCCTCAAACTCACGGTGGGTCATAAACTAAGAGTTTGTCAACTAGAAACTGAAACCTAGAGATAGTATGTGCCTTAGTGAAAAGATCGGCAAGTTGCTGTGTGGAGGCAACATAAGGAAGAAGAATATTGCCAGCAAGATAATGATGACGAACAAAATGAAGAGCGATCTCAAAGTGCTTCGTACGCTCATGAAATACCGGGTTGGCTGTGATTTTTATGGCACTCTGGTTATCGCAGAGTATAGGAGTGGGGGCAGAGATAGAAATACCAAAGTCCTTCAAAATCTGACGCAGCCAAAGAACCTCCTTAGTAGTAGAGGTCATAGCACCATAATCAGCCTCAGTAGTAGAAAGAGCAACAGTAGATTGTTTCTTGCTTTTCCAAGAAATAAGAGAATCTCCAAGGAAAATGCAGAAACCAGTAGTAGAACGTCGATCTGCGGCATCACCTGCCCAATCAACATCACAATAGGTGCGCAACTCAAGAGAAGATGTGGCAGAAAAAAGTAAAGAGCGAGATATAGTGCTACGAAGATAACGAAGAACTCATAAGAGGGCAGCGTAATGAGTAGAATGAGAAGCACTCACAAACTGACTAAGAACACGAACAGCATATGCAATATCAGGCCGAGTGATGGTCAAATAAATGAGAGCACCAACAAGTGCACGATAGCGAGTGGAATCAAGCAAAAGCTCACCGTCAGAAGAGGAGAGTCGATGATGCAGCTCAATAGGAGTAGAGACAGTACGGGTATCAGTGATATCAGCTCGTCGAAAAATATCAGATATGTATTTATGTTGAGACACTAAATAGCCTCGATGAGAATATGCAACCTCAAGACCCAAAAAGTAATGAAGAGGGCCAAGATCTTTCATCTGAAACTCGGTGTGTAACCGCTGTTTCAAGGAAAGAACAGTATCAATATCATCACCAGTAATAACCATATCGTCAACATAAAGAAGAAGAATAGTGATGCCTCGAGGAGTCTGCCGAGTGAAGAGAGCATAATCATGAGAGCTCTCGGTGAAACCAAGAGCAAGAACCACACCGCGAAATCACTCGAACCAAGCACGAGGAGCCTGTTTGAGTCCATAGATAGCTCGACGAAGATGACAGACATGTTGAGAAGGATGAGAGAAACCAGGAGGAGGAGTCATATAAACATCCTCAGAGAGATCTCCATGTAGAAAAACATTAGTCACATCTAACTGATGAAGTGGCCAATGACGAGTAGCAGAAATAGCGAAAAGAAGACGAACAGTAGTCAACTTGGCGACAGGAGCAAATGCTTCCTCATAATCAATGCCATACTCCTGGGTAAAACTACGAGCAACAAGACGCGCTTTGTGACGCTCAATACTACCATCGGCCCAGGTTTTGACTCGATAGACCCACCGACAACTGATAGGAGTAACACCAGATGGAAGAGGAACAAGATCCCATGTATGCATGCGTTGAAGAGCATCAAGTTCCACTGTCATAGCTTGTTGTCACTGGGGATGTTTAACAGCCTCACGATATGACTGCGGCTCAGAATGCGAGTGAATAGTAGCAAGAAGGGCTTGGAAATCGGAAGAGTAGGTAGATAAGAGAGAAATGGCATACCGACCAAGAGGGCGGCGAGCACGGTCTGGATAACGACGATGAACAACAGGAGCATCTTCAGGGGAGGATGGGTCGACGGAGAGAGGAGGCGAATCACTGGAATTATTAAAGCACCCAGAGGAAGAGGAAAGAGGAACAGGAGAGGTGTCTATAGAGACGTCGGGAGAAGGTACAGAATCGACAGTGGCGGTAGAACTCAGAAGAACTATAGAGGGAAGAGAAGAGGATGCACTAGCGGAAGACTGAAGAAAGGAAAGATTTGGGGAAGATGAAATGAAGTAAGGGGTATCTTCAAGAAATGTGACGTGACGGGAAATACGAAGGCGGGGGAATGGGGATCATAACAGCGATAGCCCTTGTGTTCAGAGCTATAGCCAAGGAAGATGCACATGACAGACCGGGGAGATAGTTTGTTTCTCTCAACTGTGGGTAAAAGAACAAAGTAGGTGCAACCAAAAGTATGAAGATGACCATAGGAAGGAGGAAGGAAGTAAAGATGCTTAAAAGATGTGATGCCAGAGATAGTGGAAGTAAGAGTGCGATTGATAAGAAAAACTGATGTAAGAATGGCGTCAGCCCAGAAGGATTGGGGAACAGAAGAGGCAAAAAGAAGTGCTCATGCAGTGTCTAAGATATGATGATGTTTGCGCTCAGCGACACCATTATGAGAAGGTGTGTGAGAATAGGATTGTTGAGGAAGAGTGCTATGAGTGGAAAGTAATTTGCGAAAGGATTGAGAGAGATACTCGCGTGCTCCATCAGAGCGAAAAATTTTAATACGTTTACCAAACTGAGTATATATCATTTGCGCAAATTGAGAGTAAATGGCAAAACCTCAAATCGGGAACGCATTAAATAAAGCCAAGTGTAACACGAGAAATCATCAATAAAAGATATATAATAATTGAAACCACCAAGAGAGGAGAAGGGTGCAGGACCCCACACATTAGAGTGAACTAGATCAAAAGTAGATTTAGAAATAGATTTAGATATAGAGAAAGGAAGAGCAGTCGGTTTAGCAAGTTTGCAACCCATACACGGATGTGAATGAAGAGGAGAAACAAAACCAAGATTACCTGAACTTGTTAAGAGTTTCAGGCGAGAAGTAGACAAGTGACCAAGGCGACTGTGCCAATAATCAAGAGAACATATAGAGGCGACAATGTTAGAAGATGGAAGAGCGGGAAGATGAAGAGAGTCTAAGTGATAAAGACCACCAACTCTACGCCCGATCCCAATCCTCTGGCCTATAAGATGGTCCTGTACAGTACAAGTAGAGGAAGAAAAGGTAACGGTGAGCCCATGATCAGTGAGTTGACTAACAAAAATAAGGTTGAGAGCTAAGCCAGGGACATGATGGACATTAGGAATGTCAAATGAATTGGACTGAAGACGACCACACTATGTGATAGGATGAAGGCTCCCATCAGCAGTGCGAACACTGGAAAAGGTATGAGGTGTGGTAATAGAGACTAAGCTAGAGAGATCGGCAGTCATATGATGAGTGGCACCAGAATCTAAAATCCAGGAGGAGAAAGACATACCAGAGGCAACAGACGTAGCAGAGGAACCACTAGAGGGCAGAGCACGCTGCATAGCATGAATCTGTTCAGTAAGCTGAGCAACCTGAGAAAGAAGATCAACGGTGGAAGGAGAATCTGAAGCTGAAACAGAAGCAGCATGAAAGGAAGAAGCAGTAGGTCGAGGTGGAGGACGAGACTGTGATGATTGTTGTTGTTGTCATTGCTGAAGCTTTAGACATTGATTCTTCATGTGACCAGGATGCTTGCAGTAGTAATAGATAATAGAAGACCGAGAAGAAGTCGACGAAGCAAGGGTGGGTGGTATAGAAGAACCAGAGGATACTCTAGTCGAACGTGGAGAAGTCACAGCAAGAACTGTATCAATAGGAATAAGCCGTGAAGATAATGTGCTGAGACGAGTTTCTTCAGCAATAACACTACGAATGACATCGTCAAATGAGGGAAGAGGATCCCGATTGAGTAGTTGACTGCGAACAACTTCAAAATCAGGACGAAGACGCATCAGAAATTCAAATGTGCGTTGAATTTGGCGAGATTGAGTGCGAGTTTTGCAACATGTGCATGTTAGGCAAGTGGACTCTTCCAAAGAATCAATCTGTCGCCACAGGCAACGCAGGTCACTGACATACTCTCTGACGGAACGCTCACGCTGCTGAATGTGAGTAAGATCCTACAAAATGGCGTACTGACGAGCAGAGCTGGAATGCTCAAACATATGCCCTAAGTGTTCCCACATTGCTTGAGCAGTAGATAGATGTCTAATTTCCATACGAGCATCTATCTCACAAGACTGGCAAATAATGGTCATGGTATGGCGATCAGCAAGTGTCCATGATGCATTGGGTGTGGAAGGTTGGGGAGATGTACCGTCGACATGGCCAAGTAGATCCATACCGAGTAAAACGATATGAACAGTAGTAAACCATTCTTTGTAATTAGAGCCATTTAATTTGATGTCGACTGGAGCGAGGAAATGTGGAGTAGAGGCAGATGATGTCATTTTTGTTTTTGTGTTTTTGTTTTTTTTTTATTAATATATATAAATATAGTAAATAGATACTGTTAATCAGAAAAGGAAGGAATCTCTTTTTTTTTTTGTTATATATATATTTATATATATATATATATATAATATAAATATAGATACTGTTAATCAAGGAAAAAGAAAAGAATCCTTTTTTTCTTTTTTTTTTTTGGTTTTTTTTTTGTGTTTTTGTGTGTGTGTGTGTGTGTTTTTTTTTTACCGAATATGATTATTATTATTATTATATATATATGCTGGCAGAGAATCAAACAAAATGAAAACTGACAAGGCTTTGGAATCAGTGTGTGGGCTTGGTCGGGGAATCAAGAAAAATCAAGTGAAAAGGACAAATAACATAGAAGGATATGGTTGTAGGTTTGGTTTGAAAATCAAAATGTTGTCGGGGGTGTGGCTGTAGGTTTGGTTGGAACTCGTAGGAGCTCGTCAGAGCAGGCAGATTGAGCGGACAACGGTTGATGGACTGATACTCAGATGGTACACGCCGACGAGAATAGTCGAAGAGAAGCTTGTCGATGACTTGCTTGACAAGGAGGTTGATCAAAGAGTTAGCCGATGGTGTGGATAAACAAACGTTGTTAAGGCAAATAGGTTGGGATGACTGAACAAATCTGCCCTCACCCGTCGTTGGAGAGCTACTGAACAGGCAAACAGGTTGAGGCAAATAGGTTGGGCAAAAAGGCAAACGTCGTTGGAGAGTGACTGAACAAATCTCGTCGGTAACGGGACAAGGCTCATTGGAGAAACAAAGCACAGCAAGAGGTTGACAAGATAGAACCCAAGTGAAAGTTAACAGAGACTGGTCGGAACAAACTCTGGTAAGACGAAGCTCGTCGGAGAGCTAACAAATTATGCGGCAAAGAACCGAGCGGAACAAGATGCCAACGAGACCGGAGGGGACAAACTCCGGTAAGACAAAGCTCGTCGGAGAGCTAACAAATAGGCGGCGGAGACCTACCGGCTCTGATACCATGATAGAGAAAGATCAAATGAATTGTGTATTGATTAGAGAGAAACCACCTCTATAAATACAAGAGAGGTGTACATATGAGAGTGTATGCACAGTAGTATACGTATAAATACATAGTATATACATAAGTACACTAATAGTACTCTAACAATAATAATAATTCCAATTAGTGGTACATTCCCTAATTATGGGTTCTAACGGCATCTAACCCAAAGGTTAACTGTGAGTGCTTGCAATTGGATTTGAATGAAATTTACAAAATACAAACCAAAGAAATAGTTGGAGCAAGCCTATCAGTAAATATCTAGAAAAGAATTGATCAAAATCAGAGTGAATAAAAAAACTTGGCTGATAACACAAGGGACACATTAAAGCCTTCTACAATGTGTCACATGGGATGAAATGCAAGAGGTTAACTTTTTCACTTTGGTCATAGTCATTTCAGGAAAAATACTAGTAATAAAGCATTAGCTTAACAATACATTTACACTCTAATTCACTGAATCTTGAATATGACATATAACTCAGGACGTACAGAAACGGTGAACAGAAATTAGGTAGCATGTCCCAATACTTGTCTAAAAATGAAATGTATAGGTACAAATACAAATTTAACCATCAGAGGACCAATATGCATAAGAAGTCCACACATAGATTATCAATGGAGTGAATGATAAATGCCTAACTGGACATATTATTTGTGTATGTTTGCATATGTATTATGTATTTTTATATGAGTTGATGCCCGTTTTCGGTCTAAATTGGTTTATTTCGTGTTACAGGCACAGAAGTTACCACGGGGAGCTCGTCAATGAGATTTTTAGAAGAAATTGGCAGGAAAAGACCATTTTCGAGCCCGGTACTGTAGTAGCACTGTAGCACGAGAACTTTGGTGAAACGGCTAAGTCTGGAGGTTCATGCGGGCACCCATACGGGCGCATAACTGACCACATACAGCCTATAGCAGTAGCACTGTAGCAGTTTTACTGTAATGAAAGCATTGTAGCATTTTACTGTAGCACTCCACTGTAGCAACTTACATGAAATTCGGGGAGCTACAGTGCCGTATACTGACCGCATGCCAGGCCGCATGGATGCCCGAGTGGGGGTTTTAAAAGAACTTTTAGGGCACATTTTAGAGGGGGATTTTTGGAGACTCTTGGGCCGCCACCCCACCTCTTTTGGCAGCAATTTCCGGTGATCTACGGCACAAAGCTTCACCAAAAGGGAGGCAACATCGAAGGAGGAGATTGGAGGGAAGATCCAAGACATTAAGGCATATTTTCAGGGTCTCCATCCATCAAAGGGGTTCCAAGGCTAAAGGGAGTATTTCTTGCTTCATTTCTTGTTTTGTTATTCCTTGGAGTTGTATGAGTTTTCCTCTTTCATGAGGAACTAACTTATTTGTGATTTGGACATGATGAACTTTGGGGTTGGTTGTTTGTAATTTGGATGATCATCTTTATTGATGCATTGTTTGATGTTGTATTTCTTTTATGGAATCTTGTAGTTTATGGTTCAAGCCTTGTATACTTTGATGTGTTGATTTGCATGAGAACTCTGTATTTCAACTTCTAGGTTGTACTCGGTTGCGTGACCATCGCCCTTGTACTAGACACACTAGCCTTGGAAGGGATACATGTATGAATACGCCGTGACCATCGGGTATTTGTACTCCTCCAACCATTAGGGTTGAACCTAGATATTGTGTTCGACCCTAATTTGAGATTTCCCTAGGCGAAAGGCAATCGTGTAAGGATTTGGACGGAAGAGATTCCGTATTCCAATACTCGTACCGGATTAGGGGTTATCACCGTGACCATCGGGGTAACCTAGTTTAGGAATCTCTTGGCCCAACTACCATCATAACATTTCATCCTAAATTCAGGGCTTAATGACAACCCTAGGAGGATTCGTTGTCCAAATCACACCTTCGCATGTTTGATTCTCCCTTGTTTGTTAAATGTGTGTAGTAGTAGCCCGGATTTCATTATAGTTATTTCTTTCTCCATTTTGTAATTATTGCTTGACAATCGAATTGCTAGTTTAGGAAATAGATGAAGGGGAAGTAATAGTAGTTCCTTGGCCCTTGGGAATACGACCCCCTTGTGCTTGCGCGAGGGGTATTACTTGGCGACCCCGTGCACTTGAGAGTTCTCCATCAGTGAATTTGAAAAAAAAAAAACCAAACATAACTTAGACATGTCCAGTAGTCCAAATATCCATTGAAGTAGGTAAGAATGTTGGGGAAGCGATTAGTACCAATCATGGCAGAATGACCGATTTTGATGATAATCAGACATGTTTGCTTTTCTAGTTTAATTAATTTTTTTCTAAGATTATTAGCTAGTAGATGAAAATAACAATAGCGAAAACATAAAAACAAATTTTGGCATCATAAGACATATTGAACCAATATTGTTCTCCCATCATACACTAAGCACAAGAAGTTTGCAATTACACAACTTGGCTAAATATCCAAAGAAAATGATGCTTACCTTACAATGAAAATGACACAAAACTCTTGACGAAGAGACCTATCTCCGTCCTTGCCACCGACACCACACACCAAAAGAGGAGAAGAAAAAAGAGGCTAGATCTCTCCCCCTTTCTTATTCCAAATAGGGATCTAAAACAGTAAAACAAGGAAATGGCTAGGAATTTAAAATTAAACATAGATAAATATAAACATAAATGGGAGATTTTTCATTTTCCTCTAATGTAACCCCCAAGCATGCAAGAATTAAAAAAAAATCCATTGGGTGGTGCCCACAACTCCTCCCTCCTAAAAAAAAGTTTAGTTCTCTAAACTATTACCTAATCATATGAAAAGATACTAGTATCTCTCCCTTATCTCTGATTCTAACTCCCATGTCGCTTCGCTCTCCAAATGATTGCTCCACTGAACCTTTACATATGGACTGATCCATCTTCTCAAAGTTTGCTCTTTGAAATCCACGATCTTCACAGGGCGTTCCTCATATGTCATATTATTGTTAAGTTCAAAGTCTGAAAACTGTATCACTTGATCAGGATTTGAGATGAACTTTTTCAACATGGAAACATGGAACACATTATGCACACGAGAAAGAGCTAGCGGTAGGGCAAGCCGATATGCCACCTCGCCAATGCACTCTAAAATCTCAAATGGGCCAATAAATCAAGGAGTAAGCTTTCCTCTAACTCCAAAGCGAATTATTCCTTTGGTTGGAGCAACCCTCGAGAACACATGATCTCCAACTTGAAACTCCAAACTTCTTCTTCTGTTGTCTAAATAACTTTTTTGTCTACTCTGAGCTGCTCATAAATGATCTCTGATCAATCGGACTTTCTCTACTGTCATTTGCACAATCTCTAGCCCTAACAATCTTCTCTCTACCACGTCGTCCCAGCAAATAGGTGATTTGCATCTCCTTAAATATAATACCTCATAGGGGAACCATCTGGATGCTTGCCTGATAGCTATTGTTATAAGAAAACTCAATCAAAGGCAAGTGTCGATCCCATGAACCCCCAAAATCAAGCATACAAGCACAGAGCATATCCTTCAGAACTTGAATTGTCCTCTCAAACTGACCATCAGTTTGCGTGTGAAAGGCTGTACTGAACGTCAACTTGGTTCCCAATACCTTGTGCAAACTTTTCCAGAAGTGTGCCACGAATCGGGTGTCTCAATCTGACACAATTGACACTGGAACACCATGCAGCCTCACGATCTGTTCAATGTATAACTCTACTAGCTTCTCTAAAGGCATGGCAGTCTTCACATCCAAAATATGCTGACTTAGTTAATCTATCAACCACAACCCACACACTGTCAATACCCTTATTAGTTCTTGGAAAACCAGACACAAAATCCATCGCAATATTCTCCCATTTCCACTCTAGAATTGGAAGTGGTTGAAGAAGTCCTACTAGTCTCTGATGCTCCATCTTAACCTGCTGATAGGTTAAAAACTATTCCGCAAACTGAGCAATCTCCGGCTTCATGTTATTCCACCAGAAGGTACTCTTCAGATCCTTATACATTTTAGTGCTGCCAAGATGAACCGAATAATTGGTGTAGTGAGATTCTTCCATGATTTCCCTTTTTAACTCTGAATTATTTGAAACACAAATCCGATCTCCAAACCTTACTGAACCATCCTGATGGATCTTGCATTGAACTTGAGTGCCAGCTTTTATCTCTTTTCGAATCTTTTGAGAATAGCTATTTTCTGCTTTTGCCACTTTAATTTTCTCCAAAAGCATAGGTCACACCACTAAACTCGCCAAAGAACCACCTGCACATTGTAAAATCACCTGTAGCTCCATCCTTCTCATATCCTCAAGGATTGGCCTTTGAGAAGTAATCAACACAACTACACTACCAAAAGACTTCCTGCTAAGTGCATCAACCACTACATTTGCCTTCCCAGGATGATAACTGATAGTCAGATCATAATTCTTCAGCAACTCCAACCATCTCCTCTGTCTCATATTCAATTTCTTCTGAGTGAAAATATATTTAAAGCTCTTGTGATCTGTGAAAACTTCACAAGTGATGCGCTAACCACAAGTGTACGGGTCGCAAGCAAGTAGTAAAGTGATACACCGTGAGGGATAAGGTTGTCGAACCACAGGGAACTATACTCAAAGTACTAATTGTTCTTCTTATGTCTAGTAAACATAGATTAAGAAAGAGATGAATTGCATAAACAATAAAGAGAATATAAAATGGTGGAGATGGTAGGAGATTAGGATCGAGTGTTTCAGCAGCATGAGAGTAATGCCCTGGGGTGATCCCTAGGACTATTGCACGCTATCTTATCCCAAGTGCCTACCAGGTACATTCCAATAATCCAAGTGTGTGCTCAATAGCAATGTTGCATCTATGGATTCTCAAATGCACCGAGTTTTACCCTAACAACTGTGCATATCAAACACATCGAGTTATGCAAACACAAGATTAAACACAAGAATCAATTGGAACTCCGTAGAACAAATAGCAACAAGTGTTTAAGCATTACAAATCATCTAAATTCTCAAACCCCAGGGCACTATGGCCAGTTAGCCCCTCATGGGTGGGTACAACAAGGAAGAAACAATGAATGAACAATGAGAAGAAGACATGACTCCCTTCTTTACTCTAGATGATCTCCTTTGCCAAGCTCCGTGTGCTAACCACCTCTCTTAATGCCTCCAACTCATCCTTGGTCTCCTTAGGCGGTGCGGTGAAGCTTGATCTTCGCCCTCATCAAAGTTCTCTCGGTAGAGAGAAGAGTCCCTGAACAAAGATAAGGTGAACCAATAAAATCTGGAGTTAAAATGGCAAATTCGGGGCCCGACACAGTCATGACAAGGTCATGTTCTGCCCGTGTACTTTTCTGGGAATACTTTGAGTGAAACTCTTGAGATTTGCAGTGGCAACTATATGGTCGTGCGAATTTCCGTGTCAGCTGGCGCACACCCGTGTAATCAGCATCGTGCCTATGTTCTTCTGAAGGAGATTTTCCTGATATTTGCATCACCACGGACACGGGCGTGCGATGACCATGTTCTGCTGGGTTCAACTTGCTTTTTTCCTTTGGTTGATAAACATGCACGATTCGAACACAGTTTCACTCCGAATTGATTCAAGCCCCCGATTCTTTCACAATGAACATTATACCTTAAATAGCATCGATTAAACACAAAAATATGCTAAAGGATGACTAAAAGAATATAATAGAGGGCATGAAAACATGATATAAAATGCACTCATCAACAAGTCTCTCGATACAAGTAATGCCTCCAAATCTTTGAGGCAAAAATCACTACAGCTAACTCCAGGTCATGAGTGGGATAATTTACCTCAAAAGACTTTAACTACCTTGAGGTGTATGCCACTGCATGTCCATTCTGCATTAGGACACACCCCAAACCAGTCTTACAAGCATCACTATAAATGAAAAACTCTCCACCAAGAGATGGAAGTGTGAGAATGGGTGCAGACACTAATCGACGCTTCAACTCTTGGAAGCGCTGCTCACACTGATCTAACCACTGAAAACTTACTCCTTTCCTGGTGAGTTTAGTAAATGGTGCTGCTAATACTAAAAATCCTTCCACAAATCGTCTGTAATAACTAGCTAGCCCCAGAAAACTACAAACCTCTGTCACACTGGTGGCCCTATTCCACTCAACAACTACCTCTATCTTCTTGGGATCAACAGAAATCCCATCCTTGGTTATCACATGACCAAAGAAAGCTACCGTGTCCAACCAAAACTCACACTTAGAGAGTTTTGCAAACAATTTCTTCTCCCTCAAGATGCCTAGTACAATCCTCAAATGCTCATCATGCTCTTCTCAGCTTCGAATACACCTATTATCATCAATGAACACCACGACGAACCTATCCAAGAAAGGCTGGAAGGTTCTATTAATTAAATTCATAAAAGCTGCCGAGGCATTCGTCAACCTAAAAGGCATCACAAGAAACTCATAATGCCCATAACGAGTACGAAATGTAGATTTAGACACATCTTCTGGCTTAATCTTCAACTGATGGTATCCTGATCGAAGATCGATCTTTGAAAATATCTGCAAACCTTATAATTGATAAAAAAGATCATCTATCCGAGGTAGTGGATACCTGTTCTTCACTGTCACCTTATTCAGCTCTCGATAATCGATGCACAACCACAAACTACCATCCTTCTTCTTGACAAATAACACAGGAGCACCCCACGAAAAAACACTGGGATGTATGAATCCCTTCTCAAGCAATTCCTCAAGTTGCTTCTTTAACCCCTTCAGTTCAGCAGGTACCATTCCATAAGGAGCCTTAGATATGTGGTTCATTCCCGGAACCAAATCAATAGCAAATTCAACTTCTCTGTCGGGAGGCAAGCCAGGAAGATCTTCATGGAAATCATCTAGAAACTCTCTGACCACCTGAATATCCTCTAACACTGACCCTTCTGATTTGTCTTCAACCATTATTGTAAGAAATCCCAATGACCCACCCAAAAGTAATTTTCAAGCTTGTAAGGTGAAAATCACATGAAGCGATGATGCAGAATCACTCCCCTGAAAGGTGAACTCTGCTTCTCCAGGGATTTTAAAAACTACTCTTTTGCATAACAATCAACTATGGTATGGAATTTAAACAAAAAATCCATTCCTGAGATAATATAGTAGTCAGTCATGCTCATAACATGTAAGCGAGCTAGAAACTCATGACCGGCAACAATAATGGGACAATTCTCACAGGCTCTATTGAGCACAACATCAACTCCCGAAGAAGTAGCAACACACAAATCATAATCCACAGCTATAACAGGCAAGGCATGCTTACGAATAAATGCAGATGAGATAAATGAATGCGTAGCCCCATAATCAAATAATACGCAAGCATATGCAGAATAAACTGCTAATGTACCTGACACCAATGCATTAGAGGCGTGTGCATCCTTCTTAGTCATTGCATAAACATGCCCTTGGGTCTTTGGCCTTCCTGTCTTCTGCGGAGTTGAGGAAATTGGCTGCTGACTGGCTACCTCTTTCCCGGCACACTGACCTAAAGATGCTTAAGGCTTAGGCGCTGATACTTGCCTCGAATCCTGCACACTAGATGTCCTCTATGCCCTAGAAGACAGCTGTGGACACTTAGCAATACAATGCCCCAAACTGCCACTGTTGAAACAAGCCCCAGTAGTACGTCTACAATCTGCATTCGCATGTGCACCACCACAAGTACCACATCTCTGCCCATAATGAGATGGAACAGGTGCAAACCCACTAGATATTTGCGCCGGTGGCCCATTGACAGTCTGAGATTCACCTTGTCTTGCCTCCAACCTAGGTTTTCCTCCACTTTCAGATTGATAGTTCCTCTGATTGTTAAAGCTTCTGTCCTTTTTTTTCTAGAACATTTTATTCTGATCTCTAGTGTCACTTCAGACAATGTCCAAGGACTTGGCATGACTCATAACCTTTGCATAACTAGTCAAGTGCAGGACGGCCAATCCCCTGCGAATGTGTGCCTGCAATCCTCCCTCAAAACGTCTGGCCCTGCTCTGATCATCATCCATCTGCTTCGGAGCATATCTGGAAAACTTGTTAGACTCTATTTCATACTCATCCACTGTCATGCTGCCTTGAGTAAGATTGATGAACTTCTTCTCAAACTGAACCATCTTGTCCCTAGTGAAGTACTTGTAGAAAAGAGCTTCCCTCAGTTGCTCCCAAGATTCGAACTTCTTCCCCCGATGAATGTGAAGTTCTCCTCCATACCAGTGGTTCGTCGGACCCTTGAGCATGTACACACCAAACCTAAGCTTCTCCTCTTTAGTAAACTTCATCACAGCAAAAGCCTTCTCCATTTCTTCCACCCAGACTCCCACTTCATCTGGATTAGTAGTACCCTCAAATGATAGTGAACCAGATCATTTGAATTCTATAATGGTCTTCTCCTTAGGCTCTTGAGGAAGGGGCGGAGGAAGAGGCGACAATAGTGGTGGTGGCGATGCCTGTCGCTGTCTTTGATTACGCACTAATCCTACCACTTCTCGAACCAGATCCATCTGTTTATATAAAATTTTTCACATATCCTAATTCAAATCAAATCAAAATTTTAAAATATAATTATCTTAATCATATATAACTAAATCATAATGGAATTAGGATAATATATGATTAAAAAATTTCATAATATTCAGATATATTCTAAGATTGCCGAAGAGCACAGATCTCGAAGCGATCTAAAAGATCCAAATATCAATATCAGCAAAAAGCACAGATCTTAAGGCGATCTAAATATTCAAATCTCAAGATCAGCCAAGAGCACAGATCTCGAGATGATCTAAAATACACAAATTTCACGATTAGCCAAGAGAACAGATCTCGAGGCAATCTAAAATACACAAATCTCATGATCAGCTGAGAGCACAAATCTCGAGGTGATCTAAAACATATAAATCCCAACATCAGCCGAAAGCACCGATCTTGAGGCGATCTAAAACAATATTCATATCTCCGGATCAGCTAAGAGTATCGACCTCGAGCCGATCCAAAATATTTAAATCTCAAAATTAGCCGAGGGCACATATCTCGAGGTGATCTGAAACATATAAATCCCAAGATCAGCCGAGACCACCAATCTCAAGACGATCTAAGTATATATATATATATATATTCAAATCTCCGAATTAGCTAAGAGCACCGATCTCGAGGCGAACTAAAACATCCAAATATCAAGATCAGTCATGAGCACAAATCTAAAGGAAATTTAAAATGTTTAAATCCAAGGCAATCTAAGATGTTTAAATCCCAAGATCACTAATACAAACTACAAAAATAAAATAATAATAATAATAATAATAATAATAATAATAATAATAATAATAATAATAATAATAATAATAATAATATATACAATAAATAAATAAAATGAATAAATAACAAAAAAATCAAAATTCCATCGGATAAATATAAAATAATATATATAAATCCAATTCAAGATAAAGATATTAAAAAAAGAAATCAAATAAAATAATAATAATATAATTTAAAAAAATAAATATATAATATTAAAAAAACCCAAATCAGATAAAAAATAAAATTCAGATAAAGATAAAATGAATAAATAAATAAATCAGTCAATCAATCAAAATAATAATAAATTATATTAAATTAAAAAAATTAAAAAATATTAATTAAAAAAAGAGAAACGTGGGCCATGGTTTCCCCACGATCAATCAAAATAAAATAAATAAAATTATAATAATTATTATTATTATTATTATTATTATTATTATTACGGGGAAATACCAGAAAGTCCCCGAGAGTTTGCTTTTTCCGTATAATCCCTCCAAATTTCCACTTTCCTCATAAGTCCCTCATTTTTTAGACTTTTCTTTTTCAGTCCAAAGCATGTTACCGAGGAAAACGGAGCCGTTTCAATAGGGGTGAAATGACATCATTGCCCCGTGTAGTTTGGCATTAAATAACGCTGCTGAAATGGCGTTTTTGCCCCTCCTTTTTCCTTGGGAACCGGCGGTGGTAGTTGGCGCTCCGAATCGTTGGGATGCGCACATGAAACTTTATCTCAGCGAACGGCCGCAATGTTTCACCTCTTTCTTATTGCGCTCAAGGGCGTTGAGATCTTCCTTTCCGCTCTTTTCTTTCTCTCGAAATCCTTTCTTCGAGTTCTTCGGCGAGTTCCATCAAGATCTTCAATTCTCCGGTGACTTTCAAGGGAAAAAAGAAGACCGTCTTGTGTACGATTGTGTGGTTTCTCTGTTGATTTCGACATTCCTATCTAGAGCTCGTCGGTTTTCCTGTGTATAACTTGTTGTTTGTTGTGTTTAATGTTATGTTCCTCTTAGTGATTGACTGTGTGTGTTTGCATTGTTGATATAGAGTAGAAGATGGCAACAACACTTGTAAACGCGCAGTGTTATCTTAGCCTTGTTGTCGAAACAATTTCTGAGTTGTAAACTTTGATGAACAAGGGCCACTAGGATATCCTCTGCGGGACGCCGTTTGCCCGTTTCATCGAAGTCACTCCCATGCTACAAGAGAGAGGGATTCTCGATACTGTGTTGCAGGTGTACAATGAGAAGAAACAAGGGTTTCAGATAGGACAAAGCATGCTCGCATTCAGAGCAAAAGACGTTGCTCTTATCCTTGGCCTCCGTTGCAATGGAGACACTGTATCCTTCAAGCACGAGAAAGATGGATCAGATTTTGAGAAGAATTTTCTGCATAAAATGCACAACCATCACCGCGATGCCATTAAAGACAACCTACTGAGAATTGTCGGCAGCAAGAAAAACGAGGAGAATGAGACCTTTGTGAAGCTCCTGGTGGTGTACTTCATGACGACGATTATGTTCCCGAACAGTGTTCTGCATGTGTCATTGTTCGTAGCAAGGTACGCCGATGATCTGGGGTCACTTGGCCGTTATACCTGGGCCCATGCTACTCACAGGTGGTTGATGGACGATATCCCTGCGACAGCGGCCCGTATCCAACTTAGGTGTAAAGGGAAGTCAATAACTGCAGGTTACTTGAAAGGTTGTTCTGTTGCTCTCATCATTTGGTTTTATGAGTTGACGGGCAGCATCAAGAAACAACGAGTATGGAAGATACCCCGTATAATGTGTTACGCGGAGTCCAGTTTCATTAAGGCAACGTCCATAGAGCCGCTATTGAAATCAATCAAAGGAAAAGAAGTTATTTCTATTGTTGTCTAAAATGTGTGGAGATTTGGATGAATGAGTTATTTCCTGTGTATGAAAATGGTTTTCTATGTATAATATGATGTTCATGTGTATACTATGAGGTTTGTGTGTATATTATCATGTTCCTGTGTATAATATGATGTTATTGTGTATATTTTTATGTTTCTGTGTATATAATTATGTTATTGTGTATATTTCCATGTTTATGTGTATAAAATTATGTTATTGTGTTTGTTATTATGTTCCTGTGTATCTGTACTTGTTTCCCGTGTGTATATATATACAAATGTCGAGTTTATATGCTAACGTCGCAAAGTTTGGTGTTTGCTTTTTAGTTTTCCGAGCTTCTGCCAGCCAACGACGAAGAGAATTTGTTAGTTGGTAATGTTAAGCTCACCCATAAACAAGCCCCTGGTGACTCTAAAAGTAAGTCCCGACCACCAACCAAGCCCCCCACTGCTGGGAAAAATCTAAGAGTTGACCCAGCAAAGAAGTGAGGTCGGGATCAATCCCTCCTAACCACTGCTGAAAATATTGACGAGGTTCCCCGAGGTGATGATGACATGCGATGATGATGATGATATCCGTAATCTGCAAGCTCGTATAAATGAGCGCGACCGCCAAGATGCAAACCAGAAGAGAGTTGAATCAAAGTCACCACCGGTAGATTCTCCCCCCTGCCACGGCAACAGTTATCGGTCGTTCACCTTCGTCGAGCCCGTCCCCTAGTCTTGGCCTTAGGTTCAAAAGGTCAACACGAAGATGGAGAGGCCGTCCTGCCAAGTCCTACGCTGATTCCACCGCCAATGAGGAAATTCGTGCACAGTCTGAGGACACTACTTGCGGGGATGTTAATCTTCCACCAGCAGGCACTGAAGGAACTGAGCCATCAACTGTAGCGCAGGTCCCCGCAGCTGATCGGACCGTGTCAAGTGATGAAGTACCTATCCCTGCTGTAGGCGAGGATAAAATAACTATTCCTGTAGAGGGTAATGACAAAATTCCTTCTCCTTCTAATGGCCTAGTCCCTCTCTGACAAAAATTCCACCAAAACGAGCCCCTCTCAAGAAGACACCGGCAAAGCGGGCTTCGCTGAAAAAAGCCCCACTGAAAAAAGACTCCAGCAAAGAGAGCTCCTAGGAAGAGGGTTCCACCACCACCGAAGACCAAGCCTTCTGAAAAGGCTTCCACCTTGAGTGATGTCTTCGGACCAGATGATAACGCATTACAGGCTGTGGGCACGCTACTTGAATCCCTAACCGGTTTGCAAAAGGATAAACTAACAAAAGATCCGCTTGCATTGGTTCCATACCAGACTAAAGTAGAAGGGCAGGTCTACTACAAGGATCAGAAGAAGCCTGACTCAGGTTTCCTTCCACAGAAGAAGATCTACCCGGGTTTTGCAAAGCTTAACGAACTCGAACGATGAGCCATCACAATCTTTCTAAACACATGTGTCGACATGTATTGTTTTTATTTCGTATGATATATGTTTCATGCCTTTATCATGCTCAATCCTGTGATTATTTATGATTTCTTGTGTATAATATATGTTTAATGTGTATCAGTTTCATTACCTGTGTATTGTTTTTATTTTCCTATGTGTATTTGCCATTCCTGTGTATATTTGTCATTTCCTGTATATGTTAGTTAGTTTCCTGTGTATGTTTTTAGTTTTTTGTGTATTTTACATAGTTTACTGTGTATATTTGTTAGATATCTGTGTATATTTTGTTGTTTCCTATGTATATTGTTTGTTTCCTGTGTATAATTTTATGGTCTCATGTGTACTTCTTTATATAGTTCTGTCATTTGGAGGGACGCTGATGATAACGGGTTTACCACCCGTGACCACCTGTTTGTCCTTCTCGAGGAGAAAGAAAATGTAGCCGACGATGTGTTAGATGTTCTCGTACTTATACTCCGCACTGAATTTCTAAGTAATCCATTGGAGTTCAAGAAACGTGCAGTTCTGACGCGGCTCTTGGCTCTTACAATGCAAAATTTGCAATTTGCAGCTAAATAAGCATTGTACCTAATGGAAGATGTCATATACAGGCACAAAACGGCTGAGCTAGTACTTATGACAATCGTCCTCAACTGTCCTCATTTTGGACAATCAAAAGCAGCAATACATGCACTACTCATCACTACAATCAGCCACTTATGATTCAGACGCTGTGGACATGGTAAGTGGTACAAATACAATCAGCCACTAACAAATTTCATTTAACTTCTCAGCGGGATCTGTTCGAGTTATGTATCGAAGCTAATATATGCAGTAATTCATTTCAACACCTCCCACTAGAGCATGTACAAAACTGCCCCAGCAAGCATCCAGGCCCGTTGATTGTCCAGAGTTTTGCATGCGTTATATGGAACAACTTTTGAACGGTGAAGAATTGTCCATACCACATTCGGACGTCCCAATCCTCCGACTCCGTTATGTCACTCGGATACTTGTCGACGTGGTGAGGAGAAAAGTTGTACCCACCATAACCGTGACAAAGGATGCCGCCGGGGATAAGCACGATGCCGTTGTGGTAAAGGACACAGAAGACGAGACGGGCGACGTTGGGAAGAAGCAGTCCGTCATCTACAATGAAGCCGCAGCTGGCAGAGAATCGGCCTGGGAGAAAGCCACTAGGGACAACAACGAAACTAGCGAAGATAAGGACGACGCCGGGGAGAAGGCCACGGGCGATGAGAATGAAACTGGTGGGGATAAAGACGCCATCGTGGCAATTGACAACGCAGGTGACATACAGTAGTTTATGACGTTAAGGCAGCTAACATGAATAATTAATTTCCCATACCTAAAGTTTGGTATTTGAACTTATATTTCTTTGTGACTGTAAACTTGGTTATGTAATTAATTATCAAATCCATATTGATAAGGATATCTAAACACAAACTCTAAACAATTCAAAGAAATATATACACAGAAAGGGAAAAACATACACAGGAAAAGAGGATATATACATAGAAATGCAAGAACGTACACAGGAAAAGAGGATATCTACATAGACACGCAAACGAATACACATGAAATGACTTTATATACACAGAAACCAAAAACAATACACATAAAAAAGGAAACTCGACACACAGGAACGCAAAACAATACACGGGAAATATAATCACACAAGAAAGGATAGATAGTCAAGAAAGGAATATAAAACAAAGTTCAATGCAAATAACATGCAATACAAGACACAAATATCATATGCTACCGTTAAGTGTGCCATTGTCAGTCCGCTGTTACCGCATTGCCGGATCGACGATTATGTCCAGCTTGATGGCTACAATGTAATTCACGGATATTGGCCGTTGCTTTGATATTTGCGGCCTAATTCGTAGGTCACAATTTTCGTCAGATGGCTTGTCACTGTAAGCAACGGGGAATATCAGATTCCCATATGCCTAATGATACCATTCGACTGTGAAGTAAGAATCAACATAAGAATGGACATTCGTTTCTATTTGCATGATGGCTGCACATGCATGCTTGCACGGTAAGCCATGTACTTCCCATCTTCTGCGGGAATATCCATGAAGGTTGACTGCATTGTTGTTATCGTCAATGACTTTGTAAGTGTCCTCAGTAGACCGACCCACTCTCAAGTAACAACTATCGTCAACAAGTTGTTCAACCTTCTTCGGAATTTCAGTGCAGAGGTGTGTGTCCCACATGTTGGATTGCTCGTGTCTGTCGGCGAACATATTCATAAGTTTGAACCTGGAAATCAAATGATAAACAAGCAAAACATACTCTACTTAGGAAACAAAATATAGACGTAAAGGAAACGCAATACACAAAAAGGTCCATAAAATACACATGATGGTAAATAATGTACACGCCAATTCACATAAATACACAGGAACCTATCATTAGTACACAATAATAGACAATTTATATCACATAAGCACATATTATCCACCAACAAACTTTACCTGATCGAGTCAACCATGCTTGTCACTGGTAGATGTCATGCCCCTTTAATCATGCATTGAAGGATTCTGCTACGTTGGAGTACATCTCGCACCATCGCATTCCTTTAAATAAAAAATTTGACCAATGACCAATGTCCGACTTATGCAGCAACCAAGCGTGTTCGTCAACCGATAGACATGTAAGTTCTTCAACTGCATCATTGAACTCTTTCGAGGTATATGCGTACGCAATTTTTAAGATTACTACCCAGCATTGCATTCGCAAAGCTTTACCGAGGTTAGAGTTGGTCTTCATGAAGTTAGCCTCCAAATGTCATACGCAATAACCATGTGGTGATGAGGGAAATACTCGGGCGACGGCATTCACCAGACCCTTTGATCGATCTGATATCAATGTTATGACTTTATCGTAGTCATCCTGACCGTACAAGGCCTCACCAAGGGTACCAAGAAACCAAGTCCAGTTGTTATCAGTTTCGTTGTCGACAATAGCAAATACTACGTGGAGTAAACCATCGTTACCATATTTTGTTGTTACACCTAGCAGTATCCAACCATACTTTACTAGCAAATGAGTTCCATCAATAAAAAGTAATGGCCTGCACCCCTGCATGAAGCCTAACAAACAACCCCCAAATGAAAAAAAAGCACGCCTAAACTGTAAATCGTACCATAGAAGTAAATCGTAGCTACTAACCTCGCTACCATGAATCACTGAGCTGGCAACCTCCTTCTCCATCCAAGCATGCTTGTATGGTAAACGAAAACCATGATCACGCAATATGTCTTTCTGTATGTTAACAGCCCTGTACAATGGGCTTTCTTTTAATTTATGCATGACACATTCGGAAACCCACTTCTTGCTTGCTTTTGGATGTGCTATCGTACCAATGCCTCCGCCGCAAATGTGAGTTGCTTGCATTGTCTTCAACCGAAATGTGTCATGAATTCCCTCTTTAGAAGTATGCACTCACCATTGGCATTCCGGAGCAACGCACCTTACAGTCACCTTGATTTTGTCATTTTTTATAAACGTAAAGTCGAAATTCTTCTTTATAGCTATGCTTCACAGGCAATCTTTAAAATGGTCTGCATTCTGAAACCGTTGGCCTACTTGTAAAATGGAATCATCATGTGCATTGGTACACCCGGCAACACTCAGCGCCCCAGAAGAATTATGTTGGGAGAGAAAAGTATCGCCAGTGGGATTTATGCTATCTGCCAATGATCCCTTGCTTTGAAAAAAACCAAACATACATAGGAAACAAATATTATACACTGGAAACAAACATTATACATAGATAACAAATATTATACACATGAAGTAAATATTATACACATAAAACAATAATATTACACAGAAAGTAATACACAAAATTATTAACATTCAAAGGACAGAAATCTGGAAAACAAGTACACGTATAACACAAGTAACAAGTAATATAAGTCATCATTTTATTACGATGGGATCATGGGGGCCGAGTTTCCATCTACAAAAACACGCATTTCCTCGATGATAATGTCCGACGAATTTGTTGAAGCTATGGTATACATGACACATGCGTTGAAAATCCACGTCAGACTCAATTGGGCAAAGCGTTTTGTATGAGTCAGGCGTTATGAACTTCACTCTCACTTGAGAAATATCTAGGGACCAATGGGCACATATCTTACCCATAACGGAC
The DNA here is from genome assembly GCA_020875875.1 of Dioscorea alata. Lineage (NCBI taxonomy): Eukaryota > Viridiplantae > Streptophyta > Magnoliopsida > Dioscoreales > Dioscoreaceae > Dioscorea > Dioscorea alata. The sequence continues at coordinate 12,477,973 of CM037021.1, forward strand.
TCCCATGAACTTAATACGGTGAATTGTAGCACACGGCCTTCTCCTTTGTATCTCGCCATGGTAGAGTAAGTTTCCATTGTTGAATCACGCCACAACTACAAGAACAAAGAAAATGAGAAGAAGAAAAAGAACAAACAAAAAAAAGCAAGAACGAGGTCAACAACAAAAAGAAGAAGAAGAACAAGAAGAAGAAGAACAATAACAACAACAACAACAACAACAACAACAACAACAACAACTTCTTACGGGTAGAGATATCTCTATTTCAACCTTCACGAAGGCAACCAAGATGAAGAACGCCAGCTTCCACAACAATGGCAGCAAGAATGAGAAGAAGGAGTGGTCCTTTCTTAGAAAAGAAGCTTCATGAGTTACTTTACATTGAATAAGATGTGACATGGAGGGAAAGAACTCAACTTTTGACTTTTTAACACTCACATGGCACATGGGCATTTCAGACATTTCCTCTCCAAATGAATGACGGAGTTAACAGCAAGGATGGAATTGAATTGTGTTTAAAAAAGGAGGGATCAAAAGGGAAATGAAAATGTCAGAGGGACTGCAGTGGAAGTTTGAAACTATTCAGAGACTTTTAAGTAATTTTTCCTTAATAATAAGATAATAATTATTATAATAATGAATAAAAAGGTATTTTATATATATATATATAAAGTATAGATAATTAAAAATATAAAAATAAAATAAAATAAATAATAATAATAATAATAATAATAACAACTAAATAAATAATATTAAAATAAAATTATTATTATTATTATTAATTAATTAATTAAATAAAGTGGTTGTCGTGGTTGCCCACGAAGTACGCAGCTGCGACCACGATTAATCCAACCGCGCCCACGACTATACAACAGGCCGTCGTGGGAGAGGTTATAAAAAGAGATAGGATTTAGAGAAAGGGGAACGGAACCAAAAAAAAAAAAGAAGGCAGAGGACAAGAAGAAAGTACGAAGAAGGTGTTGAAAAAGAAAGAAAAAGAAGGCCTTTTCCTCATTTCTCTACCAAACATCTATATATATATATATAAGTTGCCTGCCGCTATCGACGTTGCTGCCATTCGCCGTTGCTGCTGCCAACGCTAGCAAGAGTGGAATATCCCTCGCTCGCCTGGCCGTCAATTCAAATTCAAAGGCCCCACTGCCTCACGATCGCACTGCTGTCATTGTTCGCCGTCGTTGCTTGTCGCTACTGCTGCCAACACTATCGAGGGTGGAATATCCCTCGCTAGCTCGGCCGTCGACCCAAAGCCCACTGCCGTTGTTGCCTGCCGCTGCTGCCTATCACCGCTGCTGCCAGCGCTAGCGAGGATGGAATATCCCTCGCTCGCCTGGCTGTCAACTCAAAGCCCCACCGCTACCGTTGCTGCAGTCACTGCTGATGCGTTGATTCCCCACCTTCGTAAAGATGTTCTAGTGTTCTTAATTCAAATGTTGAGGTGCTGAACAAGTTGGAGGCTCTGCATATGTGACCATCAAATCACCAAGGGTATTCAAGATGTTCTCAAGACCAAGATGCCTGTTGAGGTGCTAGATATATCAAGCTTACAAAAGATAGATGCAAATTTAAAACCCTATGGCCATCGTGATCGCGAGGATAAAGATGCTGCAAATCAAACTTAGCAAGGCTCTCCCAGGAGATGACGGTGATGGACCTACGGTCACAAGGCTTCCACCCCCATCTGATACGACAACGGTGGCGTGTCTGAGCCGCCTAGTCATTGCTAATTTCTTCATCACCAAAAGCCTCAGCGCCATCACCTTCTTCGCCCCCTCTTTGAAAATCTAAAGAAGAAAGAAGATGATCAGAGAAAGAATGATCGAGTGGAATAGAAGAAGAAGATAAAAAAGAAAAAAAATGACCAAAAAAAAGGCACGAGCAACACTGGATTTCGTTGCTCTCTCCATAGGCAAAGCCACGAAGACTTCTCAAAAGATAAATAGGCAAGATCTTCGGAGGTGCCACGAGGATGTGTTGCAGGAAGAGATCGACGGCCGGATGTATGATTAGTTTATGATGAAACTCTTGATGCTGGATCTCGTGAAGGGAATCCTCATCGCCGGTTTGTTACTAATCAGCTGTTGTGTTAGCACTAGAAGAGCGAAACCCAACAGAAATGCTAGGGTTACACTAAAATGGTGCCTTGACTGGGGCTACAGTGGTGGCCCAGATCTCATCATTGACGATGGCAATGACGCAACATTGCTGATTCATGAGGGCGTAAAGGTTGAGGAGGAGTATGAGAAAACTAGCGCCATGCTAAATCCAAACAGATGAACAATGATGGAGTTGATAAAGTATAGGCTGGAAGTGGATTCTAAAAAAAAGTATAAGAAAATGGGGGATTGATTGATCGGCATCTCGGAGAAGACAATCACTGTGAAGGAAAAGTTATACTAGCTAGATGCAAAAGCCGATAAGACACTTCTCTTTATGGCTATCAACAGATGCTACCATTCTGGCCTCAATGGTCTGATCAAAGCAATAGATGTGATGATTATCGGATTTAAAGGCTAATAAGAAGGTTAAGCAAAAGACTGCTGCTATAATAAAGACAGGGTCTAGCGTGCGCAGATTCATGAAGCTGTGCATAAGTTGGAGTCAGCCATGGCTTTGGTGGGAACGAGAGAAAACGATGTTGATAGGTTGCAGGAAGGTGAGTGTGGGCCCCATCCATGTTTATTAAAGAAAGGAAGCCATCTTAGCCTCTAACCCTCCTTGCTTTTCCCTTAACCTATCTCCTTGGTCTTTCTCTTTGAAACCATGCCCTGAAGAATTCTCGGAGGAAATTTTGGACCACCGTCCCATCCTTGCCCCCCACCTTGGCTGAATTTTTATCCTCCCATGATGACCATCTTTTCTCTTCTTCTTCCATCTTCACCCTTTCTCTCCATTCTCCCCCTCCACCCATCATTCCTTGAGAGCTTGAAGGAGAGTATATCCACCACCAGAGCTTAGTTTCTACCGGAGTGCTTGTTGGCCGGAGGCGAGGTGAAGAGGAGCGGAGAGCTATTGGCGCTTCCACGAAAGCTAGGTAGGCTCCTTGATCTCTAGTTAGTAGTTGATGTTTGAGTAGTGGAAGATATTGCTTGAACCAAGAGTGTAGTTTGTTTTACAAGCTTTTAGTTGCTTGTTGATTTATAGATTATGACCCTAGCTCAAGCTTGTTTTTGTTAGCATCCCCATGACTTTTGCGTATACTTTGTTTGCATAGCAATTTTTTTTTGCATGGAATCTCTAGATATTATCTGGTGTATACTTATGTTGGTTGCAACCATATATGTGTATATATATATATATATATATATATATATATATATATATATATATATATATATATATATATACATCCTGATTCTGCTAAACTTTTGAAGTATAGTATGGTTTGTGTATATATATACCTGGTTTCTACCAACCTATGATGTGATTTCTGCCAACCTGTGTAGTTACATATACATAATATATATATATATATATATATATATATATATATATATATATATATATATATATATATATATATATATATATATATATATATATATGCTATTAATACAAATGGCTGCTACTATATATAAATATATATATATGCTACTATAAACAACAAAATGCAAATATGCATGGATATATATATATATATATATATATATATATATATATATATATATATATATATATATATATATATATATATATATATATATATACACACGTACATGCATGCACCATGAATTTTGCCAAACTTTTGAATATATGTATAATGATGCATGAATTCTGCTAAACTTTTGAATTCTACCAAACTTTTGAAATATATATATATATATATATATATATTAGGATACATTCTAGGAAAATGAAACTTCCATGGAAGAGAAGCAAATGGAACGCTTTCATTAAAATTCTCATAGAATCGAGAATGAAGTTTTCATTCTGTACATGCCAGATCATGAATTAGTAACTGCATCCAATCTCTGAAAAAGTCCCAATTGTTTCGAACTTTCTATTTTTGGAATGGAATATTTACGGAATACCCATGAATAAATAGAATCAAACCTTATTCTATGATATTTCCATAAGATTCCTCTTTCTTATTCTTAAGCAAGCCCCCGAGAGGGCTTAGTTGATTCATGATTTATTTTCATCTTTCTTTTCCTTTTTGTTTGTTTCGAGAAAGATATTGATCAATTCCGATTCTTTCTTTTTCTATTGATTCTTTTCCGATCGAGATGTATGGATCCATGGACTATATAGATCCTGTTCATGGATTAACGAAAATGTGCAAAAGCTCTATTTGCCTCTGCCATTCTATGAGTCTATTCCTTTTTACGTAGGGCATCGCCACTCCCTTTGGCAGCATCTACTAATTCGAAACTTAATTTGAAAGCCATATTTCGACCCGGATGTTTTCGGGATGCCCCTAATAACCAACGAATGGCAAGTGCTTTTCCTTGTGTAGATCCTATTTCAGTAGGAACTTGATATATATGTATATATATATATATAGACACACACACACACACACACACACACGCATATGCATCCATCCTGAACAAACTTTTGAAGTATCACATATATATACTTAGATATAGACACACACAAGGCATCTTAACTCCTGCCAATCTTTGGATATAGTATATATATATTTATACTTGTATGCATGCATTGATCTACCACCCCACTTGATGCATGAAACCCAAGCTTTTCACATGCTTATTGAGTACCATTATAGCTATTGATGCTTTGCTTGTGTTGTTTCCTTTGAAGCTATAGATGTATTGTGGTTAGAAAGGTCATGCCTTGTTGTAGAATGTTGGTATTAGACTAGTTATCTCTACCCTTGTATATGAACTCTCCATCTCTAGTCTACTTATTTTTGTGTTGGTTGGTTCTTTCTCTTAGGTTATAGGACCACTTTGAGAGATAACCTTGGATCTCTATTGGTTTTAGGAGCTCATCAACTAAGTAATCCTTTGAACTCTTGTAGTTAAAATTTTATTATTTTAATTTACTTTTATGAAATTTCTGAAATTTTATTTTTATTCCTTGGATTATATTTGATTAGTTAATTGGATTTATATCATCATTGTTATTATTATCAATAATATTATTATTACTATTACCTTAACAGGAGAATCAGACTTTGGCATGTTTACATACATAAATTGTTATATTTAGTTATTTATTTATTTGTTTGTTTTCTTTTTATTATTATATAATGTTTCTGTGTTATAATTATGGATTATTGTCAAATCTTCAAAATGGGAACCTGGTTAAGACTTGAAGAAAGTTAGTATATTCTTTTTCATTTAGTTAAATATTTAATTAATTGTTATTTATTTATTGTTTACTTTATATTATTACATGAATTTTGGGAGATACTGGTGAATATTCTGTATTTTGTGGCTTTGAAATTTCGCCTGAATGTTTTGGTCTCCAAATGAGCATTGTGCAACCCTGTCAGTGGGGGGTTAAACCCTAACCTTGTCGACAAGAAATTCTGAAAAATGAGACTACAGTTTCGCACCATGTCCGTTCAGTGAAATAATTAACGGCCACCTAATATTCAGTCTCGGGTCACCGAGGGTAAACAAATGACCTCTGTTATTCTGGCTTGAGTCACCGAGGGTAAATAAATGACCTCTGGCAGTTATAGCAAATTTGGAGACATACTCAGGAATCTGTTACACCTTGTCTCGCCTTTTGATTTTGTTTACACTATTTCATGTTTCTGATTTTGTGCAAGTTTCAGTTTTGAACTTTCATTTCAATTTATTGTTTTGGATTACTTACTGGGCTAGTGAGCCCATGGATTTGTTTTAAATCCTTTTCAGATCAGGAGCAGTAGACTCAGTAACCTTAGAAAGCTTCCAGTAGACGCTTTCCTTGGAGTTGAGTTATATGTCTATCTTTGAGTTGTTTGGTTGTTTAAGAACCTCTTATGGTGTCATTCTGTACTTTCATTTGCTCTATATTGGAACCTGGTTGTAACCCTTAAGTTGTACTAGTACTTTCGTATTTTTAACAGTTTATATTCTATCTTCGCTCTGTGTTAAGTTTTGAGGCCTTGCAGAGTCACTGGGCTCCCACCCTATGGGTTTGTGGCCGTTTGTCCGTGCACCGGGTCCAGCTAGACCAGGTTCGGGGCGTGACAGTGAGACTGCGATGGTTAAGGAGTTTTATCAAAAAACTTTGAAGAGTTTACTGGTTCTCAGGATGTAGAATCTATTGTGGAGTTTTAAGATTGAGGAAGTCTTCCTGATAGCGACAGCTCAGCATCGTCATGCATGCACGCCAAGTTAAATGTCTTCCCCAAGCTACATGATGCTAATTTGGACAAGCTCACACATGTTTATGCTGAACTACGAAGAGATTCTCCTTACGGTCAAGAAATTCCTACAGTTGTGTATCATGTTGAATCCATCTAAGAAATTATGTATCACAAGAAAATGTAGACGCGATAAAAGTGTCCTGCCAGGTTATTTGGAGTCTAGAAAGCTCTACAAAAGAGGTGACATTCAAGAAGGACTTCAACGAGTATTACCATAACCCAACAAGTAAAGGTTTCAACTACGTCGTTTGCATGTGGTTTATGCAGTGTGGCTGTCAAGGTTGTGAGAATATATATATATATATATATATATATATATATATATATATATATATATATATATATATATATATATATATATATATATATTTGTTTTGCATAAGTATTACTAAACAGTGAAGAGTCACTATTCTCTCAATAAGAGAGGATAATTGTCTTCATGAAAATATGATGGGAAATTGGAAGCATTAAAGGATTTTATTAAAATTCAGAGAATTATCCTCTCTCTTTGAAATATTGGACTGCACAAGCTTTTCTTGCGAGCACTGATTTAATGAAGATGGGACTTGTCTAAAAAAAACACTATTATGAAATGCATGCGTTCTTCATTATGCATTTGTTGTTAAAGAAAAAAGAAAAAAAAAAAAAAGAAACGCATGGCATGGACATGATGGCCACTTGGCCTCTTGCCATAGATGGCAAATTCAAAAAAAAAATGCAAGTGGAATAAAAAGGGTATTAAAAGGACACATGGCAAGTGGAATAAAAGGGCATTTCATTTGAGGCAAATGTTATAATAAAAAAAATAAAAAAAATTATTATATACAGGCATGCAAGCAATGTGCGTACCCCAACCAAACATTTGAAAAATCTATCAAAGAGTATAGAAAAAAAAAAAAAAGATAGATTTATTCATTGAGTGGTGCTCTGAGAATTTGACACTTGTTTACTTCTCACTGAATGGAACATGCTAGTGAGTATTTAAAAGCTCCATGTTCTTCTAGGAATTACGTGAAGCTTCTTGAGGAATCACATGATACTATAAAAGTTTATCTTCTTTTCGTCTTTGAAGAATATCAATATATATATTTATGTGTAATCATTGGTCGACCCTTGTGTTGTTAAATATAAAAAATAAATAAATAATATATTGATGGACAAGGAGAAGAAGATAAGTGCACGATTTTAATGAAAGCAATTTCAAGATGTATGAGATGGAAGAAAAGGGTTACATTACCCAAAAAAAAAAAAAACTTCAAGAGATCCCTTAGCCTTTTTAGTGAATCCAAAAGCATGGAGGATTGAAGAAGATGATGAGGAGGTTTGATATTAATTAATGGAGATGATGTTATAAACTTTGAAGCTGTTCATGGCATCTCCTGTGATATTGGTATTAATCCTCTAGATCAATATTTTATTGAGAGTCATGCATGGAGAAGTTTGGCTACAATGATAAGTTAAATATTCATAATTCAGGGCTTCATAGTGAAAGCTGATGAGTGGATGGATAGGCATGCATGGAGAATTTTTGTTACTACGATGAACTCTTTACTAAAAAAATGCTCGGCATGCATGGAGAATTTTTGTTATTACGATGAACTCTTTACTTAAAAATGCTCATTCCAAAGTAATAACAAGAATGCTCATTTCAAGGCAATGACCAGATTGGTATAAAAAAATCGTAAGGCAGCAATAAGATATATATCTCAAACAGCAGTGAGACATGCAACGTGGTGACAAGGCATAGGCAGCGGCAGTGATACTATATATATATATATATAATAAAATTTATGATTCGCAACTTCTCTTGTCTTTACTTGTACTCAAGCCCTTAACCAAAGGTTCCCAATACTCTAATCTGGGGTAATTAATAATAGAGGCTTGCCTCTATTAGGAATGGAAGAGTCGACAACAATAAAATAGATAAAATAAATTACATTTGTGATTCAATATATCGCCTGGTGTTTCTTCATCGACACGACGCCAGGGCACAAATATTCGATCTCACACCATCAAAGTTTCCTGGTTGTCAATCCTATCATTCCCTTCTTCAGCAGAAATTTCATGGTTGTCAATCATATCAGTCCTTTCCTCAGCGGAAACTCCCCCGACAGTAGAGGACTGTCCCATCAAATCAGCAATGCTTCTGCTAGTAGCTCTATGGGGAGGCATTCTGCAAGGTAAACCCAAATGGGATCAGACAAACACAACAAAAACAACCTATCAGATCAACTAGCACCTAAGGATGCCAAACTAAACACGAATCAGATCACCGTAACACACTAAATCAAAAGATTCTACTTGGAAACTAAGATCATAGTTAACTGAAATCAAGAACTCTCTGATACCACTAAATTTGTCACACCCCGAACTCGAAGCGCTGACAAACGGCAGCATACCTACAAGGCCGTAACCAAGTAGGCACGCAAGGCCTCAAAACTTGTCTCATAAATGTGAACAACATTTAACAAGAGTACTAATTCTAGAAACAAAAAAAAAACCACAATGTTTGAAACACAATGAAAACACATAACAAGGTATGACATAACACTTAAACAAAGACGAGAAAACCTAAGTTTATAACAAAGGAAATTTTATTAACTTGACAAGAGCTAGACGGCGACTTGCTCAATGACTCCGCTAAGTTGTCCACCACCCAACCCTACTCCTGATCTGAAAAGGAAAAAAACAACTTAATGAGCTTGGGAGCCCAGTAAGCAACCACTAAAAATATTGGGATCACAAAAAAAATCAATAATTTTAATAAACATACAAAGTGTAACATAATGAAATAAATATCAAAATGAAATCCAAAAATCAGAAATGATTCAAAACAGGTTTAATTTGCCAAAATAACTATCATATAAGTCCCCCAAACAACCAATGCCAAAACAAAACATCATAATTCATTTGTTTAAACTCGGTAACCCGAGTCATATTTTAGAGCTCATATGTTTACCCTCGGTGACCCGAGCTAGAATATCAAAAGTCGTTATTCTTCACCGACAGAACTGTGAGAAACTATAGTTTCTATGTCAAAAGTACATGTCGACACGATCAGTGTTTAACCCCCAGTGACAGGCACAGTTAATTGGGGACTACGAGTTTCTATAGCAAAAATATGTCGGGTCCAAAATTATTATCAACAGAGAAATACTGAAATTCGGTGATCCCAGTTTGTGATGAAAATAATTCCAATTATTTCAAAATAATATAATGCCAATGTCTGACAACAGTATTTAGAAATTTAATCAATCATGTGACAACAATAATTAATATTTAACAAGTATATAAAAATGATTTATTAGTTTCTATAATAGAGGGAAATATGGCAATTGGAGTTCTAATAAAAATTAAATATATATATAAAAAAATTCATAAAAGCTCACATAAGTCAGAACATAGGTGATTGTAAATATGATTAAACATAAATAAATAAATAAACAAAAGAAACTTTTCATACATGCTCATGTAAGTCACAATATATGAGCAGTAGAAATTTTAATAAACATTAAACAAAATTTTATTATATGAATAAAAAAATGCCATTACCAAAAATAAATAAGTGAATAAATCAAAATGACAATCTATCAAAAAAAAAAAAATCAAAAAATCTATACTAGTATTTATATGTGGCATACTTACCTGTCAAACACCAAAAAATAAAAGCACCCGAAATTAGGCTTCCACAGAATACCCAATATTAAGATTAAAAATTTTAAGGCAAATCAAAACTCCTTCCGCACAATTAACAAGTTTTAATACGGTACTACTACATAATTTCTAGAGTATTTTATCCTATGGGAAATTAATAAACAAAATAGAATAAAATAAAATAAAATAATAATAATAATAATAATAATAATAATAATTCCAATAAGTGGTACACTCCCTAATTATGGGTTCTAACTGCATCTAACCCAAAGATTAACTGTGAGTGCTTGCAATTGGATTTGAACGAAATTTACAAAATACAAACCAAAGAAATAGTTGGCGCAAACCTATCAGTAAATATCTAGAAAGGAATTGATCAAAATCAAAGTGAATAAAAAAACTAGGCTGATAACACAAGAGACACATTAAAGCCTTCTACAGTGTGTCACATGGGATGAAATGCAAGAGGTTAACTTTTTCACTTTGGTCATAGTCATTTCAGGAAAAATAGCATCAGCTTAACAATACATTTACACTCTAATTCACTAAATCCTGAAGATGACATATAACTCAGGACGTACAGAAATGGTGAACGGAAATTAGGTAGCATGTCCCAATACTTGTCTAAAAATGAAATGTGTAGGTACAAATACAAATTTAACCATCAGAGGACCAATATGCATAAGAAGTACACATATAGACTCTCAATGGAGTGAATCTGAAAAATTAATGGAGTGAATCTGAAAAATTATTGGAGTGAATCTAAAAAAAAAAAAAAAACAAACAACCATAACTTAGAAATGTTGGGGAAACGATTGGTATCAATCATGGTAAAATTGTCGATTTTGACGATAATCAGACATCTTTGCTTTTCTAGTTTAATTAATTTTTTTCTAAGATTATTAGCTAGTAGATGAAAATAACAATAGCGAAAACATAAAAACAAATTTTGGCATCATAAGACATATTGAACCAATATTGTTCTCCCATCATACACTAAGCACAAGAAGTTTGCAATTACACAACTTAGCTAAATATCCAAGAAAAAGGATACTTACCTTAAAACGAAAATGACACAAAACCCTTGACGAAGAGACCTATCTCCGTCCTCGCCGCCAACACCACACACCAAAAAGAGAGAAGAGAAAAGAGGTGAGATCTCTCCCCTTTCTTATTCCATATAGGGATTTAAAACAGTAAAATAAGGAAACGGCTAGGATTTTAAAATTAAACATAGATAAATATAAACATAAATAGGAGGTTTTTCATTTTCCTCTAATATAACCTCCAAGCATGCAAGATTTTTTTTAAAAAAAAATCCATTGGGTGGGACCCACAACAAATAAAGTGGTTTGCGCCAATAGGTTTAATATTATATGTCTAACTGAAACACAAACATTATTTTATAATGTTTTCTTCTTCATAGATACGACAGTATTGCTCCTAGCTTTCTATGTATCATCATTCATTGTCTTATTCATGTTATTTTGACTCTAGGTAAGATTTTAAGTAAATATTATTGTAGTCCCGAATCAATCAGAAATTAAAAACTAACTAATCACACCTCTAATAATGTATTTGCTATTTCATTTTTTTAATAAAAAAATAACTCATAACTTGTCTATAATTTCAGAAAAAGAAAAAAAAAACTTTTGCGAATAAAGTGTTAGAATAACCTTAATCAATAAGATTAATAATATTATTATATAACAATTAGAATAAGAAATTAGAAGTTAAAAGCCAAAAAGATAATAAAGGAAAGTCAAAATAGAATGTACCGGTTTTTGAGTTGAAGGAAAAAAAAAAGTGAAGAAGAGGGATTGATGATATTTTTTATAATATTTTTTAAAATATTTAAATTTCCAGCCTGGATAATTTCCTGCATTTTAAGCATATATCCATATTAATTTATCCAAATCAAAAACAAATCACAGGTTATAATATCCGTACCTAATTCCGTGTGCCGAGTCACCTGCATAAATTTAAATTTTATTTATCTAATATGAAAATTTATTGGACAGCAAGATATATAAGACTAGCTACCTATTAAAATAAATAAATAAATAAATAAACCTACCATAAATAAAACATAGTTTATTAAAATCCATAATTCCACAAATCAAAAGAAGATTCATATTAAATTTATAGATATAGACATAAAGCTCACTAATGAATCAAATAAATTTAGAATAAAATAATATTCTAATATAATAAAAAATTTAATTGCAAAAGATAAAAATTAACTTCTGAATTCAGTACAATATGTACATCTGCCGAGCTTAATTTCACAAAAATATACGTCTAATTTCTTATTTTTATAGGATTGCTTATATAAATAAAAATATGGAAAAATGACCTAGTAGAGCTCACTTTCAAACACCCACTAGATTTCTAAAAAAATTTCTACCTATTAAATTCATATATATTTTTTTAATTTATAATTTTTCTCTTATTAGTTTTCCTGTATTCACAAATGGCACTTTCACAAGAGCTCCACATGTTGGTAGTCACAAAGCCATATAAAAGAGAGAGGGAAAGTAAATTTTGAATTTTGTATATTAATATAAAAGAATGTGTGTGTATATATTAATTTTACAGGATTTAGTATGAAACTAAACATTTAATTTTCTTAGACCTTAACATGAAAAAATAATTTAATTTTAAAGAGTTTAATTTGAAGATAAACTTCTAATTTTAATGCCCTATTAATATCATCTCCGGACCTTGTTTAGTTTGTCGTAAAATTGTAAAGTCTCATATAAGTACATTAATAAAAATATATGTAATTGTGTAGATATGACATCATCAGACACTTTGAATATATGAAAACTAAAAAAAAAAGCATTTATGGATTTGTTCTTCTTGATATTTTTAATACTTGTTTATGTAAAATATTTTTTTTATAGAAACCAGATATCATGTTTAACTTGTGTTATAATATAATTTATATACATTTTAAATTTTGTTTATTAAATATTATTTACACATTTTTTTATTTTTGGCTTTACAATTGCCTGTCAGTGACCTCCTCTGTCAAGGTGTGGCAACGACCAGAGGTGATCACTTGCTATCCATTTTAGTTCTCACAAATTTTAGAAGCAATTTTTAAAATTTTAATCTAGGTGATAGTACATGTAAAGAAAATTTTAAAAAAAAATTAAATAAGTTTCAATGGGTTTCTTAAAACAAAAAATTCGTTACTATTCCTTAAAAAAAATTAATAAATAAATGAAGCAACCAATCTATAGGATGCATAAACACAGATACACATGTTGTTGTTGTCTCTCAATGAGCTTCCTCTTAGAGCTCTCTAGCTTTGCTCAAAGAGATGCATCATCATGTATATACCCATTTAACCAAAATAAGATTTTCTTTTGGTTTAATCTTTGGTGTCATAAATAGACGTATCAAAGCCAATACATATAGAACAAATACTCCCCCCAGTGTTATTTATATGTTTTTTTAGATTTTTTTTTTTTTTTTTTTTTTGTTCCTTTTTATATATATATACATTTACAAAATTTATGAAATATTAAATAGTTTTTTTAAGTCTATATTTTACTCCCTCCATTCTGAAGTACATGTTATTGCAATAACTTGCACAAGAATTAAGGATGATATTCAATTTTTTAAAATTTAAAATAAAATTACTAAATTACCCATTTTTTTGTATATTTTTTTAGAATTATGAATATAACACTTTCATTTAGATAACTTAAAAATTTGAAGAAAAGTAAAATTGAAATAAATAAATAAATAAATTTTGTCTTGATATTATAAAACCATAATCATTTGGTAAAGAAAAAAATATCTCAAAACAACTTGTATTTTCAAATGAAGAGGGTATGTTTAATATACTCTATTTTTCAATATTTTTTTGGAAAATTAAAATATTATTTTGAGAAAAAGAATAAAAGATATAATTAGAGTAGAGAGAGAAAATTTAATACACTTTTAATGGAGTTTTAAATGAAGATAATTTTAAAAATTTGATATATTTTTTTTATAAATTGAAAGTTATCAATTCATTTTAACTGGGATTTTTAATGGGCATGAATTTTAATTAAAGTGGATACGTAAATAGTGCAGCACCGAAATATAACAAATTAAAAATAGAAGCATGTATACCACTAGCAAAGTTCAACTTACATGCATACCCTTGCATATATGCTTATATATAGCTCTACCATTTTTTAGGGATGAGTTGATAACGTGTTAGAAGATTAAATGCTTATATATATGCTTACATTGGAACTAATGGTTACTTGATCTATTGATTCAGGGCCTTTTGCCTAAGGTTTTTGAGATTTAAACCTACGTAAAACGAAAATAAGATATTGTTAAACTTGTGAGTACCTTCCACATCTTTACTTATCCCCGATTTAAATTTTAAAACAAGGGTGCTTGTTATCTATATATATATAACATCGGAGGTATATACACAAAATGATGAGATTTACGAATGTATGGATGGAATTGTATTACTCACAAAGGTTTATACACAAATATAACATTTGTTTGGATATATATGTAATTTCATATATATATATATATATATAACATTTGTTTGGATATATATGTAATTTCATATATATATATATATATATACTAACTCAACAATAAAGATGATAATTAATTTCATACTTATTTTGCAACATGGGGATTAAGTAAACGTTATATTTAAATTTAGGTTTGCCGTCCTTTACCATTAAATAACTAAATATATGTTTTAGGAAATTATTTAAATTAGATTGGGCAAAAGAAATTACATAACCTTAATTAACATTAATAACCAAAATAAAAATTTTTATCAATATTTAAGCATGCATAGGATAAATTAGATAAGACAAAAAAAAAAATTAAACACACTTAAAAAAAAATTCAATTACTAGTAAATCCATCATAAAAACCAAAAAATAATTGTTACTTTATTTAAAAAATAAATAAAATAAAAGAGCAACGCAGAACTTTCCCGAAAGGCCCCTACTAATCACCTAAAAAAGATAAAAACCTGAAAGGCAGTTAAGGGGTACAACTGGAAGAATGGTCGAGAACCTTTCCAGACTCTTCTCCCCCATCTTCACGTCGTTTCCCGATTCTTTCCGAAGAGAAGGTCCTGGAAATAGAGAACAGTATATAAACACCTCCCACTAGTTCTCATCTCTCTCATCGAGAAACCATCCAAAACTCTCTCTGCGAAACCCTAGCAAGCTCTTTGCCATGAATGGCGGACGTGCAGATGGCCGAGGCTGAGACCTTCGCGTTCCAGGCGGAGATCAACCAGCTCCTCAGCCTCATCATCAACACATTCTACTCCAATAAGGAGATCTTCTTGCGAGAGCTCATCAGCAATTCATCGGATGTATGTGTGTGATTTTTTTTTTTTTTTTTTTTTGTTTATTGATTGATTGTTGGGTTTTGATGGGTTTTGGTGGGGTTTGTAGGCTTTGGACAAGATTCGGTATGAGAGTTTGACGGATAAGAGCAAGCTTGATGCTCAGCCGGAGTTGTTTATCCGGCTTGTGCCGGATAAGGTTAACAAGACGTTGTCTATCATCGATAGTGGCATTGGCATGACCAAGGCTGGTGAGTATTCTTCATCAATGTCGTTCTCTCGCTCATTGTTTATTGATGTTTTGATCTTTTGTTTTCGAACTGTAGTGATTTTAGTGTTTGATCCCATTATTGCTGAGATTGATGAATGTTTTATGTTCTCTGTTTTCTCAATCAACTTGCGAATTAATTTATGAAAGAGAGAAAAATATTAGTCTGGATTGAGCTCTGTGCGAGTTGTTGAGCATGAAATGCCAATCAATGTTGTGATCCATTTGAATAGATTGAGCAAGATTGCTACATTTTGAAATTCAAAATGCGAGAAGAATTTGTTTGCTACAAAATTTCTCTCATAGTTTGAAATTATGAAATTGTTGTTTGAAATGATGATTGATTGTTTATTTGTGTTTTAATTATCGATGGCAGATCTGGTGAACAACTTGGGCACGATTGCGAGGTCGGGCACTAAGGAATTCATGGAGGCATTGCAAGCTGGAGCGGATGTTAGCATGATTGGCCAGTTCGGTGTTGGTTTCTACTCTGCGTATCTGGTGGCTGAGAAGGTTATTGTCACTACTAAACACAATGATGATGAGCAGTACATTTGGGAGTCACAAGCTGGTGGCTCATTCACTGTCACTCGTGATGTTAATGGAGAGCCCCTTGGCAGGGGAACCAAGATCACTCTCTTCCTCAAGGAAGATCAGGTATATATATGGAAATGCTTCTAGTGTTACTTTTGTTTTGGATCTTAATAATGGCATGGGGACTGCATCACTGAATTATTTAATGATTGTTTTGTAGCTTGAGTATCTTGAGGAGAGGAGGCTGAAAGATTTGGTGACGAAGCATTCAGAGTTTATTAGCTACCCCATTTATCTCTGGACGGAGAAGACCACTGAGAAGGAGGTCAGTGATGATGAAGATGAGGATAACAAAAAAGAAGAAGAAGGTGATGTGGAAGAAGTAGATGAAGATAAGGAGAAAGAGTCAAAGAAGAAGAAGAAGAAGGTGAAAGAGGTGTCTCATGAATGGACTCTCATCAACAAGCAGAAGCCGATTTGGTTGCGCAAGCCTGAGGAGATCACCAAGGAGGAGTATGCCTCTTTCTACAAGAGCCTGACTAATGACTGGGAAGACCACTTGGCTGTGAAGCATTTCTCAGTGGAAGGGCAGCTTGAGTTCAAGGCCATTCTGTTTGTGCCGAGAAGAGCTCCATTTGACCTCTTTGATACAAGGAAGAAGATGAACAACATCAAGCTCTATGTGCGCAGAGTCTTTATCATGGATAACTGTGAGGAGCTCATCCCAGAGTATCTTAGCTTTGTGAAAGGAGTTGTGGATTCAGATGACCTTCCTCTGAACATCTCCAGGGAGATGCTTCAGCAGAACAAGATCCTCAAGGTTATAAGGAAAAATCTGGTAAAGAAATGCCTGGAGATGTTCAGTGAGATTGCTGAGAACAAGGAGGACTACACCAAGTTCTACGAAGCCTTCTCTAAGAACCTGAAGTTGGGTATCCATGAGGATAGCCAGAACAGGGCCAAGTTGGCTGATCTTCTCAGATACTACTCAACCAAGAGTGGGGAGGAGATGACCAGCTTGAAAGACTATGTGACCAGGATGAAGGACGGCCAGAAGGATATTTATTACATCACTGGAGAAAGCAAGAAGGCTGTGGAGAACTCCCCATTCTTGGAAAAGTTGAAGAAGAAAGGCTATGAAGTGTTGTTCATGGTGGATGCAATTGATGAATATGCAATTGCCCAACTGAAAGAGTATGATGGCAAGAAGCTTGTGTCTGCCACAAAGGAAGGTCTCAAGCTTGAGGACACCGAGGAGGAGAAGAAGAGAAAGGAAGAGAAGAAAGCTGCATTCGAGTCACTCTGCAAGACAATGAAGGACATACTGGGAGACAAAGTGGAGAAGGTGGTAGTCTCTGACAGGATTGTGGATTCCCCTTGTTGCTTAGTTACCGGCGAGTATGGCTGGACAGCCAACATGGAAAGGATCATGAAGCCTCAGGCACTGAGGGACAGCAGCATGAGCTCTTACATGTCCAGCAAGAAGACAATGGAAATCAATCCAGAGAATGGAATTATGGAGGAGCTTAGGAAGAGAGCTGAGGCGGATAAGAATGACAAGTCGGTGAAGGACTTGGTGCTGCTGCTTTATGAGACTGCACTGCTAACTTCCGGGTTTAGTTTGGATGATCCCAACACATTTGCAGGGAGGATCCACAGGATGCTGAAGCTGGGGCTAAGTATTGATGAGGATGAGACTGCTGGAGATGATGCTGATATGCCTCCTTTGGAGGAAGACGTGCAGGAGGAGAGCAAGATGGAGGAAGTGGATTAAGGATGGATATCTACTGTATATGAAACCAGAGACTTCTCATCATTTGTGGTGTCAGTCTGTGTGGGAAAATGGGCTTTTATTTTTTTGTCTTTTGTTTTTGAGTGTTCATATTGGAGTCTGTTCATTCTTAGTGAGTCTGTCCTGTGAAGGTGTCGGTAAAAACTTGTTGAGAAATGTTTTTTTTTTTTTTTTTTAAGGTCTTGTTGTCTTGGTTTAATGTCAACAGGTCTTATCTTTTAACAGTGTTTTCAGTGTTAGTTTTGAATCTACATGAGCAAGTTTTAGTAAAATCTAATTTAGTAAAATCTAATTTATAGTTTTCTGTCTAGTAGGATGTAGTTGCTCAGAGTTAATGTGAGTGATGCAAAATAGTCTACAAAAGGAAGTCTAACGCTTGAATTAAGAATATTATACTATGATCTGATTCGAATCTAAGATCCATTGTTGTATGTGCATTTTTTTTTTTTTTTTATAAAAATTGTATGTGCATCTTACTTTAAGTAGTAATATCGAGATGATGTTTATTCAATTTTGCAACTTTTGTTTGCATTCAATATTGGTTAATAGTGTAATGGGCATTGTACATATTTAAGGGCCCATAGTTGTGGAGTTTATTAGGGAGGTTCACATCTTCACTTTTTGTGGTATTAAAAAAAATTGGTATAATACCCGAATTGGTCCTTCTATTTCTCTCTCTTCTTTTTTAGCCCTCTACTCAGAAATGTTCCTTATTAGTCTTTCTACTTTTGAAAATATGCTTACTTAGGGAGAAATGCTTCCAATTAGTCTCTCTATTTTTTAAAATGGGACTAAGTGGAGGGACTAAGTGGGCTCATTTTCAAAAGTAGAGGGACTAGTCAGGAGCATTTCTGAGTAGAGGGACCAAAAGGGAAGAGAGAAAAGTAGAGGGACTAATTAGGGTATTATACCAAGAAAATTCTTTCGTGATTCTTTGGTTCATAACCAAAGATAAATTTTTTGTGCTTGGTTTTCTATCATCAGTTATTAATGTTAGGTGATACAACCATATATGTTTACAAAAATCATGTTAGTATTATTGGGATTAAAAGTGACTATCAATTTTAGACTAGGTGATACCTTCTAGATAGGTTGAATTTGACTAGCAGTGGTTTTGAAGATTTGTGAATAAAAGTTGTGGTAGCCATGAAGCTCTTCTTAAGATAAAATTGGAGATCAGATTTGGGTTGGCCCAAGTTTTGATTCAATCAAGATTTGGCCCATTTAATAATGATGAAGTTCCACCATCCCTCAATAATGCATCAACTCATTTAACCTTTCTATATTCTATGTATTTAACTTTTTTATATATTTGTAGATTTATTATCAATATGTTTTATTCTTATAATCCAATTTTCAACCATTTGCAAATAAATTTATTTTTATATAAAATTATATAATTATATTTGCATACCATTTTTGAGGGTGTATATGTGTGTGCAATATTGGGCTTGTGTGTGTGTGTATAATGTTTAATAAATATATCTCTTTATTGGGATTGTGTATGCATATATATATATATTTACAAAAAAAAAAAAAAAAAAAAAAAACTCAATGATTTAATAAATGTTCATAAACTATTTAATGGGACAATATATCTCTTATTTTTTAATTATTAAAACTTTTAAAAAATATTTTACTAGTTCTTTTACTAACTGCCATAACCCAAACTCGGAGAAAGAATAGATAAGAGGGCCTATAGAAAATGTGAATAACTTTTTAATATAATTATATATATATTAGGTAACACATGCTATTAAATAGGTTGGTAGGTTGATTGGTGAACCATAAAAGGGTTAATCAAACTAAATTCAACCAAAACCATCCAATAATTAATTAGATTACAATTGGGTTGGTAGCTCATGTCAAAGATTAGCACCATTAATGTGAATGATAGCTATTTTTCATCACTTGAATTCAAAAGAATACAAGTATAATTTCCTTTTAAGTTACTCATTTTAGTAACATTATTTCCAATTCTATTCTATTAAAAGCATGGTTTTGGTTGTATATTCTAACTTTTGGAAGAAATTTGCAAATCATTAATTTTATATTTTCCTTTCCTTGCCTGATTATCTCTTTTTTATATTGGGCTGTCAAGCTAATTGTTTGATTGCTCATTTAATGAGGCTTGAATTTTTAATTCAAGTCATTCTTTGAGTTTGGGGTATATGAATTTATATTGAATTCAAAAGGTTTTTTTTTCTTTCTGATGGATGGCTTTTTTTATTTAATTTTTTCCAAATATTCATGTTTTTAATGAACAGTGCCATCTTTCTTGGGATGAAATTTTTACCTTTTTTTTTTTTTTTAACCCTTGAGGTTATCAACTTGAATGCAAATTTGTTTGTGTAACATATGTTATAAAATTATTTGAAAAATCTTTCTTTGTGAGCTTAAGTTCTATTTATGGATTTGATTTATTTAAAATGAAATAGTTTTTACCAAAAAAAAATATTTTTTTATCTATTAACTTTATTACTATTATCATTGCGTCTATTATTAATTTTATTTTGAGTAAAAAAAAAATTTACTGGGAAATACTTGGTTTTTATCAACTATACCTTATGAGTAGAGGAAACCAAAAGCTTGAGGAGCTAGCTAAAATTATTAAATTTAGTCCCAACATCCTTTTTAGATGCTTAGTTATTGGTGTTGCTAAAGCTAGAGAAATAGCATTAGGCATATTTTATTTTACTAGCATATGATGAATGATATGGAAATAGAATCATTTCTTTAAAATCACTGTATTATTATTATTATTATTATTATTATTATTATTATTATTATTATTTGTTTACCCTAACCACATCTTATGGTTCTTTAGGCATATTTATAAGTATTTTTTTTAAATGATATCGAAGCCTTTTTCACAACAAGGGAAAAATTTATTACTTAATTAATTTTTTTTAAAAAATGAATGAATAAAGTGGGCTTCCATTAAGAAAATGAAGTTACATAGCAAGAGAAAGTGTTTTTAGCTTATATATATATATATATAATAACTCTTTAACATTCTAGATATCAAAATTACAAAAGGCTATTTTGATATTAATGAAATTAAATTAAACAAATTTAATAGTTATTGAAATAAATCAAATCAAATTAAATTATTTCACAAATTTGAAAATGTTAGAACTTATGATAATTTAATATCTGTTCATGAAATTGTATTTATTGTTTGTGGGGATTGTTGTTGCTGTGAGTCAAATCAGAATGAGAATGATTATTGTGCAACACATGTGGTGTGGATACACTTTGTACAGACAAAGTTGAAACTCTAAGGAAATCATTTCACCATCACATGCTAGCTACATTTGTTATCTGACAATCTTATTGTCAATAACCAAAATAAATAAATAAATTCATGAATTATTGTGATGTAATGCATTAAAAAAATAAAATAAAAAGAAGATTAAAAAAATAAAATAAAAATAAAAATGAGAGAGAAAAAGAGTTTTTTGATTGGAGGAAGTTAGAGATGCTAGATTTCAGATTTAGTTTTAGGTGAGAAAGCAATTAATAGATGTTGAAAGCTGGAGTTGATTATTTAATTTCTCACTTAGTGAAAAAAAGTTACTAGTTTTTTTAATGTGAAGGTGACCAAATGCTATTTTTAAACATATTTGTTTATGTATGTTTTTAAAATTTAAATAATAGAAATTTTACTTTCAAGCCTTTTAATTAGTTTTGTGGCTATAGGCTAATTTGATTTGATAATGATGGGTGTGCATATCCTTATTAATACTCAAACCTTTTTTTGGGGTATATTTTCCAAAAAAATTTAGGTTGCAAAAGGAAACTCTTCAAATAAGAGTATTGATCCTATAAAACAACATAATAATTTAACCATTTTATTTTAATTTTGATGCTAGATACACTATATATATATAAAAGCTTGAAATTAGTATTTACTCAATAAAACATTATGGTCTCTAATATTTGACGTAGTTGATCAATGTACACATAATAAATTGCGCAAATTTGGTACAACTATTGCATGTTGAAACATTTAATATAATTAATAAACAAAACTCAAAAAAATAAATATACAAGCCTTTTTATTTGCACATTAGTTTTTTATTCGCTGGTGGTGCTTATTGTTGAGAGAACAAAATGACATATATATATATATATATATTGGACATCTTTATGATTTCATTGTTTTGATTTTCTGATTTCAATATTGTTTAATTATTGGGGACTATAAAGAACTTCATCACCATCTTCTAGGTTGCTCTTGAAGAAGGTTGATCCCACTTATAACTTGGGACTGGTTTTTTAAAATAATTTGCACAATAAGATGAGAATATCGCTTAGAACAATGTAGTAGTCCTGCTTCCATGTATTTATTATTAGTAGTATTATTATTATTTTTTTAAAAAGTGATGCATTACAATTGAGGTGAGTTTATTTATCTGTTTTAATAGAATTAGTTAATTTTATTTATCGATAATAATTTCAATAGCACTATAACTAAATCATGATGGGTCAATGACATACAATAAACTAAAGAGAAGGTGCATGTAGCCATTAAAATGAATTTTGAGTGTGTTTGCATGGAAAGAGGAAAAGAAGAAAAACAAAATTAAGGAAAGAAAAAAGAATTAAGTCATGGCATAGATCATGACTAATTATAGTCGTAAACTCATGCATGCGCACACTCGCAAAGAGTCACACGTGTGAGAAATGATCATGCAAAGAAGGAAGTGATAATGTTGCAAAACAAGAAGGTGACATTAATGATTGAGAGGATGGAAAAGATAAAGAAAAGGGAAGCTAATCAAGTAAAAGTGGGGTTTGTATTATGGAATTGTCATACTTTGTAGGGGCTTGATGCCACAATGCAAGACCAAAAGTCTGCAAACACACGAGGGAGGAATCCCTTAACTTCATTTACTATGTGTCAATCTTTCGCTGGCCATTCTTTTTTTTTTTTTTTTTAATAAAAGTTTATAAAAATATGAAGATTTTGTAAAAATTAATCAATGATCACTCAAATATCATATATATCATGTGGGGGCATTTGGTCTACTCATATATCATTGAGTTGGGGAAGGATTTCATGTGTATCTATTTATTTTATCTTGTAACAGGATGGATTCGTACGTTTTGGTTTCTTAGTTTCAGAGTAGTCACACATTATGCGACAGTTGTTTAGCATGATTTCCACTTGAGGAGACATATATAAATCTTTTGATTTGTGTTATTGGTTTTCCTGTCTCTTTTATTTTGGAAATGAGATGAATACTTATTTATGTATTAATTATGGAAAAAAATAATATTTATTTTTAAATTACAAGTTTGAAATTATTTCATAGCAAAACATTTTATATAAAAGTGATGTAATTATTTTAGTTTTATTCATAGTAATCAAAGTAAATAAAAAAACTAAATTTACACATTTCTAATTAATAATATAAACTTAGTACTTAGTACAATCAATAATATTTTGAAAGAATTGTAAAATGTTTTTTTTTTGTTTAAATAATTAATTAAATATTATTATAAAATAAATTTGGTAGGGTATCCCTGAGGTGATTGGCTTTGATACTTGTTGAGTTACACTAGTGCACAACAAAACATAGTGGACACCGTTCCTTTTTAAATTTGGTGTGGTCTCATATGAAGTGTGCCTTCTCTTTTTATTGCCTTCATGAGATGTAACCCATAAAACACTTGCTTTTACAGTTGAGATGACATCTTGTCCTGCTTCATTTTAGGAATCCAAAGCTCTTTCACTTCCAATTTATATCTATTCTTATTCATTGCATGAATCTCATTTATATATTAAAATGTTAACTAGGTTTGTGATTTCCTAAGTAGATTAAGCATGAGCTTTTGAATATGAATATTTTTTTATTTTTATTTTAATCAAGTATGGATGCTTTTGTTGTTGGTTTTCTATTCTCCACTCCAATTATTGAATTGAAGTTTAGTAGATTTTTGGGACTTGCTCTAATGTACGATATTCATAGAAGTTGGTTATTTAAGTGGTACAAATTACAGTGAATGAGGGGAAATAGAAGAAATTAATAAATAAAAAATTATTATTAATATAAATTTGATTTATACATGTTATAATATATTTGTTTTCATTCAACCAAATACAAATGATAATTTTGTGTTTCTAATATTCATAGTGTCCACTTTCACTTATATTGCAAGCACATAACCCTTAAAAACTGATTGTTTGCATTTTTGTAGTGGAAGTAATAACAATAAAGTTTAATATCAAAATAAACAAAAAAAAACACATAAATAATATATATTTTTAAAAATAAAAATATATATATATACAAAATAACGTATGCGTTCATGAAGTGCATATATAACCTTAACAAATTGGGGCCATGCGGTATGATAAGTCATATATAAATAGTTTTTATAACTACTAACAAGAGCAAAACATTATTATTAATGCTCAAGGAAGGGTATTATTTCATTAAAAAAAATTAATAATCAAACTTCTCTCTTTCAACTTTATTTTTTGACTTGAGAAAATAATATAATTAGGATATGTTTATCTTTAGAATATGAAAATCTTTAGATTTGCTTAATGCGAAGGGTGCTCATGTTACGTCAAAAAAATACATGGTTTTAAACCTTAGCTTACACATATAGGATAAAAGTACAAGAGTGTTGAGATTGTAATTTCATATTTACTATTCTTAACATGATTTATTCTATTTCATAAAAAAAAATATAATCAATTTGTTCTCTTAAAATTTATGTTTATAATTTATTCTATTTCATAAAAAAAAAACTATAATCAATCTGTTTTTTTTTATTTTATATTTATGATTTATTCTATTTCATAAAAAAAAAATTATAATCAATCTATTCTTTTAAATTTTATGTTTATAATTTAATCTATTTCATAAAAAAAAATTATAATCAATTTGTTTTCTTGAATTTTATGTTTATGATTTGAGATAATATTTTTAACTAAGGTAATATTTTAAATAATAATATAACATTCTATGAATCAAACCGCCTCAAGATTTGCTTAATGTAGAGCGTATTCAAATTTGAATGCAACTACCACGCATGCACATTCTTCAATGGAAAAGCATGGAATGATGATATTTTTTGTACTTTAGTTGCTAATCTTGAATATGACTTTTTTGACAAATATAATAACTTTGAGGCCATGCAGACTAATGGGTTAAATAGGTTGAGAAAAATTTTGATTTAATGTTGGGATGATTATTTTAACAAATATAAGGAGTTTGGAAAAATAAACAGAGATTAATTTTGAAAAATAAAAGAAACAAAATTTGAAAAATAAAAACTCAATTAATTAAATATCTTACAGTACAATTCAATCCCTCATTCTGTAGTCCAAATATTATAAATGAGTTCAATTCCCACATCTAATCAATCAACTCATGCAATAATATTATAATAATAAATTGTTAAACATATTCTTGAGAATAAATCAAGTGTGAGACTGAGTCACCCAATGACATGGCATGGCATGGCATGGCATGGAGTTAGTCATTAATGAATGTTTGTAGACCACATCATTTGGTCAATGCATGCAATGACAAAGGTACATATATATCTATCATGACAAAATACCATGCATGCATCTTCATTTGCTTGCTATTTCAAGTAATAGAGCTTTAATAGACATTAACATAAATTATGCTAGCTAGCTATTGGGATGCTATTATTCCCTTACAAAGTCTATTAAGTAAATTTATACTAATATAAATATATAAATAAGATATAAAATTATAAAGGTATGTGTGTATGTGTATATATATACTTTTAAAACTTTGATAATTAAGATATTTCTTATAATAGAGTGAGTAGTTGATTAGGGTTAATATTATACATCATGTTTCAATATTTTTGTTTTCTTAATAAAAGGGATAAATTATAGTTTATTAAAAACAATAACACCAGCATATATAATTAAAAATATGAATATTTAAAAATAAATAAAAATAAAACACTAACAACAAATGGTGGATCAAAACAAAAAAAAAACAAAAGAGAAAAATCTAAACAACATGCAAAAGAGAGTGAAGCAATATCATAAGTAATTTTAAAACCAAAATTATGATTATAATTTAAACTATTCAATAAACCATCTGAATCAAAAGTAAAAGAGTCCAAAAAATCTACATGATTCAACATTAGCATTTGATTCCTGAAAAGACATATACTCAAATATTAGGGTTTTGTAAATGTATAAATATAAATACTATTTTTATGATCTATACTCATAATTATTATTTTTCAAGAATATATATATTTTAAATTTAAAAGAAAATAATAATAATAAAAAAGTTTTAGCTGGCAATGAGGTGGCCATGCACTGAGATCAGGCTGCTGCGCTTTTACGTACACTAGCAATCATATCATATGTACCATTTTAGACCTATAAACTTAGACCAACCTTTTTTCTATTTTTTTCTCCCATATATACCCCTATTTAAAAAAACCAATCTCCACTTTACCTATGAAATTTGACAACCCACCTATTCTCTTCTTTTACTAGAATTATATATATCTAAAATAAAAATACATCGAATAAAAATTATTTTAAAAAAAAAACATCTCTGGTGTGAAGTCACTAAAAAAAAGGATATTGAGAGCCAAATAAGAATGTGTTCCCTTTTGGAAGACATCCAATGTGGTGCTCATAAGAAGCAATATTGATGTAGTAAATGCATTGAGGGCCCACTTTTTTTTTTTTCTTTTTTTAAATATTTTAAATATTTTTTATTGTTTTATATTTAATACTTGTAAAATTTTTATTATTTTTACTTTTTTTTAATTATCAAAACTGTAAGTTATTTCTGCATTTATTTGATCTATTTTTAGTTTTTTACTAGTAAAAAAATGTATTTTTACCATTTTAAATTTTCTATTACTGTTAATTATTATAATAATAGAGTTGATATATTTCATTCAAAGTTTGAATTTCTTATTTATATTTAAGTTTTAAAAAAAAAAATTAGAATGTTATGTTAAATACTTGTAAAATGATATTATTTTATTTATTTTTAAATAAAATTGTTAACTATTTTTGCACTTATTAAATCTATCTTTAATATTTTAAAATTTTTAATAGAAGAGTTAAATGTTTCATTCTCCTCCTAAGTCAAAAATCGAGTATAATATTTAAAAAATATTTTAAAATTTTCTTATTTTACAGACAAAAATTATTGTTCATTCATAATAATATATTTAATATTAAAAACACTTTCATTATTTGCAATAAAATAAAATAAAAATATAATTGTTTTTAAAAATGCCTATCTAATATCATAAAAATTTTATAAACCTTTTCTTTGACGCCAAAAAATTTTTACACCAAGGAAAAAACCAGAAGACCTCAGTAACAAGTATATTAATAAAGAAATCTCTAACAACATAAATGGATGTATATCACTGTATTATGGAGATCTTGGTGTTTGTGTTTTATATAGGTTCATGTTAAATTTAATTATTTGTTAAACTAATATAATTATTATTTCTTTTATTAGGTGCATTTAGTTATGGAATATATAATTCTACCCCAATATCATATTCCCATAAAAATAATGAATAAGAATTAGAAGAATATTTATATCAAAATTTCATGTTTGGTATTTAATTAGTGCAGGAATGATAAATTAACCTAAAAAATCTTTGACTATAATGACTTATCGAAGTTAGTAAAGATTAATATATTTTGTTTTGATAAACTTTTTAATTTATTTTGATTTTTATTAACTTAAGAAAGATGTAATTTCCTATCTCAAAAAATACTGTCTAGAAAGTTGAAATCTATTGAAATTCCACAAACCATGCAATCTTACATAACATATAAAAGTTAAGTTAGAGATAAAGTTGGGATAATACATTAATACTATATTTTCAAACAAATTTTAGGTTTATTTTGATCCTAGAACCCTATATGCAAATGTTGGTGTTTCATGGGATACTAAAGTTGATAAGTGATTTTCTCAAATTATTTTGGACCATTGAGTGATTTTAATTTATTATTGAGAAGATTACATAAAACTCATTGTATTTTCATTCAATGATATAGTCTTCTATTTTCCTTTTTTTTTTAATCATTATTTTTTAAAGTGCCTTTTTTATAATATTTGTGCTTTTAAAATATTAATAGAATATTAAAAATATCTTTAATACTTACTACGGGGATAGCACAAGACATATCGGAGATAAGTGTAATGACACAAACACAAAAACCAAAATGGATGAGCTCACCTTCACATTTAGATGCAAACATGCAGATGATCGAGTAAAAATAAGGATATTACTAATTATTCAACTTTAAATTAATTTAAATTTTAAAATAATTTTTTTGAAAATTAGAGATATTTTAGGAATTTAATTAATTTGAAAATTTTATTTAGAAAATTGAAAGAATTAGAGCACATGGTGTCACTTTTGTTTTACTAGTTTTAGGGCCCATTTGGAGGACAGGATAGGATATGGACGGATGTGATATGAGAATTGGATAAGAGTAGGAAATGATATGTGCATGATAAGCTTATATCATATTTTACGTTTGATGAGCATCGGATAAGCCATTAGATAATATCTTGTTTTCCTATTTTACATTTGAAAGGGACTCGATAATGATAGAATATGATATGAATGGCATGTAAATATATAAAATTACCCTTTATGAAATAGTTATATATCCTTTTTTAAAATAGACTTTTTTTTTTTGGATTTTTTGCTTAAAGATTTATTTATCGATAGATTTATTAGTTTCAATTAAATTTTTAAAAATAAATAACCTATAAATAATGTCCACAAGTATATTGATTACAATATCACCAACTTTCAAATATTATAGTTCATACCTTTTTTTTTTGTTTTGAAAAAATCATACACAAAATCATCAATATAACAAAATAAATATCAAAATCAATTTGAAAAAAAAAATCATCCGGAGAAACTAAAAATAAGACATAATAAAAAAGAGTTTTAGAAGAAAAATAACTTGGTTAAGAATGAGATTGACGGAGAAAGTCTTTAACCAGATGCCAAAAACCCTACTTAAATAGTAAAATCAGTATCATATCTAGTTGTTGGCAAATTTCTTATGCCAAGCATTAGGTTTAAAAGATCAAAATATGAGATGCAAAAAAATCCCAGATGAGGGAGAGAAACCAAATAATAGGGCAAAATTATAAATTTAATTTTTTATCATATCCTATATATATCTATCCTGACTCTCCCATAGGATTCATTATCATATGCCTAACAGGATAAAGTGGGCCAATAGGATTAGCCTATCATATCTTATTGGCATAGCAAAAAAAAAAAAAGATAGTAGAAAGATATGATAGCTCATCATATTCTATCATTTTTATCATGTCCACTAAACATGTCCTTAATCTATTAAATTTATTTATTTATTTATTATTTATTAAAAAAAATAAATATTTGATTAGTAAAAAACGTGCATAAAATTAATACCTCACAAACCCTCCCTTTGAGTTATTGGAATTCAGAGAGTCTGAACTTAGTTCATGGTTCAAGCCTTAACTATCCAAATAGGGTTTATTTATACTGTTTTAACAATTTTGACCACAACCAACCACACCACAGTGACAAGTAAAAAATAAAAAATAAAAAATAAAATGTGGTAACTAGGTCCACTTGGCTACTTTCCTCACTTCCTCTGCAGAAATGACTGACATTCAGGGAGGAAGTCTCTTGTCCATGAAACTTGTGATTGACTTGAATTCAAAAACCAACAAATGAGGGCTTTCAATTCATGGGAATGGCAGAAGCTCCTTGGATTCAGAGACCCTGTAAAAGAGACTGAAACTGGAGGGAAGAGTTGAAGGTGGGCTTCAGTACTTTGTCCCCACTTGATTTACTTCCATGTCTTTTTTCCTGACTTCCAATGTTAAAAACTTTCTAGACTTTTACTGCTGACTTCCTTACTTCTGAAAAGATGAAGTAATGTGTGCATTCACATCACTGAAGAGTGAAGAGGACCACTGCCACCTTAAAAGAGCTTGAATGTTTGGTCAAAGTTGGAAGTCAGGAAGTGGGGGTAAAAAATCCAATTATGTCCAGTTAAATTAGAATAAATTGGTGTTGTGGTTTGGGAAACACTGCCTAGCACACTAAAAAGATTTGTGGGCGTCAGTGAGGGAGTGAGTGAGGCGGTTGAAGGTCAAATCCTCACGCCATCAATAATTAACAACAGTGTAAAATATTTGATATTTTAATATGTATCAGAAGAGAGTGTATATAATTTTTTTTTTACTGATAATTGTCAAAAAGAAATTTTTTTTAATGCACATTTCACCATCTTAAATTTGAATATTTCTAAAAAAAAATTCCTAACAGTTTATTTTTTAATAATTTTGATATAAAAATAACTGATTTTGACATAAATAACTTTTAACTTTTCAAACAGAAATATATATATAATATTAAATATAAATATCAGATATTAAATAAAAATCTAATATATTAAATGAAAACTTATGTGGTAACACGTAAACATGCAATGCTAAATAAAAACTATAATTATTCAATGAGAAGTACATGTTGTAAGATAGAATGATCTAACTGAGTGAACTGCAGTAACCGAAGAAAAAAATATACTGAAAAAAGAGAGACTGTTTGAAAAATTCAAATGTGAGAGAGGTTATTTGAAAAGTTTTGAAACTTTCAAGGGATTAAAAGTAATTTTTTCTTAATATTATTATTACCGAAAATATTTTTTATTTCAGTACTATTATTTAAAAAAATTATCTAGAATTAGTTCTTTGAGTGTAGTTGTCTATTGTGATATTTGATATTCATTGCTTGGGTGCGTATCAATTTATGATTATCTTCATTTCTAAACTTGATTTAGTGATATTTAATCATTTTTAAGGTGGTACGACACTTATTTTTACATTATTCTTTAGTATATAAAATCTATGAGTGACTATCTAAGATTTTTTATTTTATCACTCTTGCACGAAGGTAATTGGTATTTTTTTTCGTATCCCAATTTATAAATCAAGAGTTTAAATTTTACTTGTAACTTGTCTACATTCTCAAAATAATAATAATAATAATAATTATTATTATTATTATTATTATTATAAGTTGAAAGTATTCACCATCAACCATTTTTTCTTAAACGTTGTAATTAAGCCCTAATTTAACACCAACCTCTATTAGAGTTCCAATTATGAATTATGCAAGTGACATTGAATAATAACATAATAATTTTATCTTTTATTTATTTGTAGAGAGACAAAATATCAAAAGTTAATAATGCAACTGCTATATTACAGATTTTTTTCAAGGATATTTTTTAGTTTATATAATATTTGAATGATCACCAACGTTTTTTTGTCCTGTGAATACTAGGTCCCTTACTTAGCATATTCACTTTTTGTCATAATAATAATAATAATAATAATAATGATGATGATGATGATGAGCATCTAAGGATTCCCGAGAAAACTTAGAAAATATATTACATTCACATATTGCATTTTTTTATAAACTATGATAATCTAAATCTTACATAAAAATACTTCTAAAATTAGTAAATTACCCTTTTTGTAATTAATTGATAAATGTCCCACTACCATATTAGGAACTTTCAATTTTTTTTTTTTTTTTGGACAAAAGGACAAACGCCGTCTCACAGGGGGTGTTAAATGACAAGTAAATACGATGATTTACCAGTTATAGTGGCTTAACAACCCCTTAGAGATTTATTAACTTGGTGAGACGTCACATGGGACGATTAAAGTCCTATCACGCTCACGCCTAGAAGATATTTTAGGGTCTAAACTGATTTAATAAATCCCTCGTGGCATGAAATACTAGAAAGGAGGGAAGTGACATTTTCTCACAAAGGACTAATGACCAATGAATTAATAAATACTACTACAATATTTATATAAATATTCTACAGTGTATGCACGGTACTGCAACAATAATACTACCGATTTAGAGATTCTACCTTACCGATTCAGAGATTCTACCTTAGGTCTACCCATTAATAGTTCTTATAACATTTACTGTACTAAGTAGAGGTTGTTTTTTTAAAACTTTTTTTTTTTGTTTAAAGTGAATAATGATAATTAATGAAATATTAATTTTCAATTATAACTTGTATAATTCATATTAATATTTAATTTTAAATTTTATTTATTGTGTACTCGAGAATCCTAATTTTAGTTATATTTTTCAAATTATCATAAATAGAAAACTATAGCCTATTTTTATTTTATTTAATTAGAATAAAATGTGTCCCCATATATATATATATATATATATATATATATATATAGATAAATTGCATTTATAACCTCGTGAATTTCTCTCATTAATTATAGGCTAACGTATAAAAAATATATATAATATAATTAAAAATATTTTAATAATTTAATCAATTTAACCATGTCAAATATTGCATCTCTAGCAATTTTGACAAATAATCTTACCATATATAATTCCAAGATTTAAATTTTTAAAATAATTACTTTCTTTTATTTTTCCCTAATATCTTATTAGAATATAATTTATCCTCCCTTTTTTTAAAAAACAAAATCAATTATGTGAACAAAACATGCCCTAAATTATTTTCGCATTTGCATCTATTTTAGGCAATGATTATACAAAGGAAAATTTAACTCTTACTTGTGTTGGGGTTACATCTGTGGGGTTTTTTTTTAATATTGCAAAAATTATTTTATCAAAATACACATATTCTTGATTATTCACCAGAATACACATTTTTGGGAGAAAACAGGAAAATTTTTCTGTTTTCAACTTTTTATTTTTATTTTTTTTTAAATATAGAAAACGGGAGAAACTGGCCTGTTTTCTATTTTTTTTAATTAAAAAAATAGAAAACAAGTGAGCCTCTCCCGTTTTCATGTTTTTTTATTTATTTATTTTTAAATTAGAAAACAGGAGATTCTATCATGTTTTTCTTTTTTTTTTTTTTTAATTCTTAACGGCCAAGCAGGGCTGCTGTTAAGGAGTTTTTAATTTTTTTAATTTATATTAAAAAATAATAGTTAAGTTATATTGTTTTATGTTTTATTTGAAAAAATACAAATCCCAAAAAATATTAAAAAAATAGGACAATTAAACCTGCACCGGTCAGTAATTAGTATAAAGAATGACGATCAAACCTACACTGATCACTATTTAGTACAAAATAGGCCGTTAAAATTGCACCGGTCACTAATTGGGATGGTCACACATGCATCGATCAGTAATTAGTATAAAATAGCACGATCAAACATGCATCAGTTAATAATTAGAACGGTCAAACCTGCAATGATTATAAATGAAAATAGTCAAAATTCGAATTCTTTAAAAAAACTAATGATATAATACAATTATTAAAAAAAAATAAGCCTAAAAATATAGTGGGTTATCTAATTAAACATGCAAGAGGAGCTAGTAAGATAATTATTAATACAATTAATAATTATAACATAATACAATTATTAATATAAACTAATGACTTAATACAATTATTAATCAGAAATTAACCTAAAGGTTATCTAAGCATAAAAAAATTATCTTTCCAGCAAAATGAACAAAATGTGATCACTTTGTAATATTAAGTACGCCATCGAATATCATTAACAGAAATCTCGTACAAGTGTAAATATAAAACACCTGTTAATTAGAAGTTGAAATATAATTAGAAGGGGGCAGAAAAATGAGGTGGTATGAAGTAGGAAGCGGGGATTATATAAGAAAAAAAATAAAAAAAATGCAATGGTAAAAAAAAAAAATTATGCCGGTTAGAACTTAGGAGGCCACTAATTATTGACTAATATGTGTGTGTATATATATTGATGGAATTTGGAAAAATCACATATTAAGGGTGTGGATTTATTTTGTATGAGTTAAGGCATCAATCCCTTTTTTTTTTTTTAATTAAGACACAAATACTCTATGGAGGGAACCCGTGCAAATATACCAAGAGATAGTTGTATACATATATTTTAACATAGGTGTACGTAAAAAAACATAAGAGTGTGTTCATTTATACTTGTGATTTTATACTAATAAACATAAACATAGATAGATACACATTTATATGGAAGAAAATTTTATGTCACAGTAGAATATAAGTTTATCTCGTACTTCCAGTGGTATTGTTTTCACTTGTCTCGTTTTAAAGGTTTTTTTTATCCTTTTTAGTTGTTAATTTAGAAAATTTGTGAACCATTAAATATTATTTTTCCAAATTAACCATTTATATTTAATATACTTCTACAACTTTCAAAAAATTATTTTTAAAATATATTTTAAACAAGGATAATATTAGAAAATTGGTATAATTTTTATAAATTTTAAATTATCAACTAATTTTAACTAACTTTTTTTTATCCATATGATTCAGTTAAAATGAAAAAGTAAAAAACACAGAAGAATAAATATTTATTAATAAATCATAGTTTTTAAATATTAATTTATAATTATATTTATTTTCGGAAAATACAACTGGAGTTTAGATATTTTTGCAAAAAAAAGATATTAAATTATTTATGGAAAATTTAAAATGACAGCTGGCAGTGTTGACCGTTGTTGACTGGTCCCTTCTCAGTTATGTTTTCCCCGCTTTTCCCGCGAGTTGACAACTGTCTTCAATACACATTCGGATCCGTATCCGTATATTCGTATCCACTACTTTTTCAGAAATTATTCACCGTCCGATCAAAAGATTGTTAATCTTGACCGTTCATTCATTAATTTCGGGTTGAGAAATGGCCACGTTTATCCCATCCGGTAGACCCGTTAAGCCGACATCTACATCTCTTTTAAGAGCTGTAGTGTTGTTGACTGACGTGCAGTACCAAGATAAAAATTCAAATAAATTTTTATTATGTTGGGGAAAATAAATAAATAAACAAATAATTAGCTCCATATAATTATTTATGACTTTTTATGTATATATATATATACCGGAAATTACAAAAATATATACTAGAAAGTTTCTCTTTATATATATAAATTATTAAGTTTATACATCTAAAAATAATATAGTTTTAAACAAAACAAGATATATTTAGATATGACCCTTGATAATTTTATAATTAGTATTTTATTGGATTCATGAGCAAATGAAAATAATATTAATAAGTAATCAAATCAGGAATATTTTTTATATTTCAATGAATACTTATATTCATAAAATACTAAATAATGTTTCAACAGCAAAGCAATTGTGATTTAACAATATTAGCTCCATTATAAAAAATTAATGTGAGACATTTAAGAGGTCTCGAATCTCGTTGGACACAGTAGAGGTAATAAGGTTCTAGATGTGGGATAAGTTTTTCTATCCAAACCTTATGTCACCAAACGAGAGTGCGTGAGTTGAATGCTCAATTTTAGATCTGTACATATGCCTATGTTGCATATAACCCTTACCATTTACACAAAAATTAAAGATCAAAATAATGCTTCACCAAAAAGATTCAAA
This sequence comes from Dioscorea alata, assembly GCA_020875875.1. Taxonomy (NCBI): domain Eukaryota; kingdom Viridiplantae; phylum Streptophyta; class Magnoliopsida; order Dioscoreales; family Dioscoreaceae; genus Dioscorea; species Dioscorea alata. Next base: position 12,513,360 of record CM037021.1, read on the forward strand.
AGATGAAAATTAAATAAATACGTATATAAATAAATGATGGTGGAACTCACTGTCAACATTCCTTCTTAAGAAAACTTCAAATCAAAAGATATTACTGTGACAAAGTCATCATCTGAAAAGTATGTTTTGAAAGCGAGAATTACAACAAGAATACGGAAACTTTTTTTCTTAAAATTTTAATATATATGTATTCATCCACATCATGTGCTTGGACAGTGGAATGAGAATAGTAATGAAATGAATGGAAATGGTAATGACAATAGAAATGAAAACTGTGTTTAGAGGAAATAAAATTCATTTAGAATGCGAAAAAACAAAAAATATATGGTAAAATTTACATTTTACTTTTAGGGCAAATCAATAATATTAAAATATTGTTGATAATAAAATTTTAATTTGTGAAATATTTTATATATCTTATTTACTTAAATTATTACTAAATATTAATTAAATAATTCATATTAATTATTATTAATTTTAATTAGTACAGTTAGAAATTATTTTATAAATAAATATTTGGTTTTTTTAAATAAAAAATGAAACTACTCAATTTCAAAATAATTTATATATTTTTATTCATTTTAATAATTGCAATTAAATATTTATATTAAGTAGTTATTATTATTATTATTATTATTATTATTATTATTATTATTATTATTATAAAACTGAGAAAAAGGTAAATAAGCCCAACCTTTCTATTCCTCTCCATTACCTTGATTTGGGAGTAACGGAGAATTTCCTTCAAGTCCAAAGACATGGATTCAATTTTTATTACTGTGCATATCCAAATAGGCTTTAGCCTGAATATTTATGTCAATTTGTATTCAAAACGCACATTATATATTAAGTGACCATGGGAACATCCCAAAGAACAAAACATATAAATTAATTTAAAATTTTTTTATTATGCAAAAAAATTGAGAAAATGTAAAAATCACCCTATTCAATTACTTAATTAATCCTTTTCTTTATTTTTTTTAATAAATAAAGCATTGCACTATATTCAAATATAACTGTTAGTTTTTAATTTAAAAAATATTTTGATCACTGAACCACACAAGATTTTCACTTCATCATTCGTCTTACATCTTTGATAATTCACTATTTATCAATTTTAAAATTAATTTTCTTAATTTAATTAAATTGATATTGAAAAACTAAACTAACATATTTGTGTACAAATAGAAATTTGTGTAGTTTTAGACCAAACTTAAGTTGATAAGGTTTTTTAAGGTTTAAAAACTAAAATAAATATTTTAAATAATGTAAACATCAACCGAGGTGGGTTGATCATAACCATTAAATCATCGTTTACTTATACATGGATTTGAGCATATTTACCGTTAATTATTGTATATAATTAATATTTAATATTAATTATCGATTTTTAGTATTATGTATACGATAGCGGTAGCCATTGGATGCAAATCTAACAGCATGTGAGACACCCATAAATTTGATATTTTAAAGTTGTCTTTGGATTATGTGCTTTTTTTTTTAATATTTAATATATATTACTTCTTATGATTATTTTTATTTATCTATTTTAACTAAATCACATGTATTAAAAAAATTAGTTGGTAATATAAAATTTATATTAAATTTTAAAAAATATATTTATTTAAAATATACTTAAAAAAAATATGTAGTTGAATATAATTCATTATAAGTTATAAAAATATATTAAAGATGAAGAATAAATTTTAAAAAATAAATTTTAATATTTTACAAATTTTTGTCACCTCTAGTACGCGGACGATCTAATTATCTTGATAGCTGGAGGGGAGGAAGACCTTAGGATCATTAAGTTGATTCTTTTTATCTTCGAAGGTATCTCGGGTCTGGCCATTAACCTCTCCAAAACGTGCTTGTTCTCTTCCAACTTTGGTTCTTTCCCTGGATAGTCTGCCCCGGCGACTCTGGATTGTTCTGCTAGTATCTTGCCTATCACCTATCTTGGCGTTCCGATTGCCGGTAGAAGGCCGAGACGGCAGGATTGGGAAGTTCTTATTCTAAAAATTAGGAAAAGACTTACCTCTTAGCATACCAACTTCTTGTCCCTAGGGGGTAGACTTATTCTCATTAACTCTGTCCTCACGGCTATACCCACTTACTGGATGTCGGTATTCCGACTGCCTAAATGGGTTGTCAGCCGTATTGATTGTTTGAGAAGAGACTTTCTGTGGCATGGGACTGATATCGATTAACCTAAATACCGTTTGGTCAATTGGCATAGGCTTTGCCGCCCGCGTGATCAGGGTAGCTGGGGTATTCTCAGCTTGGAGGATTTCAATGGCGCTCTTCTCAGGAAATGGTGGTGGAAAATGTTAAAGGATGATTCCTGGTGTGGGTCGGCGCCCATTCTATACAACTATTACCACCGCCACCCGAGGTGGAACCTTTGGTTGCCCCGCAGCCACAGGTGCTCTTTTTTCTGGCAAGGACTCTTCCCGTCTTTGGAGGCCTTCAAAGTCTGTCTTTGCTCTTCGGTTGGGAATGACAATTCCACTATCTTTTGGCTTGACAACTGGCACGATGAGCAGGCCTCAAAATATCGGTGGCAGGAGGACTTTCTTGCTACGACATCCCCCCTTGCGACTGTCAGGGAGGTTCTTGCAGGTCCCATTTCTGTTGAAATGAGAAATGACCCGATTCTTGCTGACCTCATTTCCAGGTTCAGTTTGTTGTCTGGGAGTGTCCTTGATTGGAAATCTTGGAAGCTGACGGCGAACGACGTCTTTAACGTTCGCTCATTCTACAGATTTCTTAATGACATGGGGTTGAGGTGTAGTATCACCTCGGTGATCTTTTGTTGCCCTGTCCCCCGTAAAATCGCCGACTTTTCGTGGCTGGCCTAGGACTACAAGATCCTCACGCTCGATACGCTCTTCACTCGTGGTTGCAACATGTTACCTACGGCGACTTGCTTTCTATGCTATTTTGAGGTTGAGTTGGTCGATCACCTGTTCTTTAGATGTCACAAGGCTAGGGACCTTTGGGACCGCCTTGCGCCCCTGTTCTTTTTTTTTTAGGATCCCCTCATCCTGTGACGATCTTTGGGGTAACTAGTACCGAGACCTCAGTCTTGTTCGCAGGTTTCCTTGCTCCCTGATCGCGAGAGTGATTATGTGGCAAATATGGCTTGCTAGAAATAACTGTGTTTTCAATTCAGTGTTTATTTCTTTGCCTGTTTTATTTCTGAAAATTTGTTACATGTACTTTTCTTGGATTCCAACTGTTCCCGCTTGCGAGATACACAAGCTCGATGATTCCATCACTGCGGTTCGGCGTTGCATCCAGTTCACTGGAGCTGCCCATGCGGATTAGGACCCAGCCAGGTAGGACGACGCTTCCGGCTAGTCTGTCATGATCAGTAGCTAGGAGAAGTCTCTCTCTTGCTCGCAACTTGTGGGTATTTTTGTTGTATTCCACCTCTATTGGAGGCTATGTTTTCCTTATTTTTATTTTGTACATGTACTATTTTTTTAATGCAATTGTGGTTTATCCACTTTTCTCAAAAAAAAAAAAAAAAATTTTTTTTTTAATGAACAAATAAAAAAAATCCCAAAGGTTAATAATATTGTTTTACTGTAGAACATCCTAAATTTGAAATTTAGGGTTGCGTGTAAATGATGGGCCCTCTTTTAAATATACCTAATTGTAATACATATGTCTACATATATGTACATAATAATATATAATAATATTTTAATATAATATATATATATATTTTTATATTTAAAATTTTTAATATATATATATATATATAAATCTCTCTCTTCATGCATTCTCTCTCTTTCTCTTCTGTGTTTCAAGTGGCCACCATCAAAGAATCCATAACTATCACAACGTCTTCTCTTTCATTGCTACAAAGCTTCGCTCCATCCTCAATCCCTTCTCATCTTCTCCTCCTCTCATGATCCCTTGATCCATCCTCGAATCGGAGGCCAGGGAATGGGAGGCCGGGATCTTCACCCACTCTGCTGCATCTCCATCGACTGCTCCGGGATCCACGCCGGCGAATGCTCTCCGCTCACTCCTCTGCCCCGATCCCACTCTTGTGTTGCCGCATCGGAAGTGTCCGTTGCCGGAGTGCTCTACAAATGGACCAATTACGGCAAGGGATGGCGCCCCCGCTTGTTCTCTCTCCGCAATGGCATTCTCTCCTACTCTAAGATCCGACGCCGGGATGACTTCCTCCTAGGTAGCACCTCCTCCTCTGACGTTCGTGTTATCGGCCACTCCTCTGCTCGCCTTCTAGCCGGCGCCGGCGGCGGAGCCAAGCCGAAGAAACCTGCTGGCATTGTTCATCTCAAGGTATTACCTTTATCTCCTCGAGAACTCGATTTTGAACTGCTGCTTATCGTCGCATCAGATCTATATTGGAAATAGAATAATAATTCCTAATAACAATTAAAAAAAAGGGGGAAAAACGAGAAGAAAGATTGAATCGTATTCCAATGGATTTTGATTCGTGCGGTCATTTGGTTTTGCTTTCTCTGTTTAGTGTTTATTTTCATTTTTTTTCGATCTTTATTGGAAATAGAATGATAATTACAAACAATATTTGAAAAAAAAAAAGAGGAAAAAATGAAAACAAAGATTGAATTGTATTTCAAAGGATTTCGATTCGTGTGGTCATTTTGGTTTCGCATTCTCTGTTTAGACTTTTTCCGTCTATTTCTGACGACTGGTTCAACTAAGAGATCTCAGTCAGTAGCTTTTGCTCTTAAATATGAGTGTTTCTTTGTTGGGTGGGGTCGCGCCACCGCTGGGAGGTGCGGGAAAGCAATAGCTTTGGGATAAGATGGGGAAATGGACAGATGTGGGTCATCATCGCTGCTGAAGCTGGAAAGGCGTTTGCAGTGCAGCACACTGCTCTGTTTTTGAGGAAATTTGGGGTTTTTGAGAATCGGTGTGGTTTAGGTGTGAACCTGTGGTTTATCACATCTTAGATCATCTGGGAGTTAGATCTTTTTGGTCTATAGTGCCTGGATTTGTCAAAGAGTCTTCCTTTTTCAGTGTTCAGGTTTGGTGGCTGTGCTGTTTTCTCTGATCTATCATTTTCTCCTGCTCAGCGCTTTTTTCTTCATTCACTCTTGTGTGGTCAGTAGCCGTATGTTTGGCGCTATTGAATCCCTTTTTCTGCTGAAACTGAGGTCAGCAACTTGCCTCATCTAGTTCGAGGTTTCTGCTTTCTCAGTTGTGTCCTATTCAAATGAGTTTTTTTGTTTTATCTCTTTAAATGATATTAAAGAGCATGTGAAGAATATCACAGTATTATTTCCATGGCATTCTTCATTCTTTTTGTGATAATTTCTATTAGGAATAATTGCTGAACTTTAATTGGTTTCAGATCTCATCTTTTCGTGAGAGCCAGTCTGATGATAGACGCTTTTATGTATTTTCTCCTACAAAGACTCTTCACTTAAGAACTGATTCAAAGGCGGACCGCAAAGCTTGGATTGAGGCTTTGGTGTTGGCGAGAAGTGTGCATCCGTTGAGAACACTAAGTGAAAAGGCATCTTTTCTTCTTGGGGATGTTTCTTTTTCCACTGAAAAGCTAAGGGATCGTATGCAGATGGAGGGATTTAATGAGGCAGTCGTCAATGATTGCGAGCAAATCATGCTGTCAGAATTTTCAGAGTTTCAGAGACAGTTAAAGGTCCGTTACGAAGAGCATCTAAATTTCCTCGGTGCATTTCAGCAGCAGTTGGAGGTATATCCTTTGATTCTCGGTAGTGTAATTCGTGCTTTTCCAAAATGTTAAATATGTATTATTAAGGAACATTTCAGACTTCACATTAGATCACATTAGAAGGGTGATAAATTTTTCCCTTGTTAAGGGAGAGGTTGAGTGATTAACTCCTTCTCACAATTTTGGTTGAGGTGAATAGCTGGCCCACTTTTATCACAAAAAAAAAAAAAAAAAAAAAAACCAACACTTATAGAACTATGACTGAACAGTCATCTTTTTCTGCATTAGATCTCTACTTGGAGAATTTCATCTTGGTGTTTTCTTCCATTACAACTTTTTTTGTTCATGAGAATATACAATTTTGGTTTCCTAGCGTATCATCATAATTTATAATGTAGCTCTGTCTGGTGTCTTGAATTTCAGCAAAGATGATCCTCATTTTTTTTACCCATTTTAACAAGACCCTAATTCATGCATCACGTAAAGTATCTTTTATGTACAGGAGAAAGAGTTTTTAAACTTAAATAAATGCTTATTTGTTTGTGAAGAAATTTAGGACTAAGAGTTTCCCATATTTTGACAAGCTTCACCGTAAGTGTAAAACTGTGCCTGCTCTAGTTGGTTGGGAATTTGGTGCATATGAATTTGTATATTTCTACCATTTGTATTCTAAACTGAGGCCGTCACGAATTTATAAAAATGAGAAAAACATGTACTTGTATTGCAACTTTGAACAATACTAGTTTAAATGATAAGACCAAGCTTTACGCTATTTTTTATTATAGAAAAATATGCACATAAAATGGTTGTCTAGATCATTGAAAAGTACATCTCTGCTCTTCCCTGATTTTTATCTCTAGCTTCAATCAAATTATTGAATGGTAAAAATTCTGGAATTAGCATGTTATAATATTCTCTAGACTTCCATGATTTGAAATTTATAATCAATATATCATGAATTAGTATTTATAAATGATTTCTTATTGTTTGTGTTTTTTTTAAAGAAAAGGTATTTATAATGTAATCTGATCTGTGCATGATGAGGAAATCTAATCTATGTCATTGCAAATTTTCAAGTCCTTTTTTCTGAGAAGGGCACTTATACAGAAAGTTGTGTTGTACATTCATTATACATAGTTCAAAATTGTTCGTTTGTTCAGGAATTTTCTGGTTCCATGCTCCGTACTACTTTTATTGACTTTGCTTTACCAATGAGTAGCATGTTTCTGTCGAAAGAAGTAATGGTGAAAATTGTAATATGTAGGAGTATGGTATTGGTTTGCTTGCATTTTGAATTTTGAATATTTCTTATACAACCAAGAAACAGTATAGTTGATGAAACTCAAAGTATTACATATTCTTCTGTTCTGCATTGACAATGCAGGAAGTTAATGCAGTAGACGAAATGGGAACAGGCCCTGATAGTCATCTGCAGTTATTTAAGCGTGAATTCTCCAGCTCCAGAAATGGAAAATATAGTGGTATGCCTTTTTTTTTAATATTATTTTTATGAAATCATAGGAGTAAATTCATATTATTGTAATTGACTGGCACAAAGTCGTTTTTGCCACATTTTGGGTTTTGTGATTACGAGGATCAGTCAAAGCTATTTTCATTAACATGTGGTTTGATTATTCTAAAATTGTGTATGTTTTGTTAGATTTGCTATCAGGAAATCTTTACTTTAATGTCTAATTGTTGTTATTTTTTCTTTCCCTTTTTTTTGTATGTTCTTTTGTTTGTCCCAAATGTTTTGATTTCCATCATGCACAAAGTCTTGTACCCACACTCATATTGTATTTTACCAGTTTGTTTAGACTTAAATTTCTGCTTTGATAAAAAATGTTTGGTCCTGTTCCTTGTTGTGGGAACATTATTAGAAGAGTTATGTGCTAAATCTGACAAACTATTTTACCTCTAGGCCATAGTCAATTTGGCCGAGATTGAGGCACCAATTATTTGGGAGAACTCAATAAAATTTCTGCCTCCATCTTGGTAATCAGTAAATATAAAATAGCATGCTCTTTTTTTTTTTTCTTTCTTTTTTTCAAACACTTAATATATGCTTCGGCAAATTATTACCCTTGGTATAAGACTTGGTTAATTATCCTCAAGGCATTTGGATGAGGGAACTAACTGGGGATAATCTGAGTTATTCTTAGTTTTCTAACAAAATGGAGTTACTTAAAACAGGAATAAATTTTTGAAAAAAATTATTTAATTATAGTAATATTAGGCATTATTGATATTTAAAATTTATTAAATATTAATTGATATTAATCATTGACTATACTAGTACTACTTGAATTGAGAAGTATCTGTTGTAGTATTATTCAAGGTAAAGCTCATCACTACTGGAATTAACTTCGAAAGTTTTTCTGCCAAACCAAATTCATTCTAAAACCCTTATTCTAGTTTATCCCTACTTATTCCAACACCACAATAGAACACCATCTATATGTTTCAACCTCCTTTAATTATATGTCTATGATTATTCTATCAAATTTGTTGAAATTTTCCTGTTCTTTTTGAGTGCTTGGATTCTAGCAGGACATCTTTGATGATTAGTGTTTCATTGACTGAACTTTTTGTTTCGTCTTGGTACATGAGAGTCGATCTATTATTTAATCATTATCGAAGATTAGAGCACACTCCCTTTTGCACTGCGAGGTCATTGCCTCCTTTCCACCAAAGCTAGCACCAACAGCCACTCTTTTCCTCTTACAGTTCTAACTTCAAACTCATTTCTGGTGCCTTAGCATGCCTTTTAACCTATGGCCATCCTTCAGCTTTAGTAGGATGAACCAATAAATGTGATTTTGTTGGATGCGTTTGATGGCTACCTTACCTTTTTTTGAAAAAGTACATTACTAGTTCTTGACTCCTTATTCTTGTCACAAGTTGGAGATTAGTGCAAAATGAGATTGTGGTGAGTTCCCTATGTGTAGTAGGATGACAGGATGATGAGAGAGGAAAAAAGAGAAAAGCTGTCGATTGCATGACACTATTCTCCTAAAGCATGTTCCTGTTCATTGGGAAGGTCTATATTTGTTTAAGCACTAACATGGATGCTTCAAGTATCTTGTTGATGCTCACGCAATTCATGGTTATCATATTTGATTTTTTTCTTTATAATAAACTGATTCCCATGTATCTTATGGTTTCAGAGTACAGTACAACAGAATCATCTGATGATATAGAAAAGCAGGAGCTTTATGAATTGTCAGATGAAGATGAGCCTATCTACTTTGACACTGAAGATTGTTTCAAGGATTCTTCTATTCCTTGTACCTCCATAGAAAAGGTTTCAGAAGATGGGAACCAGAGCTCTAGACGCAAGAGTTATTCAAATGATGTTAAGACAATAAAAGTTGAAACACCAGTTGCTGAATTTCCATGCATAGAACGGCGTAGGAAATTGCCAGAACCTATTGAGAAGGAAAAAGGTGTCAGCCTTTGGTCAATGATCAAGGATAATGTTGGGAAGGATCTCACTCGAGTCTGTCTTCCAGTGTATTTCAATGAACCACTATCATCCCTTCAAAAGTGCTTTGAGGACTTGGAATATTCATATCTCTTGGACCAAGCTTATGAATATGGAAAAATGGTAAGATCATACTTGCTAGTGTGTTTTACTCTTGATTTTACCAATTTTTGGATTACTTTTTGTTTCCAAAATATCCTAACTTTTCTGAATACATTGGTTTATGATATCTTTTTCTAGATTGCTGTTGATCATTCCTTACTTTTATTACATGAGTTGCTGAAGAGTTATTTCTTTCATCGTATAATCTTAAGATAATTGATACCATAATCTGATGTTTGTCAAAAATCAGGTTATTTTTCATAATATATCATTTGTGTTGCAAGGGTTACCACTTCAGAAATTCTTATGTTTCTGTATTTTTTATGTTAGCTTATTTTTTTTTATTTGTTATCAGATTAGGGTAGCTTTTACTATTTTTTAGATTGATTATTTCTAGAGTTTTTTTTCTTAATAAGCTCATGGATCCAGAAAAGTGTTCTGTTAAAATCACCTTTTTATAGCAACAACTTCTGAATGACTATAAATTTTTCTGTAACAATCATTCAAGTTTTCTCTCATGGAAGTTCTTGAAAATACGTTAGACATTCTGCAGTTGCTATTTAAGTGAAGTTTGAACAGAAGTGATTCGTACCCTTTTTTTAATATTTCTCTTGAGCAACACATCTATTCAATATTATTGTTTATTACAGTGCCATTTGCCTTTGATAGAAATACAATTCAGAATAGTTGCTGTACTGGATTTTTTTGTTTTTTTTTTAATTACTTGTTTGGATATGGAAGGGAAAACACCTTGAGAACAAATGCTATATGAGGTTGTTGATGCCATGTATATCATACAAAATCTCTTTAAGGAAATGGTACATTTTGGGTTATGTCTGAGGATTGTGGTGATGAGAGCAGTGGGAAAACTCTGGATGAGGAAACCAATGAAAGAAACAAGAAAAAGGAGGGTGCTCATAATAGCAATGATAAAGGCACCAGATTTCCAGTAAGAGAGGAAGCCATGTATTAGTAGATCTGTCATAATAGGGGTGTCTGTGGCTGTGTTTCTGATTGGGAGGGGGGTGTTATGCAGATTGTCCTTTTTCTTTTAGCCTTGGCAACCTAATCAGCATGGGTGTCAATTAGGTATTTCAAATATTCTGTTCTTACGATCCTGTTGCATCTGACTTGTTTTCATGCGATTCAGTTGATGTAGAGATGCTATTATGGCAAAGAATAAAATTTTAGAGTCATGCATGACCACCTCAAATGTGTTTACTTATGCTGGAGTTGTGCATTCTGTTGTCTAGGGAAACAGTTTAATGAGAATTCTCAAAGTAGCTGCTTTTGCAGTCTCCGGATATTCCTCATCTGATGGGCGACTCTGCAAACCATTTAATCCATTGTTAGGGGAAACTTATGAAGCTGACTTCCCTGAAAAAGGGATTCGTTTCTTCTCAGAGAAGGTCAGTTTGGGCGTTATGTGAATTAACTTGCAATATTTTTTCTTGAAAGAATTTGCATATTGCCTTTTTGTTGCTCAACTTGCATTTCTTAATTCATTGACTTGCGCCAATATTTTAAGAACTGAATTTCAACTTGCTAGTGTTGGTTTGCTAAGAATAGGATTATTTTACTTAGGTTATTGTCATTGGGGCAACCAGTAGCTAGCTTGAACAATGATAGATAACTGCCTAATTTAGCGGGTATTATAATGTATCGCAGTTATATTCTAAGGGAGTGTGCTATAAATTTGACAATTTGGCATTTGTAGGTAGTGTGATAACTGAAGCTAGAAATTTCATTTGCCCTGAACATTACTTATCAGTTTTATTGAAAATGAAGTACAAAGATGTTCGTTTACTTCTTTAGCTTTCTATTCAACATAAAATTGAATATAGCATGGAGAAAAAAATGTTTGACATGGTGAAGATGTTAAGTGAGGCTGACATAGGAGAAGGCATTATTCATAAACCCTAATTATTTTGTGCATGTAAACTTTAGATGCATATATTGAAGTATTTTTAAGATCAATGAAATGAAAAAATGACCATATTTTGCGAATTGGATGATTGTATTTCTGATGTTCAAGTAAATACAGACAAAAGAAGTATGAGAACTGTAACTGTGTGTTTATATGGTAATGGCATACTATCATCTAACTTTTTTGAGGTTTCTTGGATTTTATAAGTCTCTGAATTTAGATTGTGCCAGAATTTACTGAATATTTAACTGGTTCGGAAGGATGGTTGAAATGCATTTAGAAACTTTAGATTGACTCCTTTCTCTAGTACCTTTTGAAATTTTGGTTAGTGTGCACCTTGCCTTTCTTAACACCAACCATCAACTTCTTTAATTCAGATGCACCAGAGGCTTTTGTATTTGGATATTAGCTTTCGTCATTTCCATTAATAGGTTAGCCACCACCCCATGCTCATTGCCTGCCATTGTGAAGGCAAACACTGGAAATTCTGGGGTGACAGCAATCTCAGATCAAAGTTTTGGGGCCGATCTATCCAGCTAGATCCTGTGGGTGTTTTGACCTTGGAATTTGATGATGGTGAAATGTTCCAGTGGAGTAAGGTATGCGGCTTCAATCCTTTTTCAAGTCTAAAATGGAGTCAGCCTTGTAGTCATATGATTTTCCATAACATAACTTATTTTGCTGATTGATTTTTCTGCCTACCTCAGGTTACAACAACTATCTACAACCTTATTCTGGGTAAAGTTTACTGTGGTCACCATGGGACAATGAACATACAGGGTAACCGACAATATTCATGTAAACTCAAGTTCAAAGAGCAATCTCTCTTGGATCGCAACCCTCGTCAAGTGAGCCATTTATGAATGTTTGCCATTGTATGTTTTCCCTTTCCATTGAATTCTCACAGAGATGCATGTTATTTCTGAATACAGGTGCAAGGCATCGTTTTGGATAAAGCACAAAATAAAGCTGCCACTTTAGTGGGAAAATGGGACGACAGTATGTACTACACCCTGGATGAAAATTTGCCCAAGATAACAGGTTCCCATCCTGTGAATGATCCATTCTTATTATGGAAAAGGAATGATCCCCCTGCGAATCCAACTCGTTACAAGCTGTCATCTTTTGCTATCACTCTAAATGAGCTAACGTCAGATCTGCAGGTGCAAATAACATGGATAACTTTTATTTATTTTTCTTTTCTAACTCTTAGTTTATATTGTGTTCATATTCCTGATCCACTGGTTTTTTATCTATTGGTTTGAAGGACAAACTCCCTCCTACTGATTCAAGGCTTCGTCCAGATCAACGGCACCTTGAGAACGGTGAATATGAGAAGGCTAACAGTGAAAAATTGAGACTGGAGACACGGCAGCGAATGGTAATCTCTCTCTCACTCTCTAACTCACTCACTTAAACACACATATAAGCACTTTTAAGTGTGATTATCTCTGTATCCTCAACATTTTGTGTGAGTAATTGTTAAAAGCTGAAGTGAAACACACACGCACAGACAGAGCACAATATCTCTTTGTCCTTGTGTTTTTCATCCTTAATTGTTAAAAGTTGAAGTAATACACATACTTTTGCATGTTTGATTAAAAAAAATTTAAATGAGAACTTATGAAGGAGCATGCTATTATTAATTTGCAGTCAAGGAAGTTGCAAGAAAATGGCTGGAAACCTAGGTGGTTCCGAAAGGACAGTGAAGATGGAACGTATCGTTATGTAGGTGGATATTGGGAAGCAAGAGAGCAGAAAAACTGGGATGGATGCCCAAATATTTTTGGTGAATTTTTGGACCAAGTAGATGATCATACTAAAGGCACAAATAATAGGTAATTGCTGCTATCACATTGATTTCTGGTGCCTCTGATTTACTTGCAGTTACATTTCTGCATAATTGAATCTTAATCAAACTGCTCATATTAACATTATTTTTGCTTTTTTTCCCCTAAGTGGGAGAGCCGGAATTATACTTTCGCGTAATAGAGCAAACTGTCGAATGCCATGATTATTTGAAATACAGCATTGATGTTTGTCGATCTCTTATCGATACAGTTGGTACAACTAGTTAAGTACTCAGGCAGGTCTGTCTTGATTGTTCCGGGGCAACAAATTAAATTAAATTTGATGTGTTAAGGTGAGAAACACTTGGAAGGCTTAGCTAAATAAATACCTGATTAAATTAAATTAGGGAAGAGGCCTTGCTTGATTTCACTTGATACTTGATTAGTGTGAAATCAAGAAGAATGACAACAGAAGAGTTTTATATGCCCTAATGAAATTTTCATCTCTGGTTTTAACTTTTATCTTGAGTTTCTCTTACTGTTACCACCTTGGAAAAGCTAATCAAGATTGCTTACACGCTATAACCTTAATTTTGAACTTGTAATTAACTTTTTTAAACACCTAAGTTTAGTACTATCTTCTGGATTGATTGATTAGGAAGTTGGGGTAAGAAATTTTTTATTTTTTATTTTTTTTGGTTGACTAGTTGGAAAATTTTGTAAAATTTGTTGGCTTTTAATTAATTTTTTTTCAGAAGTATTTATGCTTGTGTGGCCTAATTTTGATCAGAATTAAAACTTCTAATGACACTAATGGGATGGTTTTTGTTCATTTAGCTATCTAATTTTGACTTTAAAACTCACAAATTTTGTTTGCTTTTATTCCCACAGTCAATCAGCTGGGTATATATATTTATATTTTGTTTGATATGAAAACACATATAAAGTCTAAAATTTCATGGCATGCTATTAAAATAATAAATATAGCGTTTGTCTAGAAAATTAGGCCAGAGAAAGTGGAGAATTTTTTTTTCCCTCAGTGATCAAAATCTAAAATCGATTTGAGTGAGTTTTCTTCTGGATTTCCAAATCCTTTTTTGTGAGAATAACAAAGTATTTATACCTCTATAAGAATTTCAACTCTGAAAAAAAACCTCTATAGTAATATTGTATATAGCTATGTACCATAGATACTATAAGACTGATTAAATAATTCCCTAGAAATTACTAGCTTGGTTTTGAAAGGTTTTATAAATATTTATTGCATAAATAAATAAGTATATTTAATTTTTTTTAATTATTAATATCATATTGATATAAAGAAGAACTTAAATATAATAAAAAAATATTTAAATTTATTTTTAAAACACTCAAGGGGCAGGTTATGCATCTGCTTTAATAGTAGGTATGTATGTATAAATAATACCATCTTTTCAACAAATTAAAATACAAGCACATAACCTAAGAAGCCCACTCCAAACAATTGTCACATTTGATTTTCCTCCGCCATTAAAGCACCTTCCATTATCTAAAAGCTTGAGAGGAAAAAAAAAAAGAAGCAAGCAAGCCATGGCTTCCAAAACAACAACACCTTCATCATCATCATCATCATCATCATCATCAGTACTTACTCTCTTCCTGATCATCCTCAACCTTCTCTCCTTTCAACCTTGCAACTCCAAGTCCATTGATATATATATTCTCAAGCTTGCTGTTTGTGTTGACGTTCTGAATGGCCTCTAAATTTCTTGAATAAGCTTTAATTTGTTGTTGATGTTGTTTGGGTTTGATTATGTATTAATTAAGGGTATGTGTGTGGAGTATGGTTTTTGTTTTATGGAAGTTGATTAGCTTTTGTTTTGTGAAGTATAATTGCTTTTCTGAATTTTTTTTTCATGAAAATATATTCAGAAATTCATTAGAAATGTGAAGATCAATATTTGCACATAATTGAACAAAGGACTCCACAAAAATCTCTAGAAAAATTTGAATGTATATTTGACATATATATATTATCATAGTTGAATTTATGCATATCTTTTGCCACACCCAGTAAATGCATATGGCAAAATGAATAGAAGTTCTAATTAAGTCTGTTGAATAGTGTTAATATATATATATATATATATAGAGTGATTGACCAAAATATTGATTAATATTAATATGGATTCACACAAGCTGTTGGATTAATGTTTTTATATATTCTTTTCTGTCAAACGAGTGATTAACTAAAGATATATGATTAATGTGGATACAAATAATAAGAGGATAGATCAGTTTATTAATCCTGAAAAATTGATAGCTTATAATAAAAATAATTGTTCCTACTTTCGTTTTAGAGAAATAAAATAAAATAAGACAATATATATCTTTATTTTTTTTTAACCAATTCTATTTTTTGCTGTAATATTTTTTTGTTTTTACTATTATCAACCACTTTATTCTCTCCAATATGAAAGATTGATGTTATGGGGAAAAGAATTAATGAAACAATAATTGGGAGTGGTTTTGAAGAAAAGAGTGTTTTGGTCAAATGCCTATATAATATAATCTATTAAATATTTTTAATTTCTTAATCCTAATGTTAATATCCTGAAGGGCATTCATCTAAAATGGAAGGGAATAATATTATATCATTAATTTAAAAAAATGGAAGGGAATAATATTATATCATTAATTTAAAAATATGAATTATATATATATATGGTTATTCTTTTCTTAAAATCATTTTGAGTATATATATACATATACATGAGACATTTTTATTAGAGACTTAAAGTGCGCTATTGGGCACTGTGATGGTTAATTTTTTTGAACAGTCATCCAACTATGCCTTATTTTCACTTCAGTTATCTAACTTCAAAACGTATTAAAGTGGTCATTTAAGTTACAAAAACTTTTATAGGACAGTCACCATAGACTTTTTGATGCTCAATAGCTTACATGACCGACATATAGACTAAGTCAGTAGCATGATGTCCAGATCATCAAATTTACATGACAATTTTATTGGGCGGCTACGTAGGCTATTGGGCACCGAAAATCTCAGGTGATTGTCTGATAAATTTTTTTTTAATTTGGATGACCACCTTAATATGTTTAGAAGCTGAATAACTGTAGTGAAAATACGACAAAGTTGGGTTAGTATGTCACTATGTGTTAATGTGTATAAGGTTCATTTTGGTTGTATTCACATGTTGCTCATGTGAATGTGATAATATGGTAATTAATGTAATTTATATTTTAAAAATTATTTAATGCTTGTGTGATATTACCTGTCAAATTAATTATTATAAATAAAAGCTAATTGCATGACAAGCCACTCCAAACAAACGCCACGTTTCATTTCCCTTCCACCGCAATTAAATTACCATTCATTCTCTAAAACCTTAAAAAGAAAGAATCATTGAAAAGCAAACAAGCCATGGCTTCCAAAACAACACCACCATCATCACTACTAACTCTCTTCCTTATCCTCAACCTTCTCCCCACCAACCTTGCAACTTCATGTCCTCATCCCACCCCTAAACCTAAGGGCAAGTGCCCTGTGGATGCTCTCAAGCTTGGTGTTTGTGCTGTTGTTCTCGATGGCCTCTTAAATGCCACCATTGGAAACCCTCCAAAGAAACCATGTTGTACACTCATTGAAAGTCTACTTGATCTTGAGGCTGCTGCTTGCCTTTGCACTGCTATTAAGGCTAACCTTCTTGGCCTCCACCTTAACATCCCTCTTGCTCTTAGCCTTCTTCTCAACTACTGTGGGAAAAAGGTCCCCACTTGTTTCCAGTGTCCTTAACTAGCTAGGTTCAAGGTGTACCCTTGATGTGTGTTCTTCTGGTTGTTGTTGTTGTTGTTGTTGATGTTGCTGTTCTTGATAAGCTTTGTTGTTGATGTTGTCTGGAGTGTAGATTTTGTTTTATGGAAGTTAATCAGCTTTGTTTTTGTGAAGTTAATCAGCTTTTGTTTATTTGCTTTCTGAATTTTTTGTTTCATGATTAAATATATTCAGAAATTCAGTAGAAATATGAAGATCAATGTTTGTACATAATTATACAAAGGACACCCAAAAAAAAAAACCTCTAGAAAATTTTGAATGTATATGTATTGACATATTATCAGAGTTGGATTTATACACATCGTATAAGCGCGGAAGATAGTATATATGGTATAACATTGTAGAATGTTCAATTCAAGTTAGAAGGCAATATCTTGTTGAACGGTGTTAATATTTGTATATATATTTTTTTAAATATTGATTAATATATGGGAAATTACTGAGTTAATTTCCGTACGTGTTCAAACTTTAATTTGCATTAAATTGGTTATCGAACTTTAATTTTATTTCAATGTCGAGTGACCCAATGAATTTCGGCCTATATTTACTTGCATGCCCACCGGAATGTATCTATTAGTGCTCACCTGTTGAGCTGGCCGCCACGTGGCTGGTGTCCACGTCACCAAGTCTTCTCACTGGGATATTTTCTCGCTATGTCGCTGCAGTTTTGCCACGTCATAGAAGGAGGGCCATCATCCTGAAAGAGAATGCTAGGGATATAGAATTTCAGGAATGCTAGGGATATAGGAAGGGAGATTGGTTTGGTAGAGCTTGGGATAAAGACAGAGAGAGAGGGAGAGATAGAGACGCATCGGTTCTCATGGTCCCCGGAGTGAATCAACAGATTGGTGACTAATATGTTTGATAGTAATTGTTGCGATTTGTTCTGTTTGATCATAATTTGTTTGTAATATTTTTTTTTGTTATTTTTGGTGACCGATATGGTTGTATTTTCGTCCCGTGTTGTCATTAGTGCATTAGAGTTTCAATTTAGGGTTTTCATTATTGTTTCAGTTATTGGGTTTGTATACATGCATGATGTATTTTTTCCTCAGTTGTATAGAGTTGTTGTCTCAGTTCTACTAGGTTGTATTAGTCATTGAGGTTTTATATATGCAATTTTTGTTTGAATTAAATAAAGTTGTAGTTTGATGGAGCTTGGTGTCCATGCTGAAATGAATTAATTGTTATCTTCTACTGTGTTAAATCCTAACAGGATTGAAGTAACTGTATTTTTATCCCTAGCTGTGTGTAATCCCAACATAACTAAATTAAAGCTGCATACATTGAATTGAAATTAAATAAATCAAACATTGTTTCCAATTCTAGCATCAACAACTAATGAAATAGAAATCCATCCATAAAAGTGCAAGAATGACATTGAATTCAACAGCAATATTAAAAATTACACCAGTTTGTGCTGGAGACAATTCATCACACAGCTGAAGACCATTTGGCAAACTAAACTACAGACAATTCATCATAGCTGAAGACAATTCATCACAAGTTTACATGGTGTGGCTCATTTAAACAAATGAACTAGCAAAAATGTAAAACTGAGAATTTGTGGTAAGCTGAGAAGTGTTACATAATTTTGATTACTGATTGATGAAAATTTTGTAAATTCTATTGAATTTCTGCCGGATCAAAAATGTTTCAAAAATTTTTGGCAAGGTTACAAAAATTTCTCAGACAGATGAGAAGTTATACAAAAATAATACAAAAAAAAAAAAAAAAAGCATCAACCCAACGGCTTTACACATTCTTCTTTCGAGAGGTCATACAAAAATGATACAACCAACAACCAAAAAATCATCAATGAAGTAAGTTCAAATTCATGGTGGCAACCAAAATTTTCTTCTTTTGTCTACACATTCAGCTTTGCCTTTTTCTTGAGAGCCCTTCTAATTCCTTGGAGCTTTTGGCAATGACAAATTTTTTTGTGCTGGTTCTGTCTTTTTGGCCTCTTTTCTTGTTAACTGTTGCCTCTTCAATTGAGCCTCTCCCAATGAGAATCCTACATGGTGTGTTTGTTCTGGAGCTGTCACAACCTACATTTATGTATTTTTTTAGTAGTAAAAAAAAATACAAATTTAAATACTTTTGGTAGGTTTGTCTGAATCTCCAACAAATTCATTCAGATTGAATTGTAAGTAAAAAAAAAATTACACTTGTTACACTCACCTGAGACACAACCTCATTTGGGATTTGTTGATGAAATGACATAGCTTCTGCTTTAGTAGGCCTCCCTTTGGTAGATCTTTTGATGTTTAATTTTGGTATGTTACTGTGTGACTTCAAGCCAACTGATGCTTTGGAGAGACTTTGATCATGTACTAGCTCTACCTATTTGTTACACAAAACCAAAAAATAAATAACAAAAACAAAATTCAAGATAAATAAAAATTTCAAAACCAAACCGTAGATTGTTGTATGCATTTACCTGTTCAATTGGAACTTCCCATTGTTGTTATGAAATAGCATCCTCAACTGGAATTTGTTGATTCCTTACTGTATGTAATCTTGCCATACCATGTGTAATTTCTTGATTTCTTATCACTGAATTATCAACCTTGCAATGTCCACAAAGCACAAATTATATAGACTGTTTTTGCAAAAAAAAAAAAAAAAAAAAAAAAAAAAAAAACAAAGCCACTAGAGAACAAGAAAATTAGAATACCATTGATTCTAGGTTGGTTTGCCCTGTTTGACTTGTTTGACCAGCTGAACATGCATTCCTTCCTTGCAATACACACAAATTAAATTAAAACCCTATACACAACATAGAGGTACACATACATTTAAATATACTTGAACTATTAGCTTACCTGAACTCCATGGAACCTTTTATTATGCCCTGAAGAACCACACAGGCTACAAGTCATTCTCACTCCTTTCCTATTAACCTTTCCACTAGTGAAACCAGGGTTTTCACCCATCTCTTTTCTCCTCATTGTAGTCTTCCTACCCCTTCTATTGTTGATTGCCTCAGGTGGTATGATGGGACCCTGATCACTCTTTGGCCATGAATTTTTGTCATGGGTTGGGTATAGGATGTGCCTATATGTGTCCATGTATGTGCTTACCTTGTAGTATGAATGCAGGTACTTTTCTGGTTTTTCCTTACTGTAGTGTAGGACAGATATGGAATGACTGCATGGAACACCACTAAGTTGCCATCTCCTACATGAATAGCTACACTACTTCTTGTCAACTATAAATTGACCCTCAGGACCAACAACCTGGTATTTGTCTCCACCAGACTAAGTTGTGTTATAAAACCAACTTAACTGCTTATTTTTCTCAAGCTTCTTAAGAATTTTAGGGCAATGCTAGGTGGTTACATTTTGCATGGCATCTCTCCTCCTTTGGATCCTTTTCATCAACTGTGTTCGGATCATTTCATTCATTATAATGATACCCTTGACCCTGGCTTCCAATATGTGACTATTAAAACATTCACACAAATTATTTAGGAGGATGTCACACTTAAACTGGGTTTGGAAGTATGATTTACTCCAATGTTGGGGGTTTAATTTTTTTCATGTATTCAAATGCCCCTACAGACATCTGTTTTAGCTAGGGTTTCCATTGCTCTCTCATAAGCAGGCATGTGAGTTGCCTTAGCACATGCCCATAATTGATCCTTAAGTGCTTTTCCCCTAAAAGATTTCTTAAAATTTGTGTGAATATGTCTCACACAGTACCTATGCTCACTGTGAGGAAGTTGTTCTACTATTGCTGGCATTAAACCCTAGTGTGGTCAATTATTGATAACATAAACACCCATACCCAGGGAAAACAAAGGAAAAAGAAAAAAGGCAAAAAAAAAAAAAAAAAAAAAAAAAAAAAAACTGAATCAGCAGAGTAAAATATTTAAAGCAGTATGAAGTACAACATATTAAACTCATTCACAGTAGTATAAGCATAAGCACACCTAACCTAATTCAAGCTCACGACATTAAAACTCATTCACAGTAGCATAAGTATAAGCATACCTAACCTAATTCAAGCTCACAACACTTAAACTCATTCACAGTAGCATAAGCATGAGCATACCTAACCTAATTCAAGCATGCTAAACTCATAACATTTAAATCATTCACAGTAGTATAAGCATAGATAACCTAGTTTAAAGCATCTCAGGTTTAAAGTAGAACAGAGAGGTGAGATGAACATATAGAACAAAAATTAAATTCAAACTTAGCAGTAGTGCAACATTTAACCAAGGAATCATATAAAATTCAAGGAAGTTCATATAACTAAATCAATAAACAAACAACTAAAAAATGAATTGATTTGATCTCACCTTTTGTCTATCAATCATGAATGACCACTTGTGGCTGCCAACAATCATAAGGTCCTCTGCTAAGCCTGCCAAGAACCATTTCCAGTTATCTTTGTTTTCTTTACTCACCACTGCCCATGCAAAAGGATAGATGCGGTCATTTGCATCTATCCCAACAACACTTAGAAGCTGGCCTCCATATAACCCCTTGAGGAAATAACCATCAAGCCCCACTAGATGTCTGCAACTTGCAAGGAAGCCTGCTCTCAATGGTGCTAGGCATACATAAAAGGCTTGAAAGACTCCATCCTCATCAGACTTGATTGCTATTGTTGAATCAGGATGTGTCTTTAACAATTCTAGCCTATAATCATACAGACTCTTCATATGAGATTCCTCATCACCATCTAGGATCCTTTAGATTGATATGATAGTGAAAATGAAGTTTTAGTATGTTAGGTTAATGGCTATTATAACAGAAATATGATACACTGAATGTAAAAAACATAAAAATCACCTCTGTGCAATGCTCTTGGCTTTGTATGCCTTTATCCTTGTAATGCCCACTTCTTGGTTAGTCTTGACAGCTTGTACTATGCCAGCAAGTTTCCAACTTGGGTCTGCCCTGAATTGTTCAAGGTAATGTCTAGCTATCCAGTCTGGATTTACATGTCTGTTATTATGGTCCCTCGCACACTCATGTTCTAAAATTCCTGCCTTGATTTGTACAGTGCTATTGTCTTTCACCATCGGTAAAGCCCACAAGTAGAATGGACACCCCCTCTTACAAAAAGCCTTGCACTTTCTTTTATTGCTGGGCTTGAATTTCATAACATATCTATTTTGGATCCCATAATTTCTAACAGCCTCTTTAAATTAATGGATGCTCCTAAACTTCATTCCAATTTTGAATTTAGGGTTCTTCATGTCCACTTCATGATTAAATTTAGCATATCTAGGTCTCATAGGGATTAATGACTCTTCATCTGTGGAAGAACAAGATTGCAAGTCATCTGAACCACCATAATCAGACTCCACATCACTAGCTACTCCTGGAACATTTTCCTCAATGTTTATTTCAGCTGTAGCCTCCTAGCATTATCTGTTTCTACCTTATCTGCATCATCTGATTCACTACTAGATGTATAATTTGAATCTTGCAAGTCACTCTCTTCATCCCCATTGTTCCCTATATCTTCTTTGTCTCCACCCCAAATTAGAGTTTCCTCCAGGTCAACATCTTTTACACCCTCATCTTCATCTTCTTCTATGTCTACCTGTACATCCCTCAAGAGTGGAACCCTACTAATTTCACCCACATCAACACCCACACCAGCATCATTGTTAAAATTACCTTCAGCTTCATTAGTGGTGGAATAATCTACAACTGTAACACAAACATAAATCTCCCTAAGTTCCCCTATAGACAATGCCATTTTCAAGGCATCCATATCAGTTATTATTTCTTGCAATCCTTGGTCACTTCCTGTTACTTTTAACCACCAAATTCTACATCCCTCCACATTTAACTGAAACTCCTTTGCCATGCTTATCAATTCAATCCTAGACATCTGATCAGCACAACAATAGTCTACATAGCCAGCTAAACCCTTTATCTCACCCACCTTATAATGCATCCATACGGTGAATAAGTCAGCATCTAGCACTGTAATTAAATATAGACATGTCAACTTAAATAATGTACTATACATGCTGTGAAAATTTAATCTCTAACACAAATACTGACTAACATATATATATATTGGCCTAAACTTAAATAATGTACTATACATGTTGTGAAAATTTAATAGCACACATCAAATAAGCATCCATGGAAAAATCCACACATACACTATCATCATCAACTACAAATAACAACTGAAAATGTAAATCAAAATAGTATATTTAAAACTACCATGGATAAAACTCCAACTCAATAATCACATGCCAGTATATTTAAAATTCAAAAGTTCAAAACCTACTTCCTGATTCAATGAAAAGAATAAATTATGTATATATAAAAGCACACATTTTTAAGCAATTGGATAAAAACTAGAATGAGAAACAGATAATCTTGAATAAAAATCGAAACTTGAGGAGAAAACTATCATGAACAAAACTTCAACTCAACAACCACATGTTAGTATACTTAAAGTTTAAAACCTACATCCTGATGCAATAAAAAAATAACTTATGTACATACAAAAGAACACAACTTTAAACAATGGAATATAAAAAAATAAATTATGTACATACAAAAACCCAACTCAACAACCACAAGTCAGAAATCTTAATATTCAAAAGTTTCAAATCTACTTCTGGATTCACTGTACTTTCTCACAAAGCCATAACAAACTAAATAGTTGAGTTGTTTACATAAATCACTATATTTAACAAATTCGATAATATAGTGATTCTTATTATTTTAATTTGATTTATATATTAGTTTAAATATTAATAACAACAAAAAATTCATGGAAAAATCCACACATACACTATCATCATCAACTGCAAATAACAAAATGTAAATCAAAATAGTTAAGATTCTATCCTAAATCATGATCATAAACAATTTTAAATACTAAAAAAAATTGAATTCAACATCCAAATAGCAGTTATTTTGATAGATAATATCATTTCTTTCTCAAGAAAAAAGGTCTTTATAAATAAACTATTCTTTATGTCATGTGTCACAGAACTTTCCTATTTATTTACTATAGAAGTGAACAATTACTAAACTGTAAACACAACACAATTAATCCTATTGATATAGACTCATTTTCAAACAATAATTGAGCACATTCATCATTGGCAAAAGACTCAACTACTGCTGATTAAAGCCAATGTCCACATATTCATTCCAGATAAAACCATACAAAAAACATCTCATTGTGTCCATATGTAGAAACACATGTTATTGACAAACAACAAATGAAAATGTGACGAAACACTTATCCATAACAATTGGAATAAAAATAATAATTCAAGCTAAGACTTTCAATTCCACATTTAAAAAAAAAAAATAATAATTCAAGCATTAGACTGGCATCTAAATCATGCACCAAACAATCGATCATATATATCATTACAGTGTACAAAACTTTGTTGAATAAAGTCTCATCATATCCATATGCAGAGACAAAGCTATTTACAAACAACAAATGTGACATACCACTTCTGCATAACAACAACAACAATAATAATACAAGCATGGAGTTCCAACTCTGTAGAGTAAAAATTCAAACACATCGCACATTACATCTAAATCATGTGAAGTCTTAACGCCGCTAATCAATTCTATTATAAATCACTATTCTTACTCTGATAAAAAAAAAAAAAAACAAATTGATCACCCACATTCTGGGAACAACTTTAGGCTCAGGTTGTCCTCAATTGACCTTTTTTTAGGGTTTAAGAGAGACACTTACAATATTCCAGAGATTCTCGCGCCGGCGACCTAATTTCCCAATTCACTGCCATCTTCACACTTAAACCTCCTTATGTTTGAAGTGAAGATCCCGGTCATCCACAAGCTAGCTATGGCTCTCTCCCCCGCTTGATTAATGCTTGCGACCTTTGCACCACCACCTCTCCTCTCGATGTCTCTCTTTATCGTTTTCTTTCCTTTTTCTTTCTCTGCCCTTTCCTTGCAAAAACCCCAAAATCAAGAAACCCTTGTTGAGACGATGGCCCTCCTTCAATGCGTGGTGCAAAACATCTGACAGGGCCAGCAACGTGGCGAGAGTACATCCCAGTGGGAAGACCTGGTGACGTGGATGTCGGCCACGTGGCAGCCAACTCGACAAGTGAGCGCTGATATATACATTCCTATGGCCACGCAAGCAAACATAGGCCAGAATTCATTGGGTCACTCGATGTTGAAAAAAATTAAAGTTTGGTGACCAATTTGATGCAAATTGAAGTTTGGACACCAATTTGAAATAAGTGCAAAGTACAGTGACATGTACGGAAATTAAGTCTTTGAAAGTTCTGATTCTTTCTGAATAAACCCTTTGGCAAACAAGAATACTTTCTACTCTTTGTCTTCTTAGTTTAATTATCTTTTCATCCTCCTTGTTAACCCTGCTAACCCTGCTGTCAGTCAACAATTTATAGACCAACTTAATGATTTATAAACCAAAATCAGTAGATAAGTTCTGTTGATGTTATAAGAATAGTTATTGTTGGTTAAAATGTTAAACTAATCTGATAATGCAAATGAAAAAAGAACTAATTTTGCAAAAAAACAAAAGGAAATGAGTTTCTTTTGTTGATGTGTTACACGAAGGAAGTGCTGTCAATTCCTGAGAATATTCTTGAGAAGAAGGGAAGAACAAACACAAGAAAAACAGATCAACAATTCTCAGGAAAAAATAGTAAAATATTTAACATTCAAGCAAAGTTTTCTAATTCATTCAGTCAAAGAACAAAGAGTATTTAAGTCTCTGAAATCTCAGTGGGAAACATAACATGATACGTGGCCTCATCCTGATGCAACGTGTGCCACTAATTCGACAACTCATTCATGCCTCCAACTTAAACTATTGATGAGATCAAGCAATCTTAGCCTTTCATTTTATAACATGATATTCTCTTAAGTCTTCCCTCCTCTAAACAAACATAACTAACTTTCAAACAAAACACAATTAACACAAACAGTTAAACATAAATACTCACAACACAACAGCAAATCTGCAGATAGTCAACACTCCTCTTCTATATCTCATTCCAAATATTCACTAGCATTGCTTCAATTAGCTACTAACATACTCTCCCTTGATTGAAGCTTGCAAATAACTAATTGACTTCTCAAAATAACAAACTTTCGAACATTTAAACATTTTGTAAACATATCAACCAATTGTTCTTCTGATATGCAGAAACATAACTGAATTTCTTGATTCTGAACCAACTCTCTGATAAAATAAAATTTGATATCGATATGCTTTGTTCTGTTATGCAATACTAGATTTTTAGCAATTGAAATACATACCTTGTTGTCACAATTAATAGTATTTGGGTTTTCAATCAATACTCCATAATCCTTTAAGATTTGTTTCATTCAAATTGCTTGATAGTAAGCTACTCCCAAAGCATAATACTCAGCTTCTGTTGTAGATGGAGCAACAACATCCTGCTTTTTAGAATGACAACACACTACTCCTGAACCAAAACTGAAACCAGCTCCTGAGGTACTTTTCCTATCAATTAAGTTACCTCCCTAATCACTATCAGAAAAGCCCTTAACATTACAACTCAATTCCCTGTCATATTGAATACCAAAATCAACTGTCCCAGAAATATACCTGAGAACTTGTTTTACTACTCCTAAATGAACTCTTCTGGGTTGGCTCATATACCTTGATAGAAAATTCACAGCAAACAGAATGTCTGGTCTTGAGTGAGTTAAGTACAACAATGTTCCAATCAACCTTCTATAATTAGTTGCCTCAGTCAATTCAGATTAATCAAATAACTGCAACTTTGTACTCTGAGTCAAAGGCACAAACACA
This sequence comes from Dioscorea alata, assembly GCA_020875875.1. NCBI lineage: Eukaryota > Viridiplantae > Streptophyta > Magnoliopsida > Dioscoreales > Dioscoreaceae > Dioscorea > Dioscorea alata. Next base: position 12,540,000 of record CM037021.1, read on the forward strand.
GTTTTACAATTCTGCATATTCTGAGCTTTCAATAGATACTCCACATATTTTCTCTGTGAAATAAATATGCCAATAGATCTTGCTTGACTTCTAGTCCCAAGAAATAAGACATCAACCCAAGGTTATTCATCTCAAACTCCCTTTTCATTGCTTAACAAAAATCAATGACCAATTTCAAAGATGAACCCATATAAGTCAAATCATCAACATATACACACACTATTAACTAATCACCATTTTCTTTAACTTTCCTGTATAAAGTATGCTCAATTACACTCTTTTTAAAACCCTGTGTTTGGAACCAAGTGCCTAATCTCCCATACCAAGCCCTTGGATCTTGTTTTAAGGCATAGAGTGCTTTCACCCATTTATATACCATTTCTTCTTTGCCAGGAATCTCAAACCCATTTGGCTGTGTCACATAAATCTCTTCTTCAATTTCTCCACTCAAAAAAGTTGATTTAACATTTAGATGAAACACAAACCAATTTTTAATTGCAGCCAAAGCTAATAACATCTTTACAGTATCCATCCTTGCCACAGGTGGCAAAACCTCTTCATAATCTAACCCATACTCTTGTGCATAACCCTTAACTACTAATCTTGCCTTGAACTTTTCTACTTCTCCTGTAGGTTTATACTTTTTTTTATACACCCATGTAACTCAAATTACTTTTTTGTCTGGTGGCAACAAACACAACTTCCATGTTCCATTCTTCTGAATTAACTCCATTTCAGCTACCATAGCCTTCTGCCGATTTTTTGAATTCTTTGCTTCTTCATATGATACTGGATCAGATACTGTGAGAGCAAATAAAGAAGTCTCATAAATCTCCTTAAGAGATCTAACTCTTTGCACTGGTGATTCATCAACACCTGAATTACTGCCTTGTCTTGCTTGAGAGGTTGGTGAATTATTATGCTGCTTATTCTCTATAGCTATAACAGGCACTGAATTAGACAACACTCTCTTTAGCACAATTCTTTTAATCCTAGACTCCTTGTCACTGTAATTCCAAGTTTCATTTTCTGCAAAAGTCACATCCCTATTGATAATCACTTTCTTTGTCACAGGATTATATATTCAGAATGCTATAACAGTATAAGCATATCCAATAAAAATCCCTTTCATTGCTCTATTATCCAATTTCTGTAATTATTGCACATGAGGGTAAGCAACATACCCAAATGTCTTCAAGTGATGTACTTTTGGCTTCACACAAAACCAACTCTCAAATGGAGTCTTATTAAACACTACTTTAATAGTTGAAATATTTGAAATATATGTAGCTGTCAACACATTTTCTGCCCAAAATTCATTTGGCAATTTGCTGAATTTCAACATACATCTTGCCTTTTCTACTCAAGACTATTTTTCCTCTCAGCAACTCCATTTTACTGAGGGGTGTAAGGTGCTGTCAATTAATGTCTAATTCCCAAATTATCACAATAAGCTTCAGACTCATTTGAAAAAAACTCACCCCCTCTATTAGTTTTAAGAGTTCCGAGTTTTTTTTCTGTTGTCTGCCTTTCTACTAATGCCAGAAATTTTTTAAACTAACTAAAGACATCATACTTATTTCTCAACAAATAAATCCAGCACATTCTTGTATGATCATCTACAAACAGCAAAAAATATTTGTTACCTCCATGAGATTCTATCTTCATAGGTCCACAAACATCAGTATGCACCAGTTGCAATCCACACTTTACCCTCCAAGCATTGTCTATTGTGAAAGGCAATCTGGTATGCTTGCCATATACACATGCTTCATAATGTTTAAAATTCTGCAATTGAGGCAAACCTAACACCATGTTTCTCTGATATATTAACTGCAAATTCTGATAACTTAAGTGCCCAAATCTCTTATGCCACGGTAAAGCTTGCTCTTCACCACTTACAACCACATTAACTAGATCAACTTCAGAAAATGAAACATGATATAAATTATTGCCATTCTCTGCATTGTTAGCAATAAATCACCAGTATGAACATTATGAATATGACACTCCTTCTCACCAAACACCACATTATATCCACAAGCAGTCAATTGACCAACACTAAGCAAATTATGAGCCAAACTAGGAACAAACTTCACATCATGAATTAACCTTGTACACCCATTATGAGATCTCACCACTATTGAAGCTTTACCTTGCACCTCCACATCCTTATCATTTCATAATCTAATAATATGTTTTATGGACTCATCCAAATTATGAAACAAATCCTTTTAACCAGTCATATGATTAGAAGCCCCACTATCCAATAGCCAAACTTCAACATGATCCACTCCATGTATTGCTATTAGAAACCATATATAAATACACTTCTAAATTTATTTGAGCCTTGATCACCTTTTGAACTAGAACCTCCGTCAAATCCTTTATTCTGAGGCCAACAATGTGAATCACCAAAACTTGAGGACTCTCCCGTCATGTAAAATGTTCAATCTTCAGGCACATCATTGAATCTATTGAATCTTGCCTCATGAGCTTGCAGACTCCCACTCATTCATTCAAAGTGAGTTTATCAACATCCCTAGATTCTTCAATAGAAGTAATAGTATGCTCAAATCTTGTTGTTAAACTTCTCATCACCTTAGAAACAACATCTTTTTCTTCTAAATCATAGCTAAGTCCTTTAATTTGATTCACCAAATCAATCACCCTTGAGACATATTGCTGCACACCTTCATTCTCTCTCATTTGAAGAACTTCAAACTTCTGTGTCAGAGTTTGACTTCTTACCTTCACTATCCTTGAAGATCTATCAAATTCAAATTGTATATGATCCCAGTCTTCTTTAGAAGTTTTAAATCTCATAATTCTATCAAATAGGGAGTCCTCAACAGCTTGCTGAATTAAATAGAGTGCTTTTGCATCTTCCTTCTTACTTTCCTTCTTTTGAGCATCTGTTCCTTCTATAATAGGACCTTACTCCATAACTGTCCACAAATCTTGACTTTGGAAGGGTGTCATCATCTTCACACTTCATCTGTCATATCCATCACCTTTGAACAAAGGTAAAGAAGTCTCTGAAGTCTCTGAAGACACCATCACCCTTTAATTCACCACACACAGTACACTTCCAAGCTTTATCTATCCCTCATAAAGCACAATAGACAAATTCAAAATTCAACAACCCACCAAAAACATACCAAACAATCCCCTAAAAAAGCTTTGATATCACTATGTTGTCAATTCCTGAGAATCCTAAGAAGAAAGGAAGAATAAACACAAGAAAACCAAATCAACAATTCTCAGGAAAAACAGTAAAACATTTAACGTTCAAGCAAAGTTCATTCAGTCAAAGAACAAAGAGTATTTAAGTCTCTGAAATCTCAGTGGGAAACATAACATGATACGTGGCCTCACCTGAGGCAACATGTCCCATTAATTCAACACCTCATTCATGCCTCGAACTTAAACTCTTGATGAGATTAAGCAATCTTAGCCCTTCATTTTATAACCTGATCTTCTCTTCAGCCTTCCCTCCTTCTCTAAATGAACATAACTAACATTCAAACAAAACACAATTAACACAAACAGTTAAACATAAACACTCACAACACAACAACAAATTTGCAGACAGTTTAATACTCCTCTTCTACATCTCATTCCAAATCTTCACTACCATTGCTTCAATCAGCTGCTAACAGGGAGATACTCAACAAAAAAAAAAAAATGTAGTGTAAGTAAAAGATCTACTAGTCTGAATCTAAGAATAAGAAAGGAGATAGAGGATTTGAGTTTATTTATAGAAGGAGAGGATTACAATCAGATCCTAAAATCTAGCGTAAACAATGGGAAGTGTTACAACATAATGGACTAAATCAAGGGCAGGATATACAATAGATTCCTAATATCCTACTATTAGACTTGACTTCTTCTAACAAAGAATGTTATGTTGCTCACTTGGAATGTAGTAACAATGATCAACAAAATATTTGGTTTCAAGAATCAAATTGCATCAACCACATGTCTAGCCAGAAGGAATTGTTCTTAAGAATGGATGATACTATTAGATCAAAGGTGAAGTTCAAAAATAGTATAAAAGTTCTATTTTAGGGCAAAGGCAACATCAACATTATAATGAAGAATGGGTCTAAGTGGTATATTGATGATTTTTATTATGCTCCTAGTCTTCAAAATATTCTTAGCATGGGAAGTTGTCTGGTCGAGGTTATGATATGCAAATTAAAAATAGAATTTGTATTATTAAAAATCACCAACATAATATAGTTACAAAAGTAAAGATCTCGTCTAATCATCTTGCCCCATAACATATTAAGTATTCTACTTCTTATCTCAATTTTTGTGACATTCATGCATGCGATTTTAACATGAGAATTATGATAACTTAAAGTTAAATGAGTGCATTTTGTTAATTTTATCCCATATAATTTTACAAATAGTGGAGATAGTTAAAAAAAAAATTTGTTAAGAGTTTTATGAGATTTTTTTTTGGGTGAAGTAACTTTTTTAATTGATAAGTTAGGTATAAAGTAGGTGAAATTTCGTCCACCGGATAGAATATTGACAAAGAAGACAAAACTTCAGTTGGCACAGAAAAGAGCCCAATAAACTTAAGGAACAACTAGGTATTGTTGAAGCAAAGAACCAAACCAAGTATGTGAAAGCCGTAAACTTTAATGATTTCATTGGTTAAGATGATTTTTGGAAATAAGAATTTACATAGTTAAAAAAATATGTTACAACCAATCCAAAAGTTAATATTGCAAATCAAATGCTTTGAAGTAAAGCTAACCATATTACATGAGACAAGGCGGGGATGATGGTGTTGTTATATTTGGGGAAAATGGTAGAGGTTAAAGGACCTGATTAGATTAAAGTAATCTCAACGAAAACAAATACAATTAGAGTATCAACTTTTGATGAACTTGAGTCAAGGGAGGTTATTGGAGTTCATGATAAACACTAGCTCATGTTTATTTAGTTTTTAATTATTAATTATTAATTTGAGTTAATATAGGATAACAATTTGAGTATATATAGTTATCTTCTTTAAATTTGAATAGGCTTAATGAATTTGATTCTTGGTAGAACTTTATTTATATAGTCTGCGTCTTCATATAAAGCATCAAATATGGAATCCATGTGAATCAATTGTAGTTGTGTCTAGTGTGAGGATGTGGTGGTGTGTTCACTAACCTATTTGAGTGAGATATTTATCCCACTGAGTGATTGTTCCTCTTCCAATATATTTTTGTGTGATTAGTAAAGTCATCTATTATCTTCCCATCTCTCCTACTCTAGCAATATTATTAAGAAAAAGTGTGCAAGAAGCATGAGATTGTGCAAATAGTAGGAATATATTTCTTTTGTTGTAATTGTTTCATTAGTTTTAATGAATCATTTTGGTTTTCCATGAATTCTTTATTTAAGTTTTTTATGGAAATTTTTAATATCATAGAGGTGCATATCGTTTGTTTTTTTAATTATGAATTGATTGTTTTACTATTATTATCCATTTAGAGATCAAAAAGTGCATCAACGGTATGAAGGGATTTCATCATCTAAATACTGGCCCCTTTTATTCATAAGTAGGAGATGTCTTTTGATATAGAGAAAAATATTCATATATTGATCGAGCACTTAGCATGATTTAAATAATTAAATGCATCTTTAGGTGATCACTACACCATAGTAGACCTTTTGCGGCGTTTATTTTTTGATCTCCAGGCGCTTTTAAATGCCGCTATATATAAACCCGGTGCTACATTAAAACGCCGGCTCAAGTGCCGGTGATACATTCGTCAGGATATTCCCGGCATTTTATCTAAAATCACCACAAATTTAGCGGCGTCTAAACATTAAAGCGTCGGTAACATTGCTGCGATGTTCAACATCAACAGGGGTTGTTAACTACATTTGTAGATATAAACGCCGCCAATTATTCTCTCATATGGTGGTGTTTATAGTATAAAACACAGCCTATTTGTCAGTGTTTCCCTGGCATTTTTGGATTAAAAGACTAAGAGGTCTTTGCCGTGTATCCGGAATCTGAGGATTTTATTTTCGATGTTCGTGGCATTTTTTTAAATAAACACCAGGAATTCACATTTTTTCTGGGCATTTTGTACAAGTGATGCCGCTGAGAAACCTAGAATAACCATTGCCATTATGACACTCACTCACATATATTCTTGTTTACACACATAAACAATTAACCATATGCAATAGTTGATGATTTCTAATAATCTACATTCATTCCAACAAGAAGTCACATATTAGGGATTCCAATCATAACATAATAAGTTCCAAAAACACCAAAACAACTAATATCAATGTTTGTGATTCTTGTTCCACATAAAGTCATAGCATAACATATATATAAATGACTAAAGACCTCCAATGCATCACCAACGCCATTAATTAATGATATGCAGAAGAGTTATCCTGCAAATAAAATAAAATTATTAGAAGATGGACCTAGGCATAACCAAAATAATTCATGCACTTTTATAATACCTGCAACTCCGAGGATGAACCAATATTGTTAATTCCAGGGATGGTAACGCCAGGAAACTGATTTTGTAAAAATCTAAGAAAAGCATTGTATTGAGTATTTTGTTGTTCTACTTGAGCTCGTTCTTGCATACGCTCGTCTTTCATTTTTTGCATTTCTTGTTCCATTTGATGAAATCGCTTAACAACTTCACTTGATTGAGTGTTTGAGTTGGTAGACTTTTGGTTACTCAAGCCTCCATAATAGCTTTTGGGTGTTGGACCTAACCCAACCCCTCTTACTCGGCCATAGCGTTCTTTTCCAATAACTTGTGTCAAAATTTCAGTTTCAACCATTTGCATATTCTCATCTATTGTTTGACATCCAACTAACTTCTCATTTGCTGACTCCTATATCAAGAAACAATTTTTAAAAGACATAATATACTTTAAAACAAATTGTAAAGTGATTAAAGAACACTATAAACATAGGTATTACCATAATTTGTTCGGTTTCCGCATTCATGTGAGATCCATCCTTCTTAGTATGGGTTGCTTTAAAAAGTTCAAGGTGATCTACTTTTCTTCCTGTGCTAACCTCCTATAAGTAATTGAACACAAATTAGTTTGAATGACAAACATAAAATGTTTATAGTTACATACCATTTCTTTTTTCTTTCTCGCGAAACTCTTTGATCCACAAGTGTGTGTATATTTTTGTTGCTTTCTACTAGCAACCCCAAGTTTTTTTGAATCCTACATATGACATGCATTTTAAATTATAAATAACAAAGATAAGATAGTTTCATTGAAATAAGCAAAATATTTACTCCAACCTCTCTTTTCTTTGAATACCAAAAGTCAACTAATTGTTCCCATTGCCATCGAATAGTAGTGCTTGGATGTTTGTCCTTGTTTGCCTGTAGACTTACTTCTAGTTTGAAATGTTTTGTTTTCAAATCATGCTTATAATCCCTCCATTTCTTCCCCAAAGATTTGAGCACATACTTTTTTTAAAATTCAAGAGAAAATCGTAACTATATGAAAACATTATAAACCATTTGAATTAGTAATAGAACTTACTACCTACGCTTGTATATTTATAAGCATAACATTTGAACAATTCAGTCAAGTGAATTTACCTCAATAAATTTAAATAATTCATCCTTCAATGTTTTTGGTACTTTATGCCAACTCTCATATTGGAGGCCAATATGTTAACCCGATTGAGCAAGCATACCAAGAAATGCAGCCAATAATTGTGCTTCGGGTCCAACTGGTTGTCCTAATTGATTGGAACTCACTAAAATCCTTTCTTGAGGAGGTAATGCCCATAACTCTTTGATAGTAGTTCGACCTCTTTTTCTTTGTTGTCCTTGATCATCAACCACAATAATATATATACATATCATAAAATATTACTATCCATGCAAATACAATGATTTTTAATTGCAGTTGAAGACCATGAAATTACTTGAATTTAAATACCTGCCTTCATTGATTGGGTGAAGATTATCTAATCTTGTGCATGTGTTATTTTTTGCAACTTCATCATTAAGGTTTGAATCATCCGAGGATGACAGAGTTGAGCTATGTGGAGTAACGTCAGGTAATGGAGCAGACCTTGTAGAACCAATATAGATTGGTGGAATCGAGCTATGTGGAGTAACGTCAGGTACTGGATCAGACCTAGTAGCACCATCAGCATCACATCCACTTGCATTTTTCGTAGCATGGTTAGATTGGACCATGTTGATACCCTTCAACTTTAATCTCCGCATGTTTTCCCTTGTCTGCAAAAAAAAAAAAAAAAAAAAAAAAAAATTGATATAGTTAATATGCATTCAGTTTGGACTAACACAATCTAGCCAAATTTATTGGTCTTAAGGGTTATGGACTGCCTGTTATTGGGAGGGTTCCTGTTAAATCACCGATAACTAAAGAAAATCAGAGATACTTGGAGACAAAGTGTACTAAAATGGGCTATGTTTATGGTTCTGATTTGCCTGGGAATCATCTTGGATTCAATGAACTAGATGAATCAAATTCCTTAACCATATATTGTACTGTATACATTCTTCGCTAATTGGTTAAAGCAACATTTCTGGATAAGCTCATATTGGTTGAATTCAGAATTGATAGAACCTCTTTATTTTAAGGATTGTACTGGTTCCACTATAATTCATAGTTATGCTGGAAGCAGAATTTATCAACAAGGTTATACTCATTTCTAGATAACTGATTGTGATTTTTGCCTCGATTCTTCATAACAGTTTTTAAGTAGCAGTAGATTTAGGTCTGGTCCTCTTCCTAGATCACATATTACTGAGTGAATTCAGAACAAATTTATCTATTTAATAGCACCCAATTATTTTGACATAGTCTTTGTTCCACTATAATTAATCATGCTGGACAGAAATTTATTTACAAGATGGAATACATTTCTAAAGTGAATGGTGCTTTTGTGCCTAACTTCTGTGTAATTTTCTAAGATACAAGAGATTCATAAATATTATCTAAGATACAAGCTGCAATACATTTCTATATATATTAGTTTGATGCATAGTCCAACCCTATTTGAGCAACAATGCAACAGAAATAGATTCATAAATCTATACACATGACAAAGAAAATTATCATCCAATCAAACAAAGGATCTAAAATTGTTATTCATCATATCTTTATTCCTTCAAAGGTTTTTGGTGCAAGTCAAAAATTTCCTCGCTCCTTGTCTCAACAACATAAAAAAAAGTGAAGAAAAAAAAAGGAAAGAAACAGGACAACCCATACAATGCTAAAGAAATTATTCGCATAGTCAGATAACTGAACAAACGATATCAATAGAAAAATAAAATTGCATTCAACATATTGACTAAATGTTCATTTGAATCTTCTTCAAATTTCATGCAAAAACTATTAATACCTATATTTCGTCCATCTCACTAAATCTTAAATTCTTAATCCAACCTGTATGTATTATAACTATTGTATGATAAACTTTGTTATTATAGTATGTTTTATGAGGTGGACCCTCATATAATATTTAATAGCCTTTTGCCTTCCCTGTTTTGAAGTTTGATAGATACTCTTAGCATAACAAATTTGTAGAAGCTAGGATAAACAAAACTGGGAGGAATTTTTTATGATTATCTTTAGATACTGGCAAATATTGGTTGCTTTAGTTAAGAATTTTGAGAGGCAGGGTTCTTTACATGGTTTCCATATTCGATATCAAATATGGAAACCGTGTGAGTCAATTGTAGTTGTGTCTAGTGTGAGGATGTGGTGGTGTGTCACTAACCTATTAGAGTGAGATATTTATCCCACTGAGTGATTGTTCCTCTTCCAATATATTTTTGTGTGATTAGTAAAGTCATCTATTATCTTCCCATCTCTCCTCCTCTAGCAATATTATTAAGATAAAAGTGTGCAAGAAGCATGAGATTGTGCTAATAGTAGGAATATATTTCTTTTGCTATAATTGCTTCATTAGTTTTAATGAATCATTTTGGTTCTCCATGAATTTCTTATTTAAGTTTTTTATGGAAAATTTTAATATGATAGAGGTGCATATTGTTTTTTTTTTAATTATGAATTGATTGTTTTACTATTATTATCCATTTGGAGATCAAAAAGTGCATCAATGGTATGAAGGGATTTCATCATCTAAATACCGGCCCCTTTTTTCCATAAGTAGGAGATGTCTTTTGATATAGAGAAAGATATTCATATATTGATTGAACACTTAGCATGATCTAAATAATTAAATGCATCTTTAGGTGATTAACCATCATACTGAGGAAAAATGAATCTCCAAATAAACAAAGCCTGATCCATTAGACTCGTAAGTTATGTATATAAAAAAAATCCATCATCCAAATAAGAGAATGGAAAACCAAGCAACAAAAAAACTCAGAATCTCTTTCTTCAATTAAGATTCCTTGTTTAATTTAAACATCAGATGTGTTCACTTAGGTCAAGTGGTTAGAAAGACCTAGTGCATGCCTTCCTTTCTTTCTTTTGGTTGACAAGAGCCACAGCTAAGGATAGGCACGAGGAGGGGATTCCCCGGTCCCCCCGGGGATCCGGCCGTTCGGGGCGGGGACGGGGGAAAATATTTCCCTGATCTCTGTAGCGGGGCGGGGTCGGGGAATGATCTCCCCGGCCTGAATATATATATATATATAAAAGGGTTAAAACAAAAAAAAATCATTTAAATATATAATATAATATAAATCATCTAAACATGAAATGATGGACAGCTAGCTAACGGCATCATCTGATGCCTTTGGAAAAGTTTTAGATGGAAAATCATCTGATGCCTTTGGACGGTCTTGATTGCCAGAATGAGTTAATCACAAAGACAAACAGAGAAACCTAATCTTTGAGTCTTTAACATCGCCTCCAGCCTTCATCTTTGAGTCTAGCTGATTCCCAGTTTCCCACCACCTTCATCTTTTGCTTTTTCTCCATCGGATCTCCTTTCTTCTCCAAAAAAGTTGATTTTGGATCTAAATTGCAGGTATGTCTTTATTTTATTTTATTTTATTAAAAACATTGTTGATTTTGAACTAGATTAGTGTTTGCTCTGATGATTTTAAGATAATTGAATTTAATGTGTTGGATCTCAATTGGAGATTTATTATAAGCTTTTGTGACTTATGCCAAATAGTGATGTTTTTATTTTTATTTATTTTTTTAATGTCCAAGTTATGATCTATTAGTTTTTTGTTTTTTTTTGGTTTTTTGAGAAAATGAATGTTTTTATTTTTATTTTTATTATTTTTTTTGAGAAAATGAAAATGATGTTCATGAAATATAAGCTTTTGTAACTTATGTCAAGTAGTGATGTTTTTATTTTTATTTGTTTTTTTAATGTTCAAGTTATGATCTATTAGTTTTTTTTTTTAGAAAATGAATATTTTTATTTTTATTTTTATTTTTATTTTGAGAAAATGAAAATGATGTTCATGAAATATGAGTTTTTGTAACTTATGTCAAGTAGTGATTTTATTTTTATTTTTTAATTTTTTTTAATGTTCAAGTTATGATCTATTAATTTGCTCATGGGTATATATAATAATGTAATTATTGTAGGTGAACAAGTGACAATATGGATGAAGGTTATAATGAAGAGATCTTACCTATTTCACCTCTTCAAAGTTGTGGACAATCCATGGAACAACAAAGTTGTGACCAATCTAAAGTGCACCTTGAATCAACAAAACCAGTTGTATCAAGTCAAACATTGCCGACCGCTGAAAGTGAAGGATTGAAATTGGGCACGAAGACTCGTCTAAAATCAGCTGTATGGAACCATTATAAGAGACAAAAAATAGATGATAAATGGAAGGCAATATGCAATTATTGTCAAAAGAAACTTGGAGGGGATACAAAAAAATGGGACGAAACATTTACATGATCATTTTGCATCATGTCCATTGAGAAAGCCTAGAGATATAAAGCAAAGCATTTTGAAGCATAAAGTAGATAATGAAGGCAAGGCTTCAATTGGGACATACACATTTGATGAAGATGTTGCAAGAAAAGAGTTGGCATCAATGATTATTGTACATGAGTATCCCTTATCAATGGTTGAGTATGAATATTTTTGAAGGTTTGTTTGGGCTATTCAACCATTATTTAAAAAAATTGTCCGACATACGGTAAGAAGAAATATATTTAAAATATATGAGCAAGAAAAAGAGAAGACAGTGAAATTGCTTGAAAATAATGGGAGTAAAGTTGCAATTACAACAGACATGTGGACTTCAAGCAATAAAAAAAAAGGATTCATAGCAATCACAACACATTTCATTGATGCTAATTGGAGCTTGCAAAGTCGGATTATTAGGTATTTCTTTTATTTATTTAACTATAATTTGTTGGTATTCTTACATATAAATGATATTATGTTTATACTCAATTTGCTATAACTTTAACACTTGAAATTTCATATATGTTTTTATTTATGAATTAGTTTTTGTTTATGAAATTTCATATATGTTTTCATATAAGTTTATTTATGTAACCAATTATTTGATTGACATGGTGTTGAACTAGTTTAGTTTTTTTGTATATATCTTTAATGTTATTTCATTCTTTATGTGATTAGGTTCATTTATATACCATGCCCACATACTGCTGATATATTATGTGATGTGCTCACAAATTGTTTAATAGATTGGAATCTTGATCACAAGTTATCTGCATTAACATTAGACAATTGTTCAAAAAATGACTCGATGATGAATTTAATTTTAAACAATTGTCAAGTAACATAGTTTGGATAGATGGAAATATGATGCATGTTTGGTGTTGTGCGCATATTCTGAATTTAATTGTCAAAGATGGCTTAGATATTATCTTTGAAACTATTGAAAAGTTCATGATAGTGTTGCATTTTGGAGTGCTACACAAAAAAGAAATGAGAAGTTTGAAGAAACGGCACGCTAATTGAAAATCTCTTGCACTAAGAAATTGATTTTGGATTGTAAAACTAGGTGGAATTCCACTTATTTAATGCTCGATGTTGTCATTTGTTACAAAGATGTTTTTAAACGTTTGAAACAAAGGGAGCCCCTTTATAAATGTCTTCCATTAGATGAAGAATGGGAAATGGCTACACAAATTTGTGGTAAATTGAAAATATTTCATGATATCACTGAGACATTTCCGGGACTAAATACCCCACTGTCAATCTCTTTTTTCCCAAGATATGTGAGATTAAGATGAAATTGATGCATTGGGTTAATTGTGGGCAACCTTGCATTCAACTTATGGCATCAAAAATGGAAGAAAAATTTGATAAATATTGGGCTCGAGTTCATGGTATCTTGTGTGTGGCAACTATATTAGATCCTAGATACAAGATCAAATTTTTGGAATATTATTTCCCATTGTTCTATGGTGATGAAATGACAAAGATGGAAGTTGCTAAAGTTCGAAATCTTTGTTATGATTTAGTTGTTGAATATTCATCATAATTTAAGATTGGTGAGCATGGTGTTTCAATGGCCGGGTCATCAACAAATAATTTTACACACGTACCATTGAGTCATGATGGTGGGTCAACTTGCATGCGCAATTTTGATTTATATGTTACTTCTTCAGAGTCTGAAATTGGGAGTGTGCACACTGAATTAGATCATTATTTGGAAGAGCGGTTGATGCCAAGAAAAAATGATTTGGATATTTTAAGTTGGTGGAAGTTGGCCTTTAAATATCCTACATTGCAATTAATTGCGAGAGATATTTTGGTAATTCCAGTATCAACAGTAGCTTTAGAGTCAGCTTTCAGTACAAGTGGGAGATTTATAAGCCCACATCGTAAAAGATTGCATCTTGACACAGTTGAAGCATTAATGTGTGCACAAAATTGGATATTAGCTCCTACAAAAGGTATGATAATGGAATGTATTATATACATGTATCTATTACATATTTTTACAATCAACTTTACTTTTCAAATTACAATTTATAGTAGTTGATCTAATTAATAATTGATGTTTTATATTCCATTTCCATGACTCGCTCTCAATGTTACACAATGATTGATGACATAGATGTAGATGAAGAGGTAAGCTTCTAAATATTGTATTAATCAAAATTCTTAGCATAAAAAAGTTCATAACTTAAGTGAAGCTTATACAATTTTATTTGATTGATTTATATTTCAGGTTGTTGATGTTAATAAGGATGGAAGTGGAACAAGTTATCAAATGTTATTTGATTGATAGAAGAGTGATAGGGTACCAGGTAACTTTTCTTTTCTTTAACTGTTTTATTTATATTCTTCTTCATGTTCAAACCTTACAATTTAATTCAGAATATGATTTGAATGGTGTTATTTATATGATTCAAAATTCTATTATGATTTTTTTTCTTAACTTTGTTTGCAGATGTCGATTTCAAAGGAAAAGCAAGAGCTTGATAAATTCTAAGGCTTTATTATTCATGGCCTCTTGGGAAACAATGCACTACGTTTGAATGTTAGAGTTATGGTGTTGGAGTTATTAACTTGTTGCTTAAAGGATTAAATGCCTAATGTTGGAGTGATTACCTTGTATTTTGTATTATTGGTTGGAGTTATGGTGTTATTTGTATGTTGTATGGAGTTTTTTATAATCTTTTGGTGAGCATTATGACTTTGTACTAGCATTATCTTGGATGAAGTTATTAATAACTCTAATCATCTAGTTGATTGATCTATATTATGTATTAGTTATTGAATTTGTTTAAAAAATTGTACAGGTGGGGGTGGGGGTGGGGATCCTCGCGGGGCGGAGAGTGGGGACATCCCCATCCCCGATTTCCCAACTGGGGCAGGGACGGGGAATCCCCGCCCAAGATGGGGAGTGAGTGGGGAGGGACTCCCCGCCCCCGCCCCGCCCCGCTCCTCCCTGTGGCCATCCCTAGCCACATCATAGAGATATGCTTGTGAGAAGATCTCAATCAAGAAGAAAATGAGGAGGAAGCTAGACCATTTCCAATAGAGAAAAGAAAAGATTAGTTTGAAAATCATCAAGAACTGAATCACCGTCGCCACCTTCACCACCATCATCATCATTTTATCTAACTGGTTCGTTGACATATCAACATCTTCAATAACAAATGTTTTTGTCATCATCTAAGCATGAAAAGTTGTACTCAGAATCGAAGGTAATTAAGACATTCGAGTAATTTAATGACAATAAAATATGGATCAGACCAGGTCATGTGTTCATCCTCAGAACTACTTAATGGCCTATATAAGTCATATGACATATACTAGTATCACTACATCAATTTTTACTTTCAGAAATGGATTTATTGAGGGTTTTTAAACAACCACCTCGATAATCACGCTAATTATTTTTTTTAACAAACATTTGGAGCCGGTTTAATAAAACCCCTCTAATTTTGAATTAAAAAAGGAAAAAAAAATAAATCACACTCTTTCTCTAGTGCATGTTGCATTATGATATTTGATACTATAACGAGTTTATATATCCTCAACCCAGTGAACAGCGGCTTCCCCGGCGTGCTGGCGACGCTGGTGCTGACGCCATCGGTGTCCTAGTTTCCATTTCGCATAAACCCTAACCCTCAGTTTATCTAATGGCAAAGCCAGATCCCGGGCTCTCTCAATCTCCTTCTCTCGCTGTGCTTTCTCAATCACCGCCAATAAGTCCTTTTCCTAATCTCTCCATTCGATTTGGTGGGTTTTCTCATTTTTCTCTTGATTTGTCTTGATTTATTGCTATTTGTTTTATTGATTTAATGAATGTTCTTATTTTTATCTCAGAAGAAGCCCGATTTACAGCAGATTGGGTCTAGAATCAAGGTGAGTTGGAATTTTTAGGAATTTTCTACTGTTTTTTTTTATTTTTTAAAAGTATTTATTGTGTGTTTTTCGGCTAGGATTTGGATCAATCTCACTCGGAGATAATGCAAAGGCTTCAAGGATTGAAACTATCTTATTTCTTGATCTTGCTCTTGTTTCTTGTTGCTTATTTAGCGTTTTTTTTTCTTCTGGGATGATTACCTGCTTGTGTGCCTCTCTTCATAAGAAAGGATTGAAACTATCTTATTTCTTGATCTTGCTCTTGTTTCTTGTTGCTTATTTAGGGTTTTTTTTCATAAGAAAGGATATTTGTATTGTTTTTTTATTAGAAAAAACAATACAAATATCTTTTTTTTTTTTAATTTTTGGTGGGAAAATTGGAAACCTATATTTGTCACCTCTATTTTAATTTCATTTCATTTTATGTTCTTATCACCATGTATCAAGTTAGCCATGTAGTATGGGCAGTTATTTAACTAAAAAGGTGGAATACAAGTATCTGTCACTTTTATATTTTGATTTCATTTCATTTTTTGTTCTTGTAGTTATGTATCAAGTTAACTATATAGCATGGGCATCTATGTAAGAATATGTAACCGGGTAATAGATTCAAATAACAATTGCCTCTTATACGTATTCAATTTCTAAAAGACTCCACCCCTAGTTTAACTTTCTTCCACTGGAATTTTCATGCTTTCTTCAGCCCTCTCTCTTAATTTTCTTTTATCTGTTTCTGTAGGAGATATCCAACTACTCTTATGACATGTTTGCTTTTTTATCCAATATCCAAGGTAGTGTACTCTGGTTTAGTTGTTAGTGTCTTATGAAGCATCTTCCCTTCGAATTTAATCCCCTAGACCTTCAACTTGCGTTCTTCATGGTTGATTGTTGTGCAAAAATTGCACAACTTTGCTACATCTTGTTGTGCGCAGCCTTCATTGATACTTCTTGGTTGATCAATTTTATTCACATCATTTGATTTCTAGTCTTTATAATATCGTGAATGTTGTGCAGACAACTTCTTTTGATAATGTCTGCAGATTCGAATTGCAGCAGCTTCAACTCTAGCTGCCATGTTGGACAGACACGCATTGTTTTTTTCTGCAAGTAGCAGAGTACAAAGGGTCCATTAAGTGTGGGTTGTTTACCACCCTTTCTAGCTCACTTGGACATATATTGATGCAACTGCATAGGTATTAAGATTTGTAAATATAATATAATGTTGGGTGGATTGTTAAGTTACTATAGGATCTGAAGTTCTCAATTTTGAATATAATATTAGGTTGGGTAATTATTTCATTTGGTTTTAACATTTGGATAAGTGACTTCAAGTGGATAGTCTAAACTTTATTTATATTTGTGGAATTTGCTTTGACAAATTTATTTATTATCAGTGTTATTTTGTTTTTATAATCAGTAGATTCAGTACTATGTTCTTGCTTCAGCAGGTGATGACCTAAACTATTTGTTGTTATTGAATGCTTCTTTATGAATTTACTTATATTGACATTGTCTAGATTTTATTACCAGTGCCATACTCTTTCTTTGACTTATCTGAAATGACTTCCCATTAGAGATTCTAGCCTATGAAAATTAAATTAGTCTGTATGTTTTTTTAGACTAACTTTTAAAGAAAAAGTAAGAATATTAATTAAGAACTTTAGAATTAAGAAGAGTATCAAGAAAAATTAAAATTAAGCAAGATCTGTTCCACTTCTGCTTATTTTATAAAAATGCGGTCTTGCATTAATCCTCTATAAAAGCAAGAGGATATTCAATTTTGTCCATGAATCAAGTTTTTTGTTAACCATCTTGTTGGGTTGGTGGTCAGATCTATCTGAATAATGCCTCAATATCATCTTGTCACCATTTTGTGAATTGTAGAATTTTGGTTGTAAATTTTTGGCTGTTAGTTTTTTCTTTGAGCTGATTTACTATTTTTGTTTGAATGTACTGTTGTTAGACTGTGTTTGACCTCATTCCTTATGGTGCATGTATTCTATAGTTGATTCAGCATCAAACTCATAGTGGATTGTAGACATCCTTGTTCAAAGTTCTCTTATTTCTTATATCTGCTACATCGTATGATTCCAACTTCATATTTTTTTTTGTCTTAGTGTTCTTTTCTTGTTTATGCTTGGTCTTCTTGAGTCATTTCTCCTTCATGGAACTTTATGTTTTTTTTTGAAAAATGAATAATTGTGGCATAGAAATTGTTATCTATATCTTTTTTACTTGTGCTTTTATTCTCAGATATGCTCGAATGCCTGAAGAATTGTTGCAAAGTGTGATTGTATCTTTATGAGCTTGGATGATGGAGGACCTTGCAAACAAGCATATTGGTCTTTTGGTTCATTTGGTTTGACTTTTGTCTTGCAAATATTCTATTTTTTTTTTTAGTTCTGAATATGTTGTCTCATGTACAGGGAATTGCTCTTAGTTGCCTGGAAGCTGCACTTTCTAGGCCACCTTCCTCTGTGAATGTCCTAAAAATAATTGAAGAAGGTATTTCAAAAGGTTCATCTTTCATTTGAAATGAGAATTTGTTTTTGATGAATTTGAAACCACAGCTTCAGGGGTGTAGAGAAGCATTGTCTTGCTTTATTTTGTTGGTTGTGCTCGCAACTTGTTATTATATATCGATTCTTTTTTTAAGAAAATTTTACAATTCATTGTGGAAAGTCTTTTTTGTTTTTTTAGCATCTATTATTAGTATGGTTTATATTTGATTTGTAGGTCAACTAATTTTGAAAAATAGTTCTATCCTTTACTAGAACATTCAGTGATGTCCTCTAGTGGTGTCTTGTTACAATTGACAAATGAAACACTTGTGACATAACGAACACAAATTTTTATCTGCTTTTCATGAAGCATGGAACTCTTGAAGTAATCTGATGATGGACTCTTGATTTAATCGAGTCAATAGGTATCTAGGTTCTGACAGTCATAGAAAATTATTGGCATAGGGGCAATTAATTACATTTATGCAGACTTTTTTAAGCTGGTTTTTATCAATCCTCTTTAGTGTTGCATATATTATTTAAATTATTTCCTCACCTGCATCCTAACTTTCCTTTGCTACTCTCAGCATTGTTATCTAAGCTTGTTTAGGCCTTCTCATCATATCAACATGAATGTAAGCTTCTTTATCTGAGGCTTCTCTAAACATGGCAGTGCTTGCCCCATCAATCATTCTGGATGTTATTTTTTGTTGGCTGTTGGCTTAAAATATTTGTTCATCACATTCTCTTTTGACAATTGCTCTTCTTTTCAGTCTTATTTGCTCATCGCATTCTCCTTTGGTGATATTTTCAAGTTCCAATGTTATCCTTCCTGTTTTGTAATCAAATGTATACTTTGCCTCCTTTAAAATTCCATTTGCTTCCCCTTAGACATGTTATTAGTTCACCCATTTCAGTCAGACTTTCACAATTTATTTTTTAAAATGCAAGCATATGTTATGCGAGGACTTGCTCTTGTGATTATTTTTGTTGGATCTCCTGTGCTCCTGAAAAAGCATTTAATCAGTGGCACGTATTTCACGCTTGTCATAGTACTTAATTAAGTTTTTTTTTCTTTTTTCAGGATGAATATCCATTATTTCTAACAGATGTTATCTGAATGCATTCTTTTATAATACCTTTGTCATTAGATCATTTATGTGTTGTTTTTCTAAGTTATGCTTTTATTGTTGACATTTAACATTGCCATTAACTTAAATGTGCAAATATTGTAGATTTTTCTGCAACCTTCAAATTTTGATTAATTGTTGAAAATTTTGAAGTTTTCCAGAAAACGTTTCATTATGAGATGTAAGTTTTTGAAGTGATGCTTAACTTCTTTATGTCATTGGATGACACTCATTGAAAATGCAAGAAAAATGTGACAGATGGAACACAATCAAAATTACATAGCATCTTTGGTGGCTGTGTTAATATTTGTGTGAGCATTAGAAGTGTAGGTGTTGGATACTGAGTAATGCAGATTATTATTTTTGGACACTTAATCTAGCTTTCATTAATGCAGATTGTGCCCATAGGCAGCAAGGATCTAGTTTGCCTCATATTCTACTGCAATTAACTGAGAGAGGAAGACATTCATCTGTTAAATTAGAGGCTCTTCAGGTGATAATTGCTGCATATTCACTTTGGCTTGATGATTGCATTGTTTGTCTTTTCCTTTTATAGAGGGCTATGATGCACAATGTTTGTTGATTTACCCATGCTAAGATGACCCTTTGAACAGAAATTATAAAAAAAATTATTATTTATTTTGATTGAAATTATTTCAAAATCCTTTAAAATAAATGCAGGTGCCAATCATTCATAGTTATCAAACTAACAGTACGTTAGTTAATGGTGATTTAAGTTATTCATGCTATAACTTTTCCATCCTTCGGTCATAAATAATACATCAGAAATTGTTACATGTAATGTGGGAAACTTCAGAGCATTTTATGAAGTGAGAACATCATTTATTTTCTTAGATATTGACTCCTACTTTCCAGAAGCATGGTGTTTTGTACTTTTGATGTTAGCTAAATGATTGATTATATGCTAATAATAAGATTATTATCATTATTGGAAAATAAATTTCGCCTTCATCCTAAATGTTTCATTACTCTTGTTCTTCTTAAACATTTATTTTTAACAATTGTTTTCATCTATAGTAGTTTTTGAGTTATTTTGTTGGATTTAAATTTTAAATCCTAGTTTTTCAGTACTTGTCTTTTGGAAATGCATAGGCTTTTGCCTTGTTACAATTTGACCATATCTTTTATCCATTTTAGGTTTGACTTTGCTCTTATCTTGGTTTATGAATCAAGATGCAACTATGTATTGATACCCTATAGATTGAAAGTTGCGGGGTAGCATCCCTGTTTACTTGATTGACATGTTTAATCTTCAAGGCACCTTTTGTCTCATTTCTTCTGCTAATTTTTTAAATGTGGTATGATATCATATATGAGTGCCAGATCTTAAATAGAACCTTTTATGTTCATATCCTATTTTTTCCATTTAGTAGTATAATGTTTTTTCTATGGTAACTTTCAATTTTGCTGAAATTAGTTAAATTTGACCAATCAAAATATCATTGTTTGTTGTTCACAGGTTCTCAAAGCATTATATGATATCATATATGAGTTGTTGACTTATTTTATTTACTTGTGATTTCACTAGTTTTGAATTCACCATGCAGTTTCTTTATTGGTTTTGTTCCTGTTTGGCATTATGTTGAAGACATAAAATTTAGATCAATGGTTATATGACAGGTTGGAGAAAGACGGGAACTTTAATTACTTCTAGGATCGATGTGCAAAGCTCATCTGTGTGAGCAACTTCTCAATCTTCGTGTTTTCTTTGCTTATGAATACTATGATCATAGTCATACCATTTGTTCTCAAACAAAATTTCTATATTCCAAGTAAAATCAATTATTAAAGCCTCATTTTATAAAAAGCTCAAGCAAGACAAAAAAAAAAAAAAAAAAAAAACAAAAAAACATTAAACATATAAGAATCTGGTTAGAATGCTTGGATACTGCGTAGGAGGAGCGTATAGGTATTACAGTTATGCATATGTTCTCGGTCTTGGTTTTTTTGGTTACTTCTGTTGCTGAAAGTGATGGCTTTTTCTTTTGTTTTGAGCAGGATGTTGGTGTATGAGTATGTAGATAATGGAAATTTGGATCAGTGGCTTCATGGAGATATGTGGAGAGTGAGCCCTCTGACATGGGAGATTCGGATAAAAATCATAATCAGAACAACAAAAGGGTATGACAATTTCCACTTTTTTTTGTTTGTTTGGAGGTTGGAACTGAGAAATGGTTTACTGATATTTTAATGCATTGGAAGCCTAGAATTTTTAGTATTTGAAGGTACAGGAAGTTCTTTAAACTAAGTAATGGTATATAATGCAAGGAAGCCTAGAATTCTATTATTGAGATGTAAAACAACTTTTTCTTGTTGTTGGACTTCATTGATTGGTGTTATTGAGTTTCATATAATGCAAGGAAGTCTGTGTTAGTGTTATTTCCATGATCTGTCTGTCATACTTCTTGAAGTATTACTTAATACAGTTAAAATAATAAACTTGAGGATTTTTTTATATGTTTTTTTGCAGATTTTGGAGAATTCATGGTTAAAGATTGAGAGGGTTGAAGATGAAGATGATACCCGAAACTTTTTAACTTTGTGTAATTAAGCTAAAAAATATTTTGTAATAAAAGTATGTAAAATAGTGTAAAACTCTTTATATTTTGTTATTAATCAAAATACATTACAATTTAGCTCATAATTTGTCAATCAAAGTCAATAACATTAAATTATCATATTTTTTAATGTATTGAAAGATTCATATTTTTTATTTACAGGTTAAATAGATTTATTTATTATTAGTAAGAAAATAAATTAATATTTAATTTAATTCCAACAAATTTAGAGGCGGTTACAACCGCCTCTAAAAGCATAAACATGTAAAAAATTATTAGCTATAGAGGCGGTAATAACCGCCTCTAAAACTATTG
Organism: Dioscorea alata; assembly: GCA_020875875.1. Taxonomy (NCBI): domain Eukaryota; kingdom Viridiplantae; phylum Streptophyta; class Magnoliopsida; order Dioscoreales; family Dioscoreaceae; genus Dioscorea; species Dioscorea alata. Next base: position 12,562,321 of record CM037021.1, read on the forward strand.
AGGATGAAAACTTAGTAGCTATAGAGGTGGTTATAACCGCTTCTACCACCTATAATTTTTAGAGTCGGTTATAACTGCCTCTAAAATTATTGGAAATCATGAAAACTTAGTAGCTATAGAGGCGGTTATAACTACCTCTAAAACTATTGAGGGTAATGAATACTTAGTAGCTATAGAGGCAGTTATAACCTTCTCTACTCTTGTTATTAACAACAGCTTTCATAGATGAAACTTACCCCAACGGTTGGTACAAACCGGCTTTAAAGTGTAGAGCTGGCTTAATACGAGGCGGTTTAGAGGCGGGTGAAAAAACCAATGCCATACCTATAGAGACGGTTATAACCGCCTCTATAGGTCTTGAAAACCGCATCAAAAAAACTTTTTTGGTGTAGTGTATATTAATTTTAATACTGTCTATTTATTAATGAAATAATTAGTGAAATTATTTTTCTGTTTTTAACTAGATTTTAAAAGAAAATAATGAATATGGTTAACTTGTAAAATATCTATATACCCCTAGAATAAGTCCATTATTACGTGTGTGTATATATATATATATATATTCAAAAGGATTCTCTTTCATAAGTATACTATAAATGGATATTATGCATATATATTCTCTTAACATTGACGTCATTGATTATGGTATTGTATGATTAAATTAATTTTAACAAACGTCTTTACCTCTAACGTAAACATGTTAAATATATTTTTAAAATTTAGAATTTATTTTATAAATGATTAAAATTCAAAATTATAAAAAATCATGTAAAAGACAATATAAAAAAATAATATTAAATTACATAATTGGTCACTAAACTATAAAAAAATTTATTATGGTCACTTAACTTATGAGTTCCTTTCAATCTGATCACTGTCACCTACGGCGATAACAACGATTTGATGTGGCTTACTATGTCATGAGGAGCTTACTACGCCATGTCATTTCTTTCCCTTTCTTATTTCTTTCTCCTCTCTATCAAATCCCTTGAACATGATCCTTGTTGGATACAATCGATCCTAGCTATATGGGATATTATTAAATAGAAAATTACAAATAAAACAAAACTTATATTTGAAGTGAGAAGACTTGATCTTGGGAATGGACAAGGGTAACCTCCACAGTGATCTGCACTAGTATTTACAATTTAGTCACTGAATCTTGATCTTTGGATCTCCAGTCAACAAGGTTGGGTTTCCATTGTATTGACTTGTTCTTGTTACTAGCTTTAGTCCTATTCCCCTTGATGACATATCAACTAAATCTCTATTTAACCCTTTGGTTAGCGGATCCGCTAAGTTATCTTTTGACTTTACATAGTCAATAGAGATAACTCCTGTAGAGATTCGTTGTCTAATGGAATTATGTCTCTGGCGTATATGCCTAGACTTTCCATTATAGATTGCTCTATGCCCTTCCAATTGCAGATTGACTATCACAATGAATACATATAGCAGGCACAAGCTTTGGCCACTTTGGAATATCCTCTAAGAAATTTCATAACCATTCAGCCTCTTTACTACATTTATAAAGAGCTATAGACTCTAATTCTTATTCTTCTTTGGTAACCTACACTTAGTTGCCTTGTGACCCATCTTGTCACAATTGTAACATTTCCCTTGGAATTTCTGTTTCTTTGAAACTCCATCTTTTGGTTCTAGCATAGACCTTTTTTTGGGCTTGCTTTGCTTCTTGTTCTTTAAGCTTTGACTATGTTCTACAACATTTGCCTTGGCCATAGCTAGAGTGACACCTTTCTTGTCAATGCTTCAATTATCTTCCTCAATCCGTAGTCTAAGCAAAAAATGTTCAACATCCATCCCCTTTTGTTTGTGTTCTAAGTAATTTTTGAAGTCTTTCCAACCAGGAGGTTGCTTCTCAATGATAGCAGCTACTTGGAAAGATTCAGTCAAGACCATTCCCTCATCATGAATTTCATGTGGAATTATTTGGAATTCCTTCACTTGATTGCTAACCGTCTTAGAATTCACAAAATAAATATGTAGCTTATTTATTGCCACATGATATGTTGAATGGATAGATATGTGATGAGTAAGAAAGGCATAGAAAGACATTTCACCTAATTTTGTATCAATTCTTTATATGATATTAAATGTGATTGGACAAACTTGTGTGCATATTACCATTGGAAAAGTAAAATGTTTATCAATTTGAACCATGATTATAGAAAGGCTCGTAAGATCATGACTAAAGGTGGGACAAGTCATTTTTTGGCTGGGCTCGGCCTGCAGGGCCGGGTTTGTGATCCGTAGCTGACCCGTACTATAACGAGCCCGATTACCTGTCAAGGTTTTTATAACTTGTGGCCCGACGGGTTATTATTTTATTTAATTACTCATAATTGTTTTTCAAAGTTTGGTTTTTTATGGGAATCAAACCCTAAGAGAGGTCTCAAACAAAAAAGGGTCTACCCACTTGTGCTATGGACACTTTAGCTATAGGCTTAAGAATATTTATATATAAATACATAGATAAGCAATGAATGTCGATTTTAAAACACTATTTTCCAATCCAATGAGAATATCAGCAACTATATAAACTTCAACGTGAATGATGGCAATGTAATAAAAACTTATTATCTTAAATATTGAAATGCAAGTTTCCATGGATGATTAGAAGCGTGCTTAAATTCAACAACAAAAAACAGAGCTAGAAAGTCTTGAAGTTAGTGATTTTTTTTTTCTTTTTCACTAACAACATGATGAGTTAGGGTCAGTTTTAATAAAAATGAGACCGGCAAAATCATGATAATTTTTTAAAAACAATTTTTATTAAATAATAAATTATATAATAAAAATAAAAAATATAAATCATTATTAATAATTACAATGAATAAAATATTGTTCATAAAAAAATTTAGAGATTTGAAATATATTTTTAATCCTTTGTTTAATTACGTGCAATGCATAGAAAAAACTTCAATGATAGGATAAGATTATGTGGATAACATAATAGTAATGAAAATTTGAAATATAATTTTAAAAAATAAAATATATATGAATAGTGCATGTCAACTTTGATTTAAAGTAGGAGAAATATGTGGATTTGTTTAAATTTATTAAGATTTTTTATTTTTAAATTAATTTAACAAAATCAATTAATCATCTATTTTTTTTTAAGTTTTTAAAAATTAAAAGAAATGCTCCTGCCCGTGCCCAACATGTGCTCGATATGAAAGATGGCGAGCAGGCGCTCTGAACGCGTGGGAGTGTGCGCGCGCGTATGGCAAGCTAGTGAGAGTGCATGCCTAACATATACTCTATACACACTTGGTTGTGTGGCTAGCATAGGCTCCAGAATTATGTACTAACATGTCTTTACCTATGATAGTTGTTCGTTTTGAAAAAAAATATTAAACAAACCCCAACTTTGCTTTGATAAACAATAGGTTATGGAACTGTGTTTAACATACAAAGTTAACATGGCAACCTTTACGTTATTTTATTATTATTTCAAACCGATTTTTTTTTTTCATTTATTCATTCTTCCACTATATATACCCTTCTACCACCAGCTAATCTCATATTAAACTCTTAATTTTCTTAATTTTGGCAAATTATTAAGCTTTTCTTCTAAATACTCCTAATCTCTTACAAACTCTCTTCTACTAAGAATTCCACCAATTTTAAATTACTAAGATTAGCTCTTTTACTTTATATTCTTTAATGAATTTAAATATCTATGCTAATTATTACTTTATTTAGTAAATTCATTTAACTACGCCAATTTTATTCTATTAGTTAGTAGTTGATTTATATCTATTTTACTTGCCTTAGTTAATTATTTTAATTTTTAGTTATTCTAGAGTAATTTAATGCGATTTTTTTATTTTACTTGTTATTTTCATTTAGTGTTAATTTACTTTATTTACTAGCATTATTTATTTTTTAATTTTATTGATGCACTCTTCGCAGGTGTACGGATCATAATAAGTAATAAAGTGGTACCACGCGAGGTAGGGTTGTCGAACCACTGGGACTGGACTTCTAGTACTAATTGATTTTCTAATCTCTAGCCGGATCACAAATTCAGGGTAAAGATGATAGCTAGATTAACTAAAGAGGGGAAGGATTACAGGTAAGGACTGGAAATGAACTAGGTGAGAAACACAGAGATAGTGCAGTGCCCAAGACTAATCCCCTGGAGAAATGTGTATGGACTCTTCTACTAATATCTATCAGGTACATTCTAAGGTTCTTGAGGGTTCTCAAAAGCAAGGTCGCCCCTACGTCTTTCAAATATGCCAAGTTTTGCAAGTGTAACTGCGGGCTTCATACATGCCAAGTTTTGCAACTACAGAAGTAATCACAACTACGGTAATCCACACATGTCAAGTTTTACACAAACAACTACGCAAATCAAGCACGCAAAGTTATGCAACACATGAATTAACATAAGAACACAATAAAACTCAATAGACAAAACAAAAGAATAAATCAATATAACACATAAACATCCAAGTTCATAGATCCAGGGCACCGGAGAATGATTAGCCCCTCATGGTTTTACAAATCAATACAAGACTAAGGAAAACAACAGATAAGGAAGCCATGAAAGACTCCACTTTTTACCTCGCAAACCACTCCGACGATGCTCCGATGAAGTCCTACCGGCTAAGCTCTGCTCCACTCGCGCTCTTGCACCATAGCTTCACTCTAGCCCCAAAAATATGTAGGGGAAGACCTTGGCAGCAGCCCCCAAGAAGAAGAAGAAATGATCCCTCAAAAATGACCTAGATTTGGCTTAAAAAGGGATTTTCGTGCTCAACACGGCCTAAGCATGGGCGTGCTTAGGCCATGTTTTCTAAAACATGACTGTGCTTTTCAATTTCTCCAAATTGCTTGGCCCATACTTCCCACAAGCACTCCTGTGATTTGGGCACCGAAACATGCTTTTTCTCCAAGTTGTGCCGAATCCTATTCTTTTGCACATGAACCTGTTTTCCTGCACAATTAAACAATCATGCCCATAATAGCATCGAATCACAACAAATCAACGCTTAAAGACAAGATAAATACATGAAAAGGGTATAAAATATCTATATGAAATGCACTCATCATTTATATTTAACAAATGATGTTTAAAGTTTAAATTATTTTTGTTTGGTAGTTAATTTTTCTTATGTTTAATTAGCATTATTTAAAATTTTTAAAGTTATATATATTTAATATTGTTTACTTTTTTTTTTATTAAGCTAAATTTTCAATTTTGCATATAACATCCCAAATGATGTTAAAACTAGATAGAACTCTACTTATTGACTTCTTAATGTGACATTTCCTTATACGATATTACTGACTACTTTTGTTAATGAAGCTTTGCCTGGTTTTAGTTGAATATCAATTGACTATTACTACTAGAGTTATGGATTTACTTTCTGTGTTTAATACATGTACTAATTTATTTTCGCAAGTTAATTTTTCCCAATATACATTTATTCTTATATGGTGTCGTTGATATTGCTGAACAATTGTAGAAGTTTAGATTAGATGCTCACTTAGTTATGGGCCTTATGGAAATGAAGGCTAAATGGTTGGGCTATTATAGAGATATACCTCCTATTACTTTAGTTGCATTTGTTTTAGATCGTAGGTAGAAATTAGAAGGTTTATCTGCATAGTTAGAAGCTTATTCTAATTTCTTAGGGTTTAATGAAGGTTAGGATTCCTAATCATGGGCCGTGAGTGAGTTAGAGACTCAATGGTATGCATTAGAGTCTGACATCTTTATAGATGTTAGTGCAATTGTTGGTAATGTTAAGTCACAACTTTTTGAATTGGATGAGAGTTATTGCTATCGTTATCTCCATGTAGTTCCATAGGTTACAGTTGAGGTGATAGGATAGTCCAATAGTAGGGCGAAGAAGAAGCCTAAGGGTTCGCAGTATACTGAGGTTGACCTATGCTTGAACAATACCTTTTGGTTCTCTAAAGACATGAATGTAGATATAACCTCTGACTTTCTTTAGTAGTAGCAAGGCAATGGAAATCCATATCCTATTATTTCATTAATCATAAAAGATATTATTGCGTGCCTTTTGTCTACAATAGCATGCGAGTAAATTCTTAGTGCAAGTGGAAATATGTTGGATGCAACAAGTACATTCACAGTTGTCATTGCCAAACATTGAAATTCGAGTTTGCATAGATGATTGAAGTGCACAAGTTTGACAACAAGAAGCAGAGATAGGAAGTCCAGAAGCGAGTGACTTCTTCTTCACTGATAACATGTTAGGCACAACAACGACCCTAGACACCAAGCATGAGCTAGAACCTGATGCCGATGAATAGGTAATTGGATGATAAACAGTCTAAGATAAGAGAACTATGTTGGCTTTGATTCCTTTTGCACCCAAGAGGATATGTAGTCAACTTAATTTTATTAATCAACAAATTAAGTGCAAGCCATGACATTATAGCTTTTATTTTGAAATATTTAAATGTTACTATATTTACTATATATATATATATATATATATATATATAAATTTATCTCATTTTTTGAAAGAGAGCGAGACTTCTTTTCTCCCATCTCTCTCTCATGTTCTTTCTTCTTGGTTTGTTTACTTGTGAGGTATATTTTGGGCATGGGTTGGTTTGTTCTCTTTCTATTTTTCTTTTTTCTGTGTGTGTTGGGTTTAAGTGATGAGCATGGGGGAGATTAGCTAGAAGGAGAAGAAGATACAAGAGCTAAAGTTCATGAAGTGCTTTTCTTTTTTTGATAAGAAGATAAACCTCGAAGTGAAGCTCTTCATCAATGGTTTTTTTATGTTGATTTTTTGTCTAGTAACCGTCTCTCTCTCTCTCTCTCTCTAATTTATTTTCAGTTATTTTAATTTTTTTAATGATTTTTATGGATGCGTGAGGTATATTTTGGGTATGGATTGGTTTGTTCTCTTTCCATTTTGCTTTCTTTATGTGTGTGTGGGATGTTAGTGATGAGCATGGGTGATGAAGATACAAGAGCTAAAAGTTCACGAAGGGGTCTTTTTTTTTTTTTTTTTTATAAAAAAAGAAGATAAACGTCGAAGTGATGCTCTTCATCAATAGTTCTTTTCTTTATTTTCTCTTTAGTGACCATCTCTTTCTTTATTTATTTTCAGTTGTTTTTTTAATTATTTTTATCGATTTTTAAAATTTTCTCCTGATTTTTTTTTGTTAATTTTAGAATTTTATAAGTGCAAAGCTTGAAGCTTGAGGCTTTGAGTTATAATTTTTCAGTGATTTTTGAAGGATTTAAAAAATTTTCTCTTAATTTTTTTATATTTATATGTCATTATTATTAAAATTACATTGTATATATTTTTTTAAAAAAACCGCTGGACCGGCTTGTGAACCAGTGGGGTTTGACTCTGTTCGCTAGTTATAAGGGTGGCCTGGGCCGGGTTTGCGTCATTAGAAGGTGACTCGTTACCCACCAAGTCTCCCAGGCTAACTCGGACATCAAATCATAGTCTTTATCATTTAGGCATTCATTGACAAATATAGGCACAAAGTTTAGATTCATTCAGATTTCATTGGCAAATATTCATTCTTTATCATTTAAAAATGAAACCTATAATTATCTAGGTTTCTTAATATCATGTTATGATTCCTATACCATTCACATGCCACCCTTGTGTGTCTCCTGTTCCTTGTCTTCTCATTCCTAACACTTGTTTTTATTTTTATTTTCTTTGTTATGTTTTCAAACTTGATAGAATGATATCTAGATAAGAAAGAGAAAGCATTATCTCAAGGACAAACCAACCCACACATTAGCCGATAATATATATATATATATATATTATTGATTATCCTTGTTGCAATAGTGATTCTAATTATATAAAAATAAATAGAGAGGGGTTGAGTATAGATATTTAATTTTTATAGTTTTAGTTAAAAAATATAAAAATGGAATAAATGTTGTTTTTACAACAAAAGAATATATTTCCTAATTTTCTTTAAAAAAATGGCATTTTTTTTCCTCCCAAATTTAGTGTGTTTTTTTTACAAAGGAAGAGAAAGAAAAGACTACACCAGAAAAGAATCCATCAAGATTTCACATGCCATCCTTGTCTCTCCTATTCCTTGCCTTCTTATTCCTAATACTTTTTTTTTTTTAGTAAAATAGCTAAATGCCAAAATTATGGAAGATTTGCCATCAAATCAACAAAAAAATAAAAAAATAAAAAATACAAACCAAATTTAGAAAAACCTTGTAATTTCCGATTATAAATGGTTTCTTTCTTTCCTTTCCTTTCTCTATTTCACTCCCGCTAAAAAGATATCCAATAGAATCATATTTTTATATGTTTATTATTTTTTTCAAGCGTGTATATCATTGAAGGTTGTAGGCTAAAGTGAGAGAGAAAAAAGAAGAAGCAAAAAGACAAAAACAAAATAAGAAAAACAAAGCAAAGAATCAAAGAAAACTCAACCTCTTAGCTGCGTTGCTTTTTTTTTTTCTTTCAAGTGATAAAGAGAGAGAGAGCCGGTGAAAAAGAAGAAAAGTGATAGCTTTCCATGGTTACCGAGGTGCTGCTTTGCTTCTCTTGGTAGTGGTGGTGTTGGTGGCTGCATCGCTACTTGCAGGAGGGGACTAGAGGGAGTGATCAGAGTGAAAACAGTGGAGAGAGAAGAGCATGGAAAGAGCGTTGTTGGTGAGGGAGCACATATCAATGTGAAAGGCCATGACAGAGAAGATATAGGAGAAAGGGACTCACAGGTTAAGGTGGGTGGGAAATGATATGATAATTAAGGGGGCGTCTGGTTGCAAGGAGTGGAATGCGAGTCATTAATTACATTGTGTAAACCCTTATTTGGGTGTGCAATAATGGGAGTGGGAGAGGTATGATGAATGAGTGAGGAGTTTGTGGAGGAGGATTCACAATCACCAGAATTTGAGGGGAATCCTGATTACTGAACTATAAAATGACAATAATGCCCTTGTTTAAAAAGAAATTTTGAGCGACTGTGTCTCCATCGTTCTGGCAACGTTCGGGTGCCACTATCAGCTTGCCAAGCATCTGTCTGTGCCACAGCTTGTTGCCATTGTTATTGATCTTCAAAGTTACTTGTTTTCATTTGTTGTCATTGTGTTTGATTCGGTGGTTTTGATTCTTGGGGGTTTGCTTAGCTGTATGTTTTGTATGTGATCTCGACTCCTTTTCATTGATTGTTTGGTAATTGTTCTTTTGAAAGTCTATTTTGATAAAAATTTTATGTTTGCATCCGATATGTTGTTGAGACCGATGATTTGTTTGGTATATGTTTATATTTGGAAATTACGGAGTGTGGGATTTTTGGATTTAATATGGCCTTGATTCATTAAGGAAAAAAGAAGAGGGGTTCCCACATTCTCTCTCTCTCTCTTTTTGGCAGAGGCTAATTTGTGGTGGTGGATTATGGATATGCTTGTTGTTTTCCAGCAAGAAAATGATGTTTAATGAGATGAGTTTGTGTAGTTAAGGTCCTGGCCTTTTCATAGATAGCATGTATGCTATGGATGTTCTTGGATGTTTAACTGTGTTTGTATTTGTGGTACATTTATGTTTATATTATATAGGTTACACGTGTGATCAGTGCACATGAGATTGTTTTCCAAGAGGTTACATATGCCTATCTTAACTAAAAACAGGCTTAGTGATCTCCTTTTGTGGATGCTTGCAAATATCTTGATCTATTCTTAAAGATTTTGTTACAATACTATTTTGATACTATGACAATCATGCCATTTTTAATTACATAAGCAAATATTTGTTAAGATTATTTCTTAATTAAACCTTGATTATTTGGGCTCTAGCAATTTATTAGATAATTTATCTTGTAAATTTTGTTCTTTTGTTTGGAAGATGTTGAAGCTATAGTCTTCCATTGATCAATAGTACTTTTCTTTTATGTGCTTATGATTTATGTTAAATTCCTTTTCTATTAGTGCCTTTTTTGTGTTGTAATAATATATGGTTGTTGCAAAAGCTCCTATTTTTAAGATCACCATGAGGCCATTTTTCCAAGTTTTCATTTCTTTCAACATCTCAATTTTATTTATTATCTACTTTAGCATGTTCTGCTGGATGTGCTTATCATTATTCATACATTTGTGTTGGGGAAGGGTAATAAAATATTTCAACAAGCTAACATGATTTCTTTCGTCTTTTTATCATATAACTTACTATGTGGCTTACGACTGCTTTACATTGTTGGGTGATTTTATATTGGTTATCCTCATAATATATCTAGGGGTTCGTTTCAATGAGAACATGTGTAAGCAAATGAACATTTAAGTTGGGAAGTCGGTAAATGAACAAATATGATATTACTCTCTCTTAAAGCGGTTTATTTGAAATGGCAATTTGGCATTTTAACCAGTGTTGCTTGGTTAATAGGATGGGCACTGATTGTGGAGTATACAATTGGTGGATTAGCTGTTGCACGGGGCATAACTCCAACCTTGGTACGTTGTGTTTGTTTTCATTCTGTTAGGTCCTTTTCCCTTTTAAGATTTGTTAAGTGCATATTTACATTATCCATAGTCGTAGTAATTTACATGAGTTTTTTTTAAATGGTTTTAGATTTGCTTTCATGTCACCTTCATTTTTTAAATAAAACAAGTATAATTAATATATGTGTTATTGTTAACTTTTAGATTTTGGCAATATAACCAATCTTAAACATCTTCATCTATATTGCACTATAATCATATGCTACTTGTACGTAATGACAATCATGATCACTACATGTTTGACAAAACGGCGTAATGAAAGATAAAGAATAATTCAACATGAGATTTCATTGACATCTACTAGACGCCGCAAATAATATCAATGGCTAAAAAATATAATTATTATGGTTCATGATTTATTTATTTAAAAATTTATTTAAACATGTAATCACTTATTTATTATAGTTAATTAATTGCTAATTAATGATATTAACAAAAAAATTTGAGATTTGGTGACCTATTAAAGTTAAATATTTATTTATAACAATTAATTTACTTTAATATTTAAATATTTTAAATATATATAATTATCATAACTCAATACTATATAATAATAATAATAATAATAATAATAATATAATAATAATAATAATAATAATAATAATAATAATAATAATAATAAGATTCATTTGCATAAAGGGCATAATAGTTAATTTTATTATATTTTCTTTTTTCTTTTTCACTTTTCTCATTCTCAATTAATTATTTCTCAAATCCTTCCAACCAAACATAGTTTTCATTTCTATTCCTTTTTTAATTCCTCTCATTGTCATTACTTTTCCACTCCTTGCAACCAAAGGCCGCTTAAGAGTTACCAAATATCCATCCAAAATAAACTAAAATAAAAGTTTAGAAGAAAAAAAAAATTAAAGAATAAAATCATGATGTGGCACGTTAGCTAATTAAGAGTTGCCAAGAAAGAAAAAAAAGTTTTTAGAGAATAGAATCACAACGTGACATGTTAGCTAATTAAAACTCACAAAATGTTTTTTTTTTCAAAATGTAAGTTTTAGGGATAGAATTAACAGTAACTAGATTAAAGAACCGCGCTAATGCTGCGAGGTTGAGTATATTTAAAACAATATATTGCAAAGATAGCATCAATTTTGATAAAAAAGAGCATTGTTAATGTAATTTTTTTAAATCATTTTCAGTATGAGAAGTATATTTATAAGATGTGAAGGATTGTGAAATATATTATGGAAATATGTTATTTGATTAAGTATTTCTTTAAGAAAAGATGGATTTGTGGTTTACTTATTTTATTTAGAAAATTATATTTTTTTCAATATATATTTCATATAATGGTTTTATTATTTTATTTAGGAAATTAAATTTGATACAATCCACGGCTTAAAACCCTAACAAGACTCCATCCAAACAATCTCCATCCCATTAATTGAATAAAATATTTAAGGAGGTTGCTAATGAATGAAAAAATAGCATATGTATCTATCAATATTAAAATTAGTAATTATAAAATTTACTTGATTTTTTTGAATGAAGGATAGCTTCAATCCGGAATGCAATGGCTTACAATGCAATCACACCATTATATATATATATATGTATGTCAAAAGTCAATTTTAAAAAAAAATCACTGACATCTACACCTATTTTGTAACCAATTATGTACTATATCAGTTAAATGTCAACAATTTAGATGTAAGCATGCTAGTAAATATGCCAGCATCACTGTTCTGGATGGGACTATGTTAGTAACCTTTTGAACATCTTCAAGAGCCTTCATAATTTCATCAATTGAATGATCTTCCCAAATGCAGCAAAGCCCAAGGACATCAATATATGCTTCTTTTTCTAGATTTCATCAACACCACCTCTAACCTGAAAACAACAACAAAATAAAACCAAAATCCTGCAAAGAGAAAAACAAAGCACACACATTTAGTATTGGTTTCAATTAAACAAACTCTACTAAAGTCACAGTCATCAATATATGGAAAGTCACACCCACCAATATTGACACCAAAAGCGTAGCTACTCAATCTCTAGTCGATTAAGCTCCATAGTTTTGTAGCATTCATATGCCGGGTAAACATATCCAAGGATCGTTCTGTAATCAAAATACACATCAAGAAGATAAAGAAAACAACATTAAATAGAAAGGAAATGGAGAAAATGTCTTGGCACTTCTCTTTTCTCCTCATTCATCATTTCCCATTCTTTTGTTTTTCTATTATTATATATTCTCTCAAACCAAACAATCTCCATCCCATTAATTGAATAATAAGAAATGAATAAAACTAATAACAAATCAAAAGAAAAAAGTGAGGGATTCTTTTGTTGTCCATGGTCTTCCTATTCTCAAAATTAATTTAAAACCACTTCAAAATCATATTAAAATTTATATAAAATTGCATTAAAAAGAGCAATAAAAGATCACCTTTCTTCCTCACATATCCTCTTAACTTAGCTATGGATGATGTAGTAATGTTTCCATCAGAGAGACATCCTTGATCTTTGCCATCTCTTGTTTTGATGATCATTGTGAAAAGGTTGTTCATGCTTTGGCTTCGAAGATGAGCTCAAGTTGACCTACGAAGCCAAAAGACCGCATGAAAAGGAAGAAGAGGGAAGCAATAAGATTCACTCTAACTCAAGTTTTCATGGTAAATGGCTTGGTTACCTCAACCCTTGCAAACTCCTCAACCAAGTCCATCCTTCTCAAAGCTGACAGGACCGCCGGTTCCAACACTGAAACTCTTGTCACCTTCTCCATCATCCTCCATGGCTTCCACCACTCAAACCCTAACAAAACTCGTGTACATCTTCATAAGGTTCTTACATTGGAACGGGAGGAATCCGGCGAGAAGCACATAAAGAATAACCCTACAAGACCAAATATTAGCTTTAGCCCCATCGTAACCCCTCTGGTGCGACGTATGCAGGCGTGGCGCACCGCGCGTGCAGCAAGCCATCGTGGCAGAGTTGCTCGAGGAGAGCCGAGAGACTGAAATCGGAGCCACACGATGTGCCGGCAGAAGCCAGCTTTCTTCTTTTCCAAACCCTTGACGCAGCCACTCTCGACGCGACGCTTGCATGTAAGAGCGCCATCGGTGCTTGCCTCTCAACTCGTGGCCCAAAGTGGGAGCTAGGGTTAGAGGCGCGATAACCAACAAAGCAATCAATCTGTTGGGTATACTTACTCGAAGGCAAAACATGTTAACATGTACAATTACATTATCTTTCAATCATAGCAAGCCAAATGTGTAACAAAAGCAAACCCTTAAGGAATAGTAATTTTGGGGGATAAAATTAAAATGAAGTATATAAGTGTATAATATAATATATTATATTATTATTACTATTATTATTCTCTTCTAGTATGTTCTAGAAGACAAAACCCTAGAAAAGCTCTTAGCTCTTATGCTTCGTGATCGAGGAAGAGATTTCCATTGAGTTGGTGGAGGCGGTGGTGGTGCATATACAGGGCCTCTCAGGGAGCTCCGGCGGTGGTGACGCACCTTCCTTCACTTCTAAAGCAATCGGAGGACTACCTCACCTCACAGGGTTCTCGTCAATTACCTCTTTCTTATGTAATTCTCTCTCTCTCTCTCTCTCTCTCACCTTCTTTTTCAATTCCTTGTTCTAATTGGCACCTCGATCCTTTTTGGTTTCTGTTTGTTTGATTGCTGTGTGTTTGAGCTTGTTTTGGATGGAAACTGGAAAGCTAGAACAGGTTGAAGAAGGTAAGGCCTTGCTTGGATGAGGGTTTTTGGAGGTAAGGTAAAGGGAGGGTTGGGGAGGAACCATGCTTGGGAAGAGGGTTGGGGAAGGTTGGAGAAGGTTGGGAAAGGTTAGGGAGGGTTGGGGAGGTTTTAAAACCTCCAATTTTTAGCTCTTTCTCAACCCTCCAAATTGGAGGGTTGGGGAGGTTTTGGGGTGGGTATTTTTTGTATATGACCAAAATACCCTTAAACATTTCATATAATTCCAATATATAAAGTTTCTCTCTTCTCCTTGTGCTAGAGCTCCGAAGACCGCCGCAGCGGCGGCGGCGGCTCTCACTTCCTCTTCTCCTGCAAAGTCCGGCGTTACCCCTTCCGTGGCTGCCTCTTTCATCGAGACTCTTGAAGCCAACAAGCTCCTCAAGTCCCAGCAGGTCGGCAAGTCCTAGCTTTTTTTTTAGTTTAGCAAAAGCTTTGCTTCATGTGATTAATTGAGCATTGGTACATGATTAATACCAGCAAAGCTTGTAATATTGCATGATTAAAAGGAGCTCAAAGAAGCTCTTGTGAAATTGAATAAGAATGAATCTTGAAATGAAAATGCCTTGGCTGTTAAATAAGTTGATTGAGAGATCCAAACTATTTTTTCATACATTTTGGTTGTTGAAGACTTGGAAGAATGCTTGTTGTATTTTAATTTTTGTCTTTTTTTTTCATTAAATGCATGAATTTTATTCTGAAATTGGAAGAAAATTATTGTTAAGAGTGCTTAATTATGAGCCTTTTGGTTTTTCTGGGTTTGATCCCCACTCAGTGTTGCTCTTTATCTGAATCAACAAAAGTTAATTGTAAATATACTTTTATCTTTTGAAGAACTGCCACAGAAAATCCACCTTTAAGCATAAAGAGAAAGAACTGATAGAAGCTATTGTGTTTTCCAAAATCTAGAAAATTAGTATTGCAGCATTGGGCTTGCTCCAAAAATTTAGGAAATTTTTTAATTAAAAAAATAATAGTGAGATAAGAAACTTAGTTATAGAAGTGAGATCACCAACACACTTTTTTGCAGCTGTTTGAGATTTAAAATGTACAATTGATATGTGTAAAGCTTTAACACAAAACAATGCAGATTAGACAAGGTTTTGATTGTCAGTATACTTTTAAGGAGCAAAACAAACCGAGAGAATAGGCAACAAGCAAAGAATCCCTACTGTGTCCATAACTAAGCACATTGATGGTTAACAATTTCACCAAGAATTCAACCCATCTTAAATACAAGCACACAGTTTGATCATGCAATTGATCAAAACTACAGACAAATTTATTCAAGTATCCTCTCGCACCTCTCCTTAAACATAACCATATTAAAAAAGAAATGTGTATCACATTAAATAAAATGGCATTTTAGGATGTTAGACAACACTGAATTATCCAAGATCAGTACACTTGCTCAGTTGGTGGGGTGACAAAACCAAATAATTTGTAGGATGTCACTTAAGTATGAAATGGTAATTGACTGAGTAACAACATCTTTTATCCATGCTTCTTATGCATAGTTCTAAGCAAAGTAAAACACCGTTGGTTTCTAGTCCATACATTCATCATTGTTTCTTGATTTATGTAACATTTAAAGAGAGTTAAAAAGATTACTTGCCTTCCAAGCTTCTTGTTGATCCAATTAAGCAATCGTTCAACTGTTCTTGCATCATCAAAGAATGTATTTCATTTTTCTTACTCCCGTGTCATGTTTGTCCTCATGCAGCCACACTGCAGCTGAGATAGATGCCAGTCGTGATAGAGCACCTGATCAACATGCTTTGCTTGTAGAATCCCACAGGTAAGCCAGTGTTTAGTGCCTTCTTTGTCATGTGTTACTTTAATTTGATCCTTGGGGTTTTCTTCTCACTAATGGATGAAAGGAGGTTTATGATTTTGATAATAATAATAATACTAATAATAATACTAATAATAATAATAATAATAATAATAATAATAATAATAACCACTTTCTCTTTGCTAGGCAAGAAAATATATATATATATATATATATATATATATATATATATATATATATATATATATATATATATATATATATATATAATTCTTAATTTTATTTAGCACAAAGATATCTTTGTCAATTTTAATTAATCAATATATATCTACAAAGTTCATTTATATACATTTAATTTGCATTTTAATTAATAAACTTCTTATGTTTGGATGGACGATAAAAAACAAATGTTGGCTAAACTTCTATTGGTCCTAATTACATTGAACGACCAGTTTATAAAACTTCTACACTTACATCAGCTAGTAACATTTGAGTTCATCACCATCTTAATTGGTTGGTATGCGAGACATAGGAATAAACTTACTAGACGACAAATCCCACGTGAAGTCCGGCTTGAAGCAGATCGAGCACGAGATGAATTAATGTCACATTTACTCACAAGTAATTTATGTCATAATATGATACGGATGAGTCATGGAGCCTTTCAAGGATTGTGTGACATGTTAGTAAGAGAAGGAGGTCTTAGACCATCAACAGAAGTTACCGTTGAGGAACAAGTTGCGAGAACACTATATCTATTGGGTCATAATGTTTCGCACCGTGAATTATCATTCTTTTTTAGGCGTTCCGGTGAGACTATTTCTCGTCATTTTCACAATGTGTTGCAAGCTATAGTAGAGTTGGAGGATAAATTCGTAAAATAACCCGATGGCTTACAAATTCCTTTAGAAATATTCAACAGCACTAGGTTTTATCCATACTTTAAGGTAACAAATTATACTTATTAAATTACAAATTTAGTACGCATGTGTGTATGTTGAAAATGAAAATTTTAAATTATGTCACATGACTGTGTCGGTGCTATTGATGGTACACATATTCGTGTAAGAGTTTCTAATACAGAAGCTCCCAAGTATCGTGGGAGAAAAGAATACCCAACACAGAATATTTTAGCTTCATGCACATTTGATATGAAATTCACGTATGTGTTACCTGGTTGGGAAGGCACTGCATCTGACTCAAGGATTATGAAGAATGCCTTAAGTAGAACATGCTCTCTTAAAATTCCAGAAGGTACTTATATTACATAAACACAACAAACATCTAGGTAAATATTATCTAGTTGATATATAACATTTAACAAAGTTTGTTTTATGTCTAGGGAAATATTATCTAGTTGATGCCGGCTTCATGTTGCGACGTGGACTTATTACACCTTATAGGGGGGAGCGATACCACTTGAAAGAGTACTCACGGAATCCACCCCGAAATGCAAGGGAATTATTTAATCTTCGACACGCGTCTTCGTGCAATGCTATTGAACGAGCATTTGGTGTTCTTAAGAAGCGTTTCCCTATAATTGGAAGTTCTACAGAGCCTCATTATGGTTTGGAAACACAAAAGAAGATTATTTTTGCATGTTGTATCTTACACAATTATTAATGTGTGCGGATCCTGATGATACTATACTTGCACAAGTTGATAGTGAACTTGCAAACGAAGCACCAGAGGAACATCATATCAGTCGGGAAAATACTGAAGAAACCAGAGAAAGAGAGTTAATTAGAGATGCTATTGCAGCTGAAATGTGGCTTAATTATAATGAATAATTTGAATCTTTTTGAATTTAATGTATGTCTTGAATAGATTCTTCTGTTATAGTATTATTTGCCAAGGAGATAATGTATGGATTCTTCTATTAATATATGGCTTGAATGAATTTAATGTATCTTTTTTGAATTTAATGCATGGCTTGAATGAATTTAATGTATCTTTTTGAATTTAATGTATGGCTTGAATGAATTTAATGTATCTTTTTGAATTTAATGTATGGTTTGAATGAATTTAATGTATTTTTTGTTTATTTTGTCTTTGTAGTTTCAGATATGCCAAGGAGAAAAGCAAATACAAATGTGAATGATGGAAATGCACTGTGTGTTTGGAACTTTATTATGGATGACGCTTTAATTGATGCATACTTGCATCAACAAACAATGAGCAATAGAGTTGGCGGTACCTTTACAACACATGCATTAGATAACATCGTCAATGAGTTAAAGGGAAAATTTCCAGAGAAGACAATAGATAAGGAGAAGGCTCAAAACTGAATGAAAAACATTAAAAGAGCATTTACTAGATGCTATGATATTTTCAAGAACGGGATGAGTGGATTCGCTTGGAATCCAACAAAGGAAATGTGGGACGCTGAACCGGACGTATAGAAACACTTAATTGAGGTAATTTTGATTTCCTTTTGTTTAACAATTAGAAGTGTCAGTTATTATTTTTATTATTAGATATAATCATTGTACCATTTTTTCATATGCAGGCCAAACCGGAAGCAACAGAGTGGATGAATAAGAGCATTAGAAACTATGAGAAGTTGGTTCAACTTTATGGACAAGATAGAGCGACGGGGCAACATGCTGAGACTGCATCTGAAATGAGACAAAGACGACGTCAAAATTCAATGAATTTATTTGGCGGTTCTTCTACAGGTGCGATTGATGACATTGATTTTATGGTTTCTCAAAACACAGCAAACCTAGAAAATTTGGGGGATAATGAAGACAGAGAAATTCAAGATGCGAGCTTGGAGATGAAGCATCCCCGAAGTTCCAAGTTCTTCGAGGTCGAAGAAGGTTAGAAGATCTTATAGTCGTGACGACGATAGCAAGTTTTCTACGGCGGTGGAAACGATGTCTAATGCATTTGTTCAATCGACAACGGCAATAGTTGAAGTATCAAAGAATGTGTTGAATGTGACCAACAATATTTTGAGTACATTTGGTCAAAACACAAATTCCATCGGTGCGTCCGATGTGTGGGTCATGCTTGTGAATTTAGGGTTCTCCCAACCTTTTCTAAACAAAGCTTACTTATTCCTCATCAATGACCACAAGATGTTGGAGGGTATAATGGGATGTCCAGATGAACATCGCAAATCTTTATTGCTGACTTCAATGGGTTATGATCGAGAACCACATGAATGAAAAAACAAAGGTAAACATTTATCGTTGGCGAAAATTTTCCTTTTGTATACTTGTGAATATTAGTCATTGTACTAATTATTATCTTCTTATTTGTTACAGGCTTAAACAAGTGTGATTGTAGACAATGTTGAATTTGACAATATTGGTGTTAATGTCTACAAGTGTGTTTTTTTCTTCAATGTTGTAATGGCAAACCCAAGGGGTATTTTTATTTGATGTAATGGCAAAACAAATTAGTTGCAAATGTGACAATGTTTTTGTTAATGTCTACAAGTGTGATTTTTGACCAATGTTGTAATGGCAAAACCAAGGGGTATTTTTATTTGATGTAATGGCAAAACAAATTAGTTGCAAATGTGACAATGTTTTGAATTTGACAATGTTTTTGTTAATGTCTACAAGTGTGTTTTTTGGCCAATGTTGTAATGGCAAAACCAAGGGGTATTTTTATTTGATGTAATGACAAAACAAATTAGTTGCAAATGTGACGATGTTTTTGTTAATGTCTACAAGTGTGTTTTTTGACCAATGTTGTAATGGCAAAACCAAGGGGTATTTTTATTTGTTGTAATGGCAAAACAAATTAGTTGCAAATATGACAATGTTGAATTTGACAATATTTTTGTTAATGGCAAAACATATTAAAAATAAATGTTGTAATGTCAAAACCAAGTGGGAGAATTTTCTTACTTTCATCATCTTTGGTGATTCCTAATTGTTCAAACATCATTCTCTTCCCTCACTTAATTTAAAATAATAATAATAATAATAATAATAATAATAATAATAATAATAATAAATAATAAATAATAATAAAAATTATTGTTAATAATAATCATAACAAAAAATTAATGATAAAAAAACAACAACAACAATAATAATAATGATAATAATAATAATAATAATAATAATAATAAAAGAATAATAATAATAATAATAATAATAACAAAAAATTAATGATAAAAAAAAATAATAATAATAATAATAATTATGATGATAATAATAATAATAATATTAATAATAAAAAATAATAATATAAATAATAAATAATAAATAATACTAATAATTAATAAAAATAATAACTATAATTAGTTTAACTATAATTAAAAAACATAATAATAAAAAAAAATAATAAATAAATAATGATAAAAAATAGAGAATTATATAAATTGAAAAATATTACTTAATCTATTAATGATATTGTTTAATTAATTTTATTAATGAAATTAAATATAATAACATCGTTTTTTTATTAATCATAAGGGTAATTTAGTAATATACCATGTAACCTTACCTCCACTAACCTCCCAACCAAGCACCACAAAATTTCAAAATCTCCAATTACCTTACTTTCCATCCAATCAAAGCATGGTTCATAACCTTCCTTTAACTTCCCTTACCTTATCTTACTTTATTTTATGAAACCTTCCCTTACCTCCATCCAAGCAGAGCTTAAGGGTAAGTAAAGAGCGTTAGGGCAAGAAAAAAATTCCACTGATCTTTCTATTACTCTTTAGAGTTTTGGGATTGCAAGCTTAAAAAGAAAATTCTTCTCAAAAATGGTTAGAGGATAACTAAATTATAACACTAAGGTTTTGCACTAGTCAGTTCAGAATTAGATTAGAGCATAAATTTATATAAAGAATAAAATTTGCTTCTGTTAGCAAGTAATAATCATATGGAAAAAGAGGAACAATGTGTTTTTGTAGTATAAAAGACTTAATTAGACAATAGAAAAATGTAAACAAGTATACTCTTTCTTTTTCTTTTTTTTTTTTTTTGTTTTAAGTTTTGTCTCTCTTACTTGAAGATATGGATAAATAGAAAAAGAAAAAAAAAATCATGTGTTAAAGGAAATTGCCTTGTTGTGCTGGGTTTAATGAAAAACAATATCTGAAAGAATGAATGAATGACAAGTAAACCAAATAAAATCTGAATATCATCCGAGTTCATTCAGTCCTTTCACCATCATTCGTTGTCATTTGGAAGAAAGAAACAAGCTTTTGCTGTTGGATGATAATTTTGGTCACCAAATAAAGTTCATCTTTGGATTCAGGTCACTTTTTTTCCATTCACATTGACATGTAATGCTTGCAAAGGATTGGGAAAAACTGTTAAGGTTGAACTTGTAATTGACGTCCTTCAATATTCTAATATTTTTTTAGGACAATTTGGTTTTGTTATGTGTAAAACCTGTATGTGCAGGCTCCATGCCAGTTATGCAGAGGACCTGGGGTGGTTGAAGGGGTGAAGAATATCAACGTGGCCATTCTAGCAGGTCTTATTTACTGTCTTATAACCTTTTCCTAGTCCTACATTGTTAAATCCCCTGAATTTTAGCTGTCCATCTCTGATAATGATACCAAAATATTACAAGCTTAACTTTCCGTGTATTTTGTTGTCATCTTTGCCTATTACCCCTATTTGCTAGGCCAGAACTATATTGATTTAGCTCTCCAGAAATATCAAAATGGATTATTTCATAAAATCTAAAAGGTGAATAAGTACTTTTCTAATACAACATTTATTCAGAACATTAGAAAGTTGCAGCTTTGTGTTTGTTTACCATACTTTTTTGAGTTTATTTTTAAAGTAGACTTCATAAATACTATTGTGGGAAGTTTCATTCTTTATGTGTGGCTTCTTATTCTTAAGTGTTAATGATGATGATGCTCTCTCAAGTCTTAATTTAATTTAATTTAATTTAATCCAATCAGTTGTATAACTTAATTTCTCTCTTGCAGACAAGTAATCCATGGAGGAATCTTCATTGATTAATCATATCAACAGACAAGAGAGTAAGTAAAAGTTTTCTAATCAATGTCGGCAGCTTTATTATCTAATCTACAGCTTTATTAAGGTCATCGCCTCTCATGCATCATGTTCTACTTCTCTCTTGAATTAGTGCCGCACATGCATGAACACACACACACATATATATATATATATATATATGTATGTATGTATATGATGTACTGTACTGTTCTCTGCATAAAGTCCATTGGTTGGCATGCAATGAACTCCAAGAAGAGGAATTGGAAGAAAGAAAGATTCAGATCAAAAAAAGGCAAGAGACTTTCAGATATCAATCATAGAGTATTGCCTGGGTAAAACTGTGTGTTTGTCCCCCAGTTGGTACTTCTACTAAGTTACCTAATTAGTGTGTAGTGGAAGATGACATTCATCTACCATCAGAGCTTACATCACTAGATTTGGCTATATACATTCGTATGTGCAATATTGCAATGCTTGAAAAGATGGAAAGAAAGAAGAAGAGATTCCATTGAATGTTCCTCCTCCTTCTCGTCCAATTAAGTGATTCCAATCAAAATGACACTCGCTCATGCTTGATCGTGATTTTAGCTAATGCTACCATACACGTCTAATCAATATAAAAAACTGATCAAATTAAATATCATTCTAATCAAAGCATAACTCACAGGCGCTAATTAATTATGCTTATTTTTCTCTCCTATTTAATTCTGATCAGCATTGCTTATCTGCTATATTTATATATATATCTAGGAGATGTTGAGGGATAAGACATTGAATGGGTCCCAGAGTCAAAGAAGGCTTCACTTGTGCTCTCTAGGACAGTTGGAAGCCTTTGATGTTTGAATAGTTAGAGAGCCAGCATGCCAATCTCATGAACAAACCCAAATCATAATTACTCTGTGTGCACTCAATCTCAGCTTGATTTATTAGGAAAGTTTCATGTTATTATTATTGATTAGTTTTAACAAAAATTATGATTAATTGTGGCTTACTATTGTTGTTTGATGGCTGGCTTGTTTTTTTTTTTTTTTGGTAAGAGGAACAGACAGCCCGTAGGCCCTGCTAGACCACCAGGGGCGTGCACAAGCCTTGGCGGAGCAAGTGAGGGTGGGGCCCGCGCACACGTGGGCGCTGGGACCACCCGCGCACAACCACCGCTCACAATTCCCAGAAATGTGCCCTCACTCGATAATCGAACTCTCACCACTCGGTGAAGAGCTCTATCGGGGACCCGTGTACCAATAGACCATGTGGTCGTTGGCTGATGGCTGGCTTGTTGAGAAGTTTTAGTTTTCTCTTAATCTCTAGGTCTTCTTAAATTGTGTTTTCTCATCTTAGTTATACCACTTTAGTTGCTCTTTCTTATATTTTATCATTTAGTGGGTAAATTTTTTAGTAGGTCATTAAACTTTGGCTCATTTTCACTTTGATCATCAAACTTCAATTTGTATCAATTTGATCACTCAACTTTAATTTGATTTCATCGGATAGTAAATCAAGAAATTTTGACCTCCAAATGAATGATGTAGTTCTTTTTTGATGACATGGACACTTCCAATAAACTTAATAATGTGTTATGATAAGAATTGACTCAGATTTTCATACACCTATGTAATTAATTGGGGTTTAAAATATTTGATTTATTGCCCGGTGAAATTAAATTAAAGTTGAGTGATCAAATTGATACAAATTGAAGTTCGGTGATCAAAGTGAAAATGAACCAAAGTTTAGTGACCTAGTAAAAAATTTACCCATCATTTAGTTGATGGGAGGACTTTGCTAGATTTTGGATGCATCATTCTTTTTTTTTTCTTTATTTTTAAGCTTGAAATATTTGTGTGCTCATCATTTATGTTCCTTTCTAAACAGATTCTTAACCATTTACCAAACTAAAAAATTAAATAATAATGATGACAGTAATAATATATTTTTTTTTACTGACTTAAGTGATCTTGCAGGTTATTGTGATTGATTTACTTTCACTCTCATTTTTGCCTGGTGTTGTTAAGCTTGCGGAGGATAGGCATATAGGCATATAGGCATACAACGGATTTTATTTTATTTTAATTTTTTGTAAACGGTTGAAATCAATGAATATCATAAATAAAGATTGGATGGCTCTTCCGAGAGCTAGTCCGACATATAGTAGAGGAGTTGATAGTTTTTTAGATTTCGCATTTCAAAAGACCGCTCAAGGACAAGAAATCCTTTGACCTTGCAAAAAGTGTTCAACCCGTAATTGGTATCATAGAGCAACGGTTAAAGATCACTTGATAGTCTATGGTTTCGTAAAAGGCTATACTGATTGGGTCTTCCATGGAGAAGGGTTGCCAATGTATTCACTAGATCTTCCATGGCATTATTAGAATTCGACTAATGCAAAGATATAACAATTATTTATTTTTAATTGATTTTATGATGTCAAAACTATTAGGAAATACAGTTGTGAATACAGCTGTATATCCATGTTTGTATATATACCATAAATATACCTGTGTACCTATATATATACATTGTAACATTATTCTCAGTAATACAATCTTGATTATTCTTTCCTAACATGGTATCAGAGATGTTTTCCAAACCCTAAACCTATTTTTTTTTTCCGGTAGCTGCTGAGCCTCCGTAGCCTCAGCGCGCCGCCGTCGCGCCTCCGCCGGCCTTCGCACGCGCCTAGCCAGCCAGCTGCGCATAGCCGCCGCTGCCTCCGTTCCGTCGCCACCGTGCCTCAGTCGTGGTCAGCTTTTGCCCGCGGCCAGATTCGCCTCATCTGTGGCCTACCGACGTGCCTCAGTTTTGCGCGCGCGACCCCGATCCTGCAAGTCACAGCCGCAACCAACCGCCGCGCCTCCAGATCTGCCCCTGCCTGCGGCCTGCTCCGCAGTCCAGATATGCCGCGATCGAAGTGTTTCTCTTTTTCTTTGCTTTCATGGCCTCCCAAGTTTCCTATCTTCAAAAAGCGGATGTCATGCTTAATGGCAAGAACTATAAGGCGTGGTCCTCCACCCTTCGTGTTCTTCTTCGAGACCTTAATCTTTGGGGCCATGTTGATGGTACTCGGCCGGTACCGACCTCTTTTGCTGTAGTTTCCACTGTTTTCTTCTATGTCTGCTGTTACCAGTACATCTCTCTCTACATCCCAGAACTTGGCCAAGTGGACTGAAGATGATTCTCGCACTATAGCTATCATTTGTCAGTCGTGCGAGCTTTCTATTTGTCTGACGGTCTGTGATCTCTCTATGACCAAGGCGATTTGGGATCATTTGCGCACGCACCCTTTATCTTCCCTTTAGTCAGGCATTGCGCTATTCCTTGCTGCAGACTCTCACCGCTACTTATTAGCGTGAGAGCTCTGTCCAGGATTTCTTTGCAGCAATCAATGATCTATGGTGTCTGTGTGATAAAATGACTCAATTTCCTTCTCCGACCTGTGCTCAGTGTCTTGCCATTGCTTAGGATCGTGACCATCTCCATATTTATGAATTTCTCATGCGCTTGCGGCTTGAGTTCGAGTCAGTTCGTGCTCAGCTTCTCCACAGGGTTACACCTTCGTCTACTAGTGATACTTTGACCTCTAGCTGAGGAGACCCATCTTCGGTCCTTAGATGTGGTTCCACCACCTGCTACTCCTCACCCTGTTCTTGCTACTCCCCAGCAGCTCTTAGCACCATCCACTGCTCCATTGCTGTAATCCCAAGCCCTTAGCGCTCCTGTTTGTCCTTTTTTCCAGTCTCCGGGATAGGGATCTAGTGTGGCCCATCGACGGTTTGTTCGGTGCCATTACTGTCATGCTCTTGGTCATGTTCGCACTGACTGTTGCAAGCTCCAGTGGGATCAGCAGACAGCACAGTAGCGCATTGTCACTACTCCATCCTCTGCTTCTCTGGCTGGTTCGTTGTTTGCCGAGCAGTTGCAGCAACTTCTTCAGCAGCTCTCCCGGAGTCAGATTTCTGCTTCTTCGGCCCCAGTTCTCACTTAGGATGCCTCGGATGTCTCCACTCATCCATCAGTCGCCTCCGCTCCTACAGGTATCTTTTCCTCCTCTTGGTTGCTCGACTCTGGAGCTTCTTTCCATATGACCTATGATGCTACCCATCTTAACTCCCTTTATCCACTTTCTTCAGACTTTCGTGTCATTATTGCTAATGACACTACCCTTCCTGTCTCTAGTCGTGGCCTTTTACATACTACTCACTTCCATATTCCAGATGTTGCTTTCGTACCCCAATTATCAATGAACTTTATTTCTACCAGCCAACTCACTTCCCTTGGCTATCTTGTTATTTTTGATGAGTTTGGTTGTCGAGTGCAGGATCGTCTTACAGGGATCCTCATTGGAACTGGCCATCGCCATAGTAGGGTGTATGTGCTCGATTATCTTCGTCTCTTGTCTTCCTCTTCGTTTCCCGCTTCATCTGCCTTTAGTCTTTCCTCAGTTCGTTTTCATCAATAGCATCATCGTCTTGGCCATCTTAGTGGCTCTCGTCTATCTTCTCTTATTAATCAGGGTGTTTTAGGTCGTGTTTCAATTGATAGTTCACATTCCTGTTCAGGTTGTAAGCTTGGAAAATAGCTAAAACTCCCGTATCGTTCAAGTGTTTATAGGTCTGTCTCTTCATTTGAGCTAGTTCATTCGGATGTATAGGGTCCCGTCCCCTTTGTCTCCAAAGGTGGGCATCGATATTATGTTATTTTTGTTGATGACTTCTCTCATTACACTTGGATTTATTTTATGCGTTCTCGTTCCGAGTTCTTTAATATTTATGTTAATTTTTCTAGCATGGTGCGCACCCAATTTTCTGCCACCATTCGTACTTTTCGTTCTGACTCAGGGGGGAGTATCTCTCATGATTTTCATGATCTTCTTGTCTCCCATGGTACTCTTCCTCAGCTCTCGTATCCTGGTTCTCTGCATAGAATGACATTGCAGAAAGGAAACATCGTCATATTATTGAGACTGATCTCATTGCCTGGTTTCTATTGAGACTGCTCGTACTCTACTCATTGCCTCTCATGTTCCATCTCATTTCTGGGCTGAGGCTGTCTCTACTACTATTTACCTCATAAATCTTCAACCCTCTTCTTTTCTTCAGGGTCGCAGTCCCGGAGAGTGTCTTTTCTCTAGTCCACCCCGTTATTCTCATTTTCATGTGTTTGGATACTTGTGTTATGTCCTTCTTTTGCCTCAAGAGCGGACTAAACTTTTTTCTTAGTCTGTTCCTTGTGTTTTTCTTTGTTATAGTCCTGAGCACAAGGGCTATCGGTGTTACAATCTTGCTGCACGTCGCATCCGGATCTCGCGCGATATTACTTTTGTTGAGGATCGTTCTTTCTTTGTTTCTTCCATTTCCTCTTCCTCTTCCTCTTCTTCTCACTCCTCTACTACATCGCCCGATGTTCAGTTTCTCATTGTGTCCTTCCACCTTTGTCACCACCTCTCATGTCACCATCCTCGTCTATATCTTCTCCACCTCCACTTGTGTCTCGTCCATCCTCTCCTCTATCTGTATCTCCATTATCTGCTGATATTCCTGTCCAGGTTCCTATTCCTGCTCTTCCCTATCACTATGTTCGTCGCCCTCGTTCTTTCCTGAGCATTTACCCACAGCGCCACCGGTTTCCTCTGATGAATTCCATGTGGATGATCCTCCTGTACGTCGCTATCCTCTTCGAGATCGCCATCCTCCTGACTGCCTTAACCTTGCTTCTCAGTTACTTGATCTACCCATTTCTCCCTCCAGTGGCCTTCTAGAGCCAGCTTCTTGCCGAGAGGTTGTTCAGATATTTGAGTGGTAGGTTGCTATGTCTTCTGAGTTGGAGGCCCTCGAGCATACTTCTACATGGGATCTGGTTCCTCTGCCCCCGGCTGCTGTTTCTATTACCTGCAAGTGGGTCTATAAGGTCAAGACTCGCTTTGACGATTTTGTGGAACGGTACAAGGCTCGTCTTGTGGCCCGTGGTTTTCAGCAGGAGCAGGGCCGTGATTATAATGAGACCTTTACTCCAGTGGCTTATATGACTACAATTCGAGCTCTTATTACTATTGCTACTGTTCATCGATGGTCTTTTTTTCAGCTTGATGTGAAGAATGCTTTTCTTCACGGGGATCTTCAGCAGGAGGTTTACATGCTTCCACCTCTTGGCATCTCTTCTCCTTCTGGTTTTGTTTGTTATCTACGACGTGCTCTTTATTGTCTCAAACAGGCTCCCCGGGCTTGGTTTGAGCGTTTCAGTTCTGCTGTGGCTCCTGCTAGTTTTCAATCTAGTCCGCATGATCCAGCTTTGTTTGTACACTCTTTTTCTCATAGTCGGACTCTTTTGTTGCTCTATGTGGATGATATGATCATTACTGGTGATGACCCTGCTCATGTGGAGTTTGTCAAGCATCACCTTCAGCAGCATTTTCAGATGACTGATCTTGGTCAATTGAGTTATTTTCTGGGCATTGAGGTCACCTGTACTCCTACTAGTTTTCAGTTGTCCCAGTAGCATTACACGTCTGATATTCTAGCACGGGCAGCTATCTCTGACTCTTGTGTTGCAACTACTCCTGTGGAGCTGCACCTTCAGTTGCGTGCTGATGAGAGAGTCTCCTTGTGTGATCCGACACGCTATAGACACTTAATTGGGAGTCTGGTCTATCTTACCATTACTCGAACAGATATCGCTTATGCTGTGCATGTGTTGAGTCAGTTTGTCAGTGCACCTACTTCTGTTTACTATGCTCATTTGTTGCGGCTTTTGCGTTATCTTCAGGCAACTCCATCTCGTGGCCTTGTCTTCTCTCATCACAGTCCTCTGGAGCTCCGTGCATACTCTGATGCTACTTGGGCTAGTGATCCGTCTGATCGTCATTCTGTTACTGGTTTCTGTTTGTTCTTGGGCTCTTCTCTCATTGCCTAGAAGTCCAAGAAGCAAATAGGTGTTTCTCGATCTAGCACCGAAGCTAAGCTTCGCGCCATGGCTACTACTCCTGAGGAGATTGTTTGGTTGAGATGGCTTTTGCATGACCTTGGTGTTGTCTCACATGCTCATACTCCTTTACATTGTGACAACACCGGGGCTATTCAGATCACTCTGAATCCTGTCAAACATTCTCTCTCCAAACATATTGGCGTCGATGCTTTCTTTTTGCGTGATCAGCATAGCAAAGGCATCCTGGCTCCTCAGTTTGTTCCCTCTGAGCGACAACTTGCGGATTTGTTTACTAAGTCTCAGACACGGGCGCAGCATGATTTTCTTTTGTCCAAACTCTTGGTGTCTGATCCCCCGTGAGTTTGAGGGGAGTGTTAGGAAATATAGCTGTGAATACAGCTGTATATCCATGTTTGTATATATACCATATATATACCTGTGTATCTATATATATACATTGTAATACTATTCTCAGTAATACAATCTTGATTATTCTTTCTTAACAAAAACTAGATTCTCTAAACTGAGCTAGCTAATAATAAATGGAAATTTTTATGCAGAACATTACAAAAACAAATGCTAATGATAGAAAGAGCAAGAGGAATATGCGTACAGTAAGCAAAAAAGAGTTTTGCTAGTAAAAGAAAACAAATGGTGAGAATATATTTGTTTTTTTTTTTTTATTTCCATTTGATATTTTGAGTTTGTTTTGGATAACCTTACAATACAATACCTATTATGATGGATATAATTAATAAATTTCCTTTCTTGATTTTTTGAAAATATTTTTAATTATGTCATGTGTAGTGCTACATTTAATTATTTTTTAGGCATATATCAAGCAAGCCTTTATTAATGAAAATTGTTTTTTGTTTTTGTGGATTGAAAATAGCAAGATGCAAATGAAAACAATCAGCCTCCAATCAATTGTGCATTTTTTATTGAAACAAAAAAAAAAAAGACAACCAAAGAAGAGTTACAAGGAGTTTTGTGATGATACTAGTAACAAGATTGTAAGTATTTTCTTTCATTAATTTATATTCATTTAGAATATGATTGTACAAAATGTGACATAAAATTTTACTTGATAATCAATATAATGTTAAAATAATTTTTTTATAAAATTCTTATTCTATTATAGTCTCAAATGCAAGTTGTTCAATCACAACAAAATAGTGAAAACCAATCAGATGATGCCTTTTCTGTGATAATGGGAGGGACACAACCAGGTCGTGTTATGTTGTATGGGAGAAGCATCACACCAACTAATTTAAAGGGAATTAGTGGTGACTCTTCTATAAAAGTTTCTGAAAACTTTATTGAAGGCATAAAAGAGCAGATAAGAAAAGAAGTAAGAAAAGAAATGGAAGAGCTGCTAGTAGCACAAAAATCATCTATGCAACAATAATTTGATTTTATGATATCACAACTCCAAGCTTTGGTTCCGGGAATGAATGTTGATCAAGTTCCTAGATCTAATTTGAACTTGGGTTCTCCTGGCGATGCTAATAGTGCACCAAGTCAAGCAATCTGTGCACAAAATACGCATTCCTCTGCTAGTAGCCATGAATCTCAGGTATTTCTTTTTTAGTTTCAATTTAGTTGATGCCATTAATTAGAAAGTTCATTTTTAATATCATTGCATTTTAACAAAACTTATTAGCATGTTGAATAAGATAAATTGTATATGTTGTAGCAATTTTCTACTTATAATTTTACTAATTCATTTTTAAAAAATGAAGTGTCAATGATGTTATTTTCAATTGGCTTCATCCCAAATTCAAGACAACATGTTTTGATTAACTTTGTTTTAGACAATTTTCATAACATTGGAATTATAATTTTTGTCCATTTACTCTTTGGTTTCTTATATTGTCAAGTTTTTAAGGGATTTTAATGTTTTTTTAGCTCTATATATTTATTAACTTTAGAATGATGTTATGACCATATTGAGTTGAATTATTGAAATCATTAGGCATGTTAATTTGTAAAATATTACAGGATTGCAAAACCGTCATAAAAGAGATTATGAATTGTTGCTATACTTATATAAACTGCTGCAAAAGATTCAATTTAATAATTATATTTGGTATATTATTGTTGTAACAGATATTATGAAATAGTTGCAATATATAACACAAACTATTGTTAAAATAAAATCAATGCAAAAACCAATGGTAGCTAGAATGTTTTATATAATAGTATTGAATCACTGCAATAAAGTGCATAAAATTGCTACAATAATAAATTCGCTGCAGAAACAATGACCATTAGAATGTTTTATGTAAAAATACTGAATCGCTGCAATATGGTGCATAAAAAACCTGTACAATAACTTATGTGACAATTTTAAGACTTCTTACAGAGGTACTCAACTACTACAAATGAGTCTTTATGTGGTATATGTTTGCCATGCATTGTATGAGGTTTGATATAGCTTTTGTTGTTGATAAATTGGTACGATGTACAAGTAAGCCTAGTATGTACCATTGGACGGTTGTGGCTAAAGTTTTTGGTTATTTAAAAAAAACAAATTTTTTCTGTTTATTTTACTCCAATTTTATAGCAAGTCTTACAAGGGTAGTGTGATTCAAGTTTTTCACTTGTATACATAGGCGGAACCATATAGAAGGTTGTGGGGTCATTGGACCCTGTTTTCTCAAAAAAATTATAGTATATATATATAAGTTAAACATATATTTTTTAATAATGTGTACTCCATAAAGTTTTAAAAAATAAGTCTTTTAATAGTCTATACACATTGTAAAGCGAAATTGAAAAAATGTGTTCGGTAATATTAAAATAATATAATTATAAATTATTTTAAAAATTCATAAAAAAATTTAATATTGTTGTTTTAGTATTGTAAATTAAAAAATTTATTCATATGTACTTATAGTGCAAATTTATATTGTATATATGTGGATCCACTATACAAAATTTCTAGATCCGCCACTACTTTTATAAATGATAATAAATCCACATTGAGTTGTATATTACTTTAAGAGGTGTTGTAATAAGTTTGCCGCTTAAAAAAAAAATTGCATCTTCCATTTAACTATGGCATATGAATTTATAACTATGCCAATAATGGCAAGGAAGTTGAATGGTTGAGCTATTTCTTTGTTTAGATATATAGTGAAATTTATAATGGTAAATCTAGATATATTGGTATAAGACATAACCATATTAAAAAGTTGATAACTAATGGACAATTGTTATAATACATGTGAAATCCTTAAATAATTTGGCGGATCCTCTTACCAAGGTGCTACTTAGAAATTTTGTAAAAAGTACTAGTGGAATGGGTTTGAAATCACTATTAGATACCCATAATTGTAACTCAACTTTGTGTTAGAATTTAACAAACTTAATTACGACATCTATGTATATTATATGCGGAAGCAGGATCACTTATCTCCAGCCATAGCAAATTGTTGAAGACGACGAGAGGTTCTAAGTCCACGCTTGAATTAACTAAGGACTCTTCCAATCTATCCCGTCCTCTTCCATCGATGGAGCTAAGTATTTGCAAGAACGATAAATTGGGGACCTCTGGTGCTATCCTATATATAATCCTTACCATCAAAGGATTAAATCTACTTAAAATTTAAGTAGATCATTATCCAAAGTGCCAATTAAAGTTAACTTAGGGCTTCTATTAGATAAAGTCATGGACCACTTTATATATAGTTTCAATTCAGGTTGGATTAATATCATCATGAAGTTAATTCAGAATAGAACTCAAATTAACATTCTCCCACTTGGTCCAACTTTATCATAGGTAACTTAATATCCATTCACATTAACCCATGAATCCGTATGTCTACATCAAAGATATAAATTACACGAATCATAGCGGTAAGTCATCATTATAACCGAGTATTACCTTCCATGTATTACGATGCAATCTCTCCCTTTAATACAAAACCTATATATGACATTTTATCATAATGAATAAGCCAGATGCTTATTCGGGTCCAACACACACAAACCAATAATGCATAAACTTAATAATTGTCATTCTCAAACTTAATGTATACACTTAAAGGAGGACAAATAAACAAATAAATGTTTAAGAGTTTAATACTAAAGTGATATTAATTGTTCATAGAGAAGAACCAAGTCCCATATGTTCAACATGATCTCTAAACAACTTTGGTGCAATTCCTTTCATCAAAGAATCCGCAATCATCAACTCTATGCTAATGTGTTGAATGGTTACTTCACCGGCATTCACGCGTTCCTTTAGTGCCAAATACTTGATGTCGATGTGTTTAGTTCGACTACCACTCTTATTATTCTTAGAGAAAAACACAACAGCAGAATTATCACAATACATCCTCAATGGCTTAGATATAGAATCAACGATTCTAAGCCCTGATATGAAACTCCTCAATCAAATACCCAGGGAACTCGCCTCGAAACATGAAACGAACTTGGCTTCCATAGTGGAAATAACAACCAAAGTCTGTTTTGCACTTCTACAAGAGATAGCACCACCGACCAACATGAAAATGTAACCGGGTGTTGATCTCCGAGAGTCAAGACAACCAGCATAATATGAATCCAAGTACCCAATGACCTCCAAGTCATCTGATCTTATGTATGTAAGCTTGTAATCCTTCGTACCCTGAAGGTACCTTATTACTTTCTTTGCAGCTTTCCAGTGGTAAATCCCTGGATTACTTTGATATCTTCCCAACATCCCCACAGCATATGCAATGTCCAGTCTTGTATAGACCTGAACATACATAAGACTTCCAACGGCTGAAGCATACGGGATGTTTTCTATTTGTTCCTTTTCCAAGTTATTTTTAGGACACTGGTCCAAGTTAAACTTGTCATCTCTCACAAAAGACGCAACACTAGGTGAACAATTTTCCATCCGGAATCTCTTAAGAATTTTATTAATATAGGCTTCCTGAGACAAACCCAAACACCACGAGGTCCTGTCTCTATGTATCTTAATGCCAATGACATAAGATGCCTCACCCATATCTTTCATGTCAAAATTCTTAGAGAGAAATCGCTTCACCTCATGCAACATACCCTTATCATTGGTTGCAAGCAAAATATCATCAACATATAGGACTAAAAAGCAAAAATTACTCCCACTGCCTTTATAGTGTATGCATTGATCCTTAATGTTCTCAATAAAACCGAATGATAAGATAACATCGTGGAACTTCAAATACCACTGTTGGGATTCTTGTTTCAGTCCGTATATAGATTTCTTAAGCTTGCAAACCAAGCTTGTTTCATAAACACATCTTTATCTAGATCTTCATTAAGGAAAGCCGTTTTCACATCCATCTGATGTAATTCCAAGTCAAAATGGGCAACTAATGCCATTGTTATGCGAAACGAGTCTCTTTTCGAAACTGGAGAAAAAGTCTCATTATAGTCGATGCCTTCTTTCTGAGTAAATCCCTTAGCAACCAATCTAGCCTTGTAACGCTCAATGTTGCCTAGCGAGTCTTTCTTGGTTTTGTAGACCCACTTACACCCAATGGCTTTCGCCCATTCAGGCAACTTGACTAGATCCCAAACACCATTATGTGCCATGGATTCCATCTCATCCTTCATAGCATCATACCACAACTTGGAATTACTACAAGTAATACCTTGCGAAAACGTTTTAGGGTTATCAGCGGCTTCAAAATCATAGTCAGATTCTTGTAAATACACAACATAATCACTAGATATTGCCGGTTTCTTAATTCTAGTTGATCTTCTTAATGCCACATCATTATCTTCTTGATGAAGTTGTTGCTCAATAACTTCAGATTAATGTTATGGGACTTGATCAATTGGATCAGCAGGATATGGTTCCTCAATGATTGTTATTTCAATGTCCTCCAAATCTTGATGGTTATCATGTGAAATAATCAATCTTTGATCAGTATTCGAAGTTTCTTTATGATCTTCTTCGAGAGCAAAGTCTAGAGGTTGATCACTCCCACTAATCAAGTCATTCTCAAGAAATTTGGCATTTCTTGATTCCACAATTCTAGTGCTATATGATGGACAATAAAACCTATAACCCTTGGACTTTTCGGCATAACCAATAAAACAACCGTTAATAGTCCTTGGGTCCAACTTTCTCTCGTGTGGATTAAACACTCTTATTTCAGCCAGACAACCCCAAACACGCATATGTTGCAAACTCGGTTTCGAACCATTAAACAATTCAAATGGAGTTTTAGAAACTGCCTTGGTCGGAACATGGTTTAATATATACACTGCTGTTTTAAGGGCCTCAGTCCACATAGATCGAGGAAGTTTGGAGTTGCTAAGCATACTCCTTACCATATCGATTAAAGTGATGTTTCTTCTTTCAGCTACACCATTTTGATCTAGTAAGCCAAGCATAGTGTATTGGGCCACAATACCATGCTCTTCTAGAAAACTCGCAAATGGACCTGGTGCTTGTCCATCCTATGTGTACCTACCATAATATTCTCCACCTCTAGCTGATCTCACGATCTTTATTTGCTTACCATATTGTTTCTCTACTTTAGCTTTAAAGATCTTGAAAGCATCTAGTGCTTCACTCTTATTATTAAGCAAGTAGAGATACATAAAGCATGAATAATCATCAATGAAAGAGATGAAGTATTTCTGACCATGCGAGTCCATCTCTGAACTGCAAATGTCTGTATGTATGATCTCTAATAAGCATGAACTCTTCCTAGCACCTTTCTTAGATTTGTTAGTTTGCTTACCCTTTATGCATTCAACACAAGTTTGAAAGTCGGTAAAATCAAGAGAGTCAAGGATTCTATCATTCACCAACTTCTCAATTCTCTTTATGGAGATATGTCCCAATCTCCGGTGCCATAACATAGAAGATTTATCATTCAAAACACTACGTTTAATACGAACATTTACTTGATCATGCAAGACATTATAAAGAAACATTACTCTGTAAATAAATTTGGAAAAGACTATCACATAATGCACCATTCCCAACAGGAGAAGAATTATAAAGCAAACGAAAATATGCTTCATAAAACTGAAAGGAATATCCTAATGGTACAATTTGTGAAACTGAAATTAAATTTCTAGAAAAACTAGGAATATAAAAGGTCTTTTCCAAATCTAAAACAAAGCCTGAATCTAAAACTAATCTACATGTCCTGGCTGCTTCTACATGTGAACGAATCTTATTCCCTGAATAAATAATTTATTCACTCTTCGTCGGTATGCTTCGACTTAAGAAGCGGTGCAAGGTATTAGAAATATGGATTGTAGTACTAGAATCAATCCACCAAGTGTTATGACAAACATCAACCATATTAGATTCATAACAAACGAAAGAAATTTCAGTACCTTTCTTCTCAAGATGAATTTTGAGTTTCAGACTATTCTTCTTCATGTTCTCTTTCTTCTTACAAAAGAAGCACTTGGACACCTTCTGGATCTGAACAGCTAATTTGCCTTTATCCTTGTTTAGGTTGGTTCGTCCTCTCTTCTTACCTTGAGTAGCCATATGTTTACTTTCACTCTTTTCTAATAACAACCTTTCCTCCTCTTGAACACACATGGTCAAAAGCTCATTAATAGACCTTTTATCTTTATGTGTGTTGTATGAGATTTTGAAAGCGTTATACTATTGTGGAAGAGAGTGCAAGATAAAGTGCACAAGGTAAGCGTCTGAAAAATCGATTTGTTCTAACACCTTAAGTTGAGCCGCTAAGTCTCTTATCCTCATGATGTGCTCTCGCATACCTTTAACACTTATGAGCTTTATGGATAATAATTTGGTCATGAGAGTGCTAGCAAGAGCATTATCTGAAGATTCAAATTGATCATCAATTGCCTTCAGCAAATCTCTTACATGTGCACAATCAGGGATTGAACCACGGATACTAGCAGATATACGTGTCTTAATGTACATCATGCTCAAGCGATTAGATCGCTCCCACAGTTCATACAAGGCAATAGCAGCAAGAGTGCTATTGTCTGTCGGTATAGGTGGTTCATCATTCCTTATAGCATAGTAAAAATCCATGCGTCCCAACTGGAGGAGAATTAACTCCTTCCAAGTTTTGTAATTATCACCCCTTAACATAGGAACATGACATTTTTCATCAAAAGCATCTGATTGCATAGCTACAATAAACAAAATAACATACATATCATTCTTACTATTCAAGGCAATAAAACAAGTTGGTATGCTTACCAATGCAAGCCATACCGAAAACAAAACATGAATCAATTTGTTATCACAATCTGCATGTGGGCAAAGATATAGATACAAAATAAGACTCATAACCACCGATAAAACTAATGGATAATTAAAATTCCTTAATACTTGTGGGCGACTTAGGAAATAAAAATTAACTATTATTCTATCCTGATTAATTACAAATATAACAAAATCCCTGTGGGGTAAAATCATTATATCAAATATAATTAATCACAATTTGCCACCTGATAAAACTAATAAATAATTAAAATTACTTAATACCTGTGGGCGACTTAAGTAATAAAAGTTATTCATTATTTTATCCTAATTAATTATGAGAAATATAATAAAATCCCTGTGGGGTAAAATTATTATATTAATCATAATTAATTACAATTCATTTCATTTAAGCTAGATGCGATCAATTACCCTCACAATATGTAATCAATAATTTTTATAGAAATAAAATTATGAATATTGTGGCCACTTCATAATTAACAAAAATTCATTCGATCACATGACAAACCAACTATATACATGAATAAATTCAATGTAAATAATTAATTATACAAATTATAATTAGTATACTTAATGCATGAAAAATTCATACAAATAAACCTGGAATTTAAATAAACAACTAAACAGGGAACTACATGCAAAATATACCTAAGTAAAGTAATTTTGCAAAGACATCCATTAAACTATTTTATTTAAAAGCATCCTTCAAATTAATAAATTAATAAAAGAAATAAACTTTAGGGGGG
The DNA here is from genome assembly GCA_020875875.1 of Dioscorea alata. Taxonomy (NCBI): domain Eukaryota; kingdom Viridiplantae; phylum Streptophyta; class Magnoliopsida; order Dioscoreales; family Dioscoreaceae; genus Dioscorea; species Dioscorea alata. Next base: position 12,600,169 of record CM037021.1, read on the forward strand.
AAAAAAGAAACAAACCCTAAATTTTCTTCATGGTCAGCCGTCGCCACTGGCTGGATCACCGCCGACTGGCCGGCGGTGCGCGCGCGGCCAGGCTGGCACGCACCTGCGCTCGGCTGGCCAAGCACGCCCAGGCGGCATGGGTGCGCACGGCCTGGGCGTGCATAGGCCGCCCGCGTCCAGTCCGCGCGTGCAGGGCCAGGCCTGCGCGCTACAGGGCCAGAGCGCTGCAGGGCCACGCCCGCGCACTGCCGGCCTACTCGCAACCAGCCAGCACGCACATGTGTGGCCCACCGCGGCCTATCTGCGGTCTTGTCCATAGTGGGTTCGATTTTAGGCCTAATACCCAAATCTTTCAAACCCTAAATTAGCCTAATTTATTTCATTATAAACATGCGTAAACATTAATGGGTTTAGTTCATACAAGCCCTAAGTCATACATGTTTATTATAATTTATATGAAATAATGCATTAAATTCAAACAATGTGTAATTTGTAAATAACACATACATGTTAGAATTTAATCATGCTAGGCAGAGGTATTAAAACAGGCTTTGATACCAACTATTAGAATTTAATAAACTTAATTACGACATCTATGTCGTATATTATCTGTGGAAGCAGGATCACTTACCTCCAGCTATAGCAAATTGTTGAAGACGACGAGAGCCTTTAAGTCCACGTTTGAATTAACCAGGGACTCTTCCAATCTATCCCGTCCTCTCCCACCGATGGAGCTAGGTATTTGCAAGAACGATAAATTGGGGACCCCTGGTGCTGTCCTATATATAATCCTTACCATCAAAGGATTAATTCTACTTAAAACTTAAGTAAATCATTATCCAAAGTGCCAATTAGAGTTAACTTAGGGCTTCTATTAGATAAAGTCATGGACCACTTTATATATAGTTTGAATTCAGGTTGGATTAATATTATCACAAATTTAATTCAGAATAGAACTCAAACTAACACTTTGAATTAGTAAATTTCTAATTACAAAGTTTAAAGTGATAAAAATAAGTTATTGTTATGTGTCTGTTTATACTAGTTAACCAATTCTTAAAGATTAGAACTAGTATTGACCTTTGGATGTTAGAGGGTGAGCAGGACTCTTAATTAATGAAACTAATGAAACTAGTATAGCAATAAAGACATATTATAACAAGCATTGCACTTAATAGAAACATAGAATTTTGCCGCTTCAACAAGAATGATTTTGGAACTCTTTCTTTTAATTTTTTATGAATTGGATAAAACACATGGTCATAATAGTACTAAACTTGGCGACAAACCTCTTACTAAAGATTAAGCAAGTGTTGTGTGTGGTTTATCTCCAATTCTAATAAAAAGAACTATGTGGTTTAAAATCACTATTAGAACTCCAAGGTATATACACTAATTTATGGTTTAAATAGAGAGGCACCTTCTTGTATTCACAATCCGTGGGGATTATTGGTAGTTTTGTAGAATGTTGAAAAATAATATCTCACATATCTAAGTAATGCTCAAATTAAAAATAAAGAGATGCATCAATTAAATATAAAAGGTAGAAGACTCATATTAGTCCTTCTATTATAGTGAAAGAAATCTATTCAAAAAGATGTGACTATTCAATATTTATAAATTGAACGTTGTGTTATATTAGTTAAAAAGATCTGTTATATCCTAGAGACCCAACAACAAACTTTTTAATTATTGAGACGCCATAAATGCCTGTGAGAGAGAGAGACCTTGATAGATAAAGAAAGGCAATCAGCAAGCTTTTTATTATTGAGACACAAAGGGGGGATCTTTTTATTATTGAGACACAAAGAGTGGAGGGGGACCTTTTATTATTGAGACACAAAAGGGGGGGCCTTTTTATTATTGAGACACAAAGAGGAGCGGGAGACCTTTTATTATTGAGACACAGGGGGGATAGAGAGAGAACTTGATAGATGAAGGCTATCAACAAGTTTTTTATTATTGAGCCACCATAAATGTTTTTCATATATAGTGGGGCAGGTGTGGCTTTGTTTCCACAACACCATTCTCCTTGAAACAACAATGATGGTGCTCCTGATGGGTGGTAGTAAAAGGCTGTTAGTTGAAATATATTTGATACTTTTTGGCATGAAAATATGGTGGATATTTTATTATATTAAGAAAAATAATGTTTTTGTTTTATTGTTAGTAAAAATAATTTTATAATTTTTAATATTATTAGTAAATATATATATGTTTTGTTTATATAAGGACCACTAGAGTATTATTTTAAGTGTGAGACAGAGTATTGTAGTAATTAGATTTATTTGATATATTGTTTTTTTTTTTTTTTTTTTTTTTTTTTTGTCTTATAAATTTTTCTCTATCAATGGCCTATGGATCATGATTATTACTTTTGTTTTAATATTTTTATGATTATAAAAACCCTTAAAAGAACATTACAACCTTAACACCGTGCATAAATTTGGTGCACTATATATGGAGGTTAACAAAAGAAAGCGGTGGACTTTCTATGGTTATAATAAAAAAAAAGTTAATTTAAATATAAAAATGTAAAAAAGGAAGGGGTGTAATGCATTTTTGCTTTTTCAATTATACTTAGATGTACAAATTTATATTCACATATATATCCACATAAAATGTTCACATTAATATTTGTACGTCATACTCACACACTGACACAATATTTCATGTTTGCACATACACATTCATAATAGTTCATATTTGTATACATATCGCTATAAAAATTCACATTTTTAGATGTGTCTTATAAAAATTTTGTAAAAATACAAAAAAAAAACTCATTTTTATTTATGCAAAATAATGACAGTTTTTTTTCTAGATTCAATGACGTGTGGTTTTGCAGATTTATAACCTATATGGCATAAAAAATATTTTTTTTTAATTTTATTAATTTCTCTCAAAATTTCATTAAATAAAAATAAATTAATTAATTAAAAAAATAAAAAAATGAATTTGTAAGAAATGATGAAATTAAAAATGAGAGTAATTAGAAGAAGAAAAAATAAAATAAAATCTGTATAGGTGACGAGGATGACTAAATTATTCGTAAAGTGTGATGAGAAGAATAAATAAAATTTTCTTTAATCAAGTACCCGGATAATTAGAGCTATTTTGAAAGATACAGAAGCCAATAAATAAATTAATAAATAAAATAAAATAAAGAGAAAAAATCTATGCATTTGCATCAACGGCTTTTTGATCTATTGGTATCCGATCTCTTACGTTGGGTATTCGTTTGAGGAAAATTTAAAATTGAACTCCAAAATCTATGCAAGATGAAAATATTGTTTGTTGAATGTACTTCACATCTGCCCACATCTTTGATACATGTTTATGCACATTCATGATACACACTTGTCACATTTTATATAAAAAAAAACTTATATAGATGGTACATACATATAGACTATTGCAGCAGTAACATAGAAAGTAAGAGCACATGGTATAGTTTAATTGACCAAGTGTGAATAAGGATCAGACTTCTCAAAAACAAAATCTTATTAAGCTACCCCACTGTGATTGATTTTGAGAAATAAATCAAAAACAATTAATGAATGGCCGTAATATCAACTTGGTGATGATTAATTGTTGCCAGGTCACATTGAATTTGGTTTAGATTTATGTCTCTTTCTTGATTGGAAATGAGATCAAGACAAGGCATCATCATTGACAATGTGTTCACAACAATGTTATCAGACCCGACTCGGGCATCGACCCGGTCTAGGTTTCGGGTCTCGGGTCAATTGATTCAACCACCAGGTCATTCGGGTCAATACTGGGTTAATAAAATTATTTTTAAATATTAATTTTTAAATTATAAATAAGTTTTTAATTCTATAATAATATATAATATTCATTTATTAGTTATTAAATAAATAACTTGAAGGAAAAAAAATAAATTGTAAAAATACATGACAAGCATAAAACCAATACATAACAAAATTTCAAAATTCAAGCTACACATGACTATTCCACAACACAAGCTACCAAAGACCTCCAAAACTTATCAAAATCTCCTCTTAGGTTTTCATTTTAGGGTTTATTTAAATGAATTACATCTTTACCCTCCAACATATAAAAAAAAATAAAAAAACTAAAGGATGAAGAGGCCATTTTATAAACAAGCATTGACCCGCCCAGGTCATTGAAACCAGGCTGGGTCACCGGGTTTGGCCGGTTCACACCGGGTTGATTGCATGTCCGGTCTAATTAGACACCCGAACCGGTTTAGTCACCGGGTCACCGGGTCGACCGGTAGAACCGCCGGGCCGGTCCGGGTTTGATAACATTGGTTCACAGTTGATTGGTAGATTTTGTTGTAAACTTATTTTAAAGAAAATTACAAAATTTATGTTTTATTATGAATGAAAATAAACTCAAAAGTAAAATAAAATAAAAATATAAAATATAAAATATAAAAAATCTTTTTAAAAATTCACTTGCAAACATGGTAACATCTTTTTAAACTAATTCTTTTGGTTTCCATAATATCGGATATAATGACTAAAATGTCTATACCTAAAATAAGAAAGTAAATTTAAAAAAATTGAATCAAATTTTGACATGTACCAAAAAAAAGTGGCTAAAAATATGCAAATCTAAGGTTAAAAAAATAAAAAATAAAATAAAACAAGTTTCCAAATCAAACTTTATATATATATATATATATATATATATATATATAATAATGGCACAACTTCCATAATAAGGTAGCCAACAATTCTTCCTCCTTCCAGCTCAAAAATCAAGAGTTTAAATCATATTAATTGTTTGTCCGCATTTCTTAAAACAAATAAATAAATAATGATGATTAAAATACTTAAATCCACATTAAAAAATAATAAAACATGTTCTTTGATCATACTTTAATGTATATGTTTCATCATGATGCCCTACTTCAGGAGTGGAGCCAAAAATTGCAAGGAGGGGAGCACGTTACAAACTTTTTTTTTAAAAAAAAAAAATCAATTAACAAAATATTTATAAATTCAAATTTCAAAATAATACAATAAATATAATATTTCAAAATACAAAAATAAAAATACTGCTAATCACGGAGCTAAATTTTCAGATTTTGCATGTTTTGAAAATATCATAAAATTATTTTTTTTTATCAATTTTCGCAAACATTTTTCGCTCAATATAGTATACTATCAAATTGTTCAATCATTCATCACATATTTTATTTTGCAATTTTGTTTTGATGATATTCATTATTGAGAATGCCTTTTCAACTATTGTTGTTGCCACTGGTAAGATCAAGGTAAATTAATAAGACGATAAATTAATGGAAAAGTCAATAATTTATTAGTTTGAGTCATCTTCAGATCAAGACTTGCAAGTCATGATAACTTGAAAACTAAGAATTTCTTCTCACACCATGAATGCACATGTGAAGTTGCTCTTTCAAAATAAGATGGTCAGATGTGGAGAAATCATCAGAGTAAATCTAAGCAATTCGAAGAAGTATACCATGATTGATTCTGAAAAAAGAGTTATCGAATCAAGACAAGCAATGCATTTCAATGATTTTGTAGAAGTTTCATTAGACCGGTTATTCATCTCAATATTAAATAAATCAATTACAATAATAATGATCGTAGCATGATAATGATGGTAAGAAGTGAGCGATTGCCCTTCACGCCTAGAACTGGTATACTATATTCCATATTGGGCTCTAAAACTAACATTACAATACAATAGCTCCCAACTTCTAAAAATGCATCTCATCAATCATCTTTCAAGTCTTGCTTAAGTTCTTTCACAGTCACAATCAAGCTCATTACATTAACAATGTTTTGATCTTTCTGCTAGAAAGCATTTGATGCTGGATTATTGCTCACATTCTCTAACACTTCTAATACTCATTCCCACATAGCAAATATGCGGATTAAAGTTGTATGATGTGAGCTCCACCAAATATCACCATATTTTGCAAGATTAGTCTCTTGATGCTGGCCTATTCCTAAAAATATTTCACCTTTCTCTAATTTCTTCATAATTTTATCATAGTGCTTTTGAAACAACATATCTCTTCTTTTATATGAAGCACCCACAATGTCACAAACATAATTACATAGCTAAAGAAACCACTAACAACCAAAATGCTCCTAGCATGTAGCAACGAAAATGACAACCAACTACAATTGGCTGGCAAAACAATAGACATAAAATGCAAATGGATTTTTATTTAAAATCAGTATATTCAACCTATTAAATTGCCTTTCATATTTGAGGCTTTGTCATATCCATGCCATCTCAGTCTAGAAATGGATACCATAACGGGAAAATAATCCATCAAAAGCTACCTTTAATGAAGGGCCTGAAGTATTAGCAACATGTTCAACAATAATAAATATTTCAATTACCTACCCTTGCTTGTTCACAAACCTCACAGTCAAGACCATTTGCTCTTTTTCTAATTTGTCACAATACTTATCAAGAAGTTTAGAGAAATGACTATCTCCAATCTCATTAATAATGCCCCCCATGGTCACTTCTGTACAAGCCCTCACCAACTCTTTTTGTATTTTGGAGAAGTTATTTGATTATTTCCAAGAGTATTTTAATTAATCACACGACCAACACTTTCAACTTTCTTTCCATAACAATTCAATATCTCCAGAAAGTTGTCTCTATTTAAAGAACTAGAAAATTCATCATGTCCACAAAAAAGCAAGATCTAGCAATAGAAAAATCTAACAAAACATAAAATAACAGTAACATGAGATCTATGCAATCTCCATTTCCCTACTATGCGAAGAAAACACATGCGACAGGCTTTGCCTCTAATTTCTGAAATCCTCACAATTTCACCTTGCATTATTGTGAATGCTATTAACTTCACCAACATGATTAGTGAAAACTTCCATTGCCTTCTTCTAATTACTAAACCTTATCATTGTGAAGGCATCAATCCCAAGTTTATCACCCTTTGGCTGCTTAAAAAAAATAAGAATAGAGATAATAAGTTTCATTTTTCTCCACACTACATTCCAACCAATCAAATTTTTGAAACCACACTTCTTTAAAACTTCTCAAATCTTTTTCTTACTGTTTTCGAGTAAAATTGTGGCCAACTGGTTGACATGGACCTATCAACAGACACTCCCTCCTCATTTGATCTCTGATTTCTACATCATATTTCTCAATTGGATCATAAAACCTTAGGTCGGCAATAATATCATTCGGATCAAACTCAACATGGCTTTTTTTTTGTACAACAGTACTTACGTCAGCAACTAAACTCATTTTTTATTCAATACTATTTTGGCATATATTGAAAAATCTCTCCATATCTATAAAATTGATTAAATTAAATATATAAATAAATTGAATTAAATCATAAATTCATATATTGGCCAATCAAATATGTGTAACACTAAATTAGATGCTTTATCCTGATCATATTGAACTAAGTTTACACCTTAACTCATAATATAGTTTTTGTAATTATATATATATATATATCCTCTTTGAGTTTATCTAAATTAAAACTCTAGTATAATCTTAAAAAATTCTGAGAACAATAAGAAAAAATAGAAAAATAATTATAATTTATCATTATTTAAAAATAAATATTTTTATCTAAATGTAGATTTCCATATGGTTATAACATATAACTAGAGAAACGTAAATAGCATTTTAAATTAAAAGAATTTCTTATTTAACAAATTCATGGGTGGGCATATGTACATAAACTTTTTTTTTTAAGTGATAAGTTCCATTTAAATTAATAGTATTTTTTGTTTACAAATAAACTTCTCATTCTTTTATTTATTACTAAATCACAAATTTTGCTTTTAATACTCCTCAAATCCCTAACTTAGTTAACATACCACATTAATCCATGACAATTCACAAACATTTCAACAAATTTCCTCGAACTCTCTACATTATAACTTCCAAAAGAAATCTCATAAATGAGAGAGAGGAAAAAAAAAAACAGACAAACACATAAAAACATTCAACTTCAAAATAAAAATAAAAAAAAAACATAGCTTCATCTCCTCAGGATAGTTTGATCTATGTTGGAGAGGTCAGAGAGATCAGAGCTTCACCTAATTGCTGAAGAGACCGGAAAGATTGGCTGAGAATTGAGCAATTGTAAGAGGCAAGTGGTTATTTCAAAATTTTGTATTTTATCAAGTATTGATGTGTGTGTAAAAATCACGTGAGATATGGAAGGAGATGTTTCTTGAAACCAGCCGCTCACGTTTCCATCTCTCAATGGCCAAGAATTAAATTGCTTAGATAATTGCTTTGACCTGCCACGCTTCGGGAGAATGTTGACCCACAGATTAATGAAGAACAACCACCAACCAAGGGGATGACAGCTGGACAAGGGTGGAGCCATGGAGGGACTCAAGGGGAAGGGGGGCTCGGAAGGGACTAAAGGTAGGGGGACCCTTGTCCTCGCCAATAATAGGGGGACAGCAAGGGTGGAACCGTGGAGAGACATGCTGGGAAAGGGTGTACGGGTGGAGAGAAGGGGGCCCATTGACCGGCCGACGAAGGGGGATGTGGGCGGCCAGCCCAAGTAAGTTTCTTTTAATAATAATTTTTTCCACATGTGCATAATTTCCCTATTTTTATTTATAAATATTTGTATAAATTAGTAATTGAAATTGTTGGATCTACAAATTCCTTTGTTTGACTAAATGTATTTAGAGCTGATTTAGAGACGATTCTTATGATCATCAAGGGGGGGGGGTGTTATGTTTATTATGAAGTCATTAAATAAAATGCTTGATTAATATTTTAAAAAACACAAGAAGCAAATAGATATAATTAATGTGAGTAAAACACGATAATAATATTTTTTTACTCAATATTAATAATCACTTAAGTAAATAATAGAACTCGTACTTGCGTGTGCTATAGGGTGAGACATGTCACCTTGTGTCACAAAGGACCATTAATTATGACTCTTGAGATTGTGAGGATTATTCTTCTCTCAAAGTAAGTGAAAACATAGTATAATTGGATCTACATACTATTTGAAATGTGAGATAACCATCTCTAAGTGACGAGAACTTATCTTGGGGCTATCGTGCTGCATACAGTTTTTATTTTGAGTAGTGAGTTTCAATTTATATCATTTTGGTTATACAACTTTAATCTATGTTCATTAGGAGGGTACCCAAGTGATCTACTATAAATTGATGACACGTATGCCGATTTGCCATGCGAGGCACATATGCAGACATGACATGTTCATAATGGAGCCACGTTGCCTCTTATACAGACACGTTAGATGCCATGTCAACGGTTTTTAAATAACTTCTTTAGATAGCTCGCACCCTATTTTTCACCCAAATGACAGTAGTTGCCTTTAAGTAAGTGCATCTGCTTTCCAAGTGATTCGGATACATCTTTCTTCTTGAGACCAAGGCCTCCATGTCAGGAGACCAAAAAACCCTTGTAGCCACTGAAGCAAGAAGACTTGTTAGTAGAGTATCTAATGATGGCGTTGTAGGGTTTCTCCCTCGTATCTCCCAACTTCCAATTGAATAGAGCCCTTTTGTCTTGTTGGAGTTGTTGAAATATGAGGTGCGACTGCGGCATCATGATAGAGCCATGATGGCTTCTCGCAAGTGACCAAGTTGGAGTGAGGGAAATTGAATATGATAATCAAACAACTAAACACATTTGGCTTCTATGGACTTCTCTTTGTAAGGAGAACATTTAATTAAGAACCATTTAATATAAAACTAATAAAAGAAAAAATGCATTGAATGTTCAAAATGTGTACACTACAGAAAAGAACTATTGAAATTTGTAAGGTATATCAACAGTTCTTGTCATGAATTTGTATACTTTCATTAAACATAGAAAAGATCTATCAAAAGATTATAATGAGTAAAATATGAAAAGAATAAAATGAGTAACAATGTGTAAAATAAGTAAAATAAGTCAAAATGAGTAACAATGTATAATAATATGAACCTGCAAAAAATTAAAAAGAAGTCACACTATATGCACAAATACCACTCAATATCCAAACATGATGATGTATATGTAGAGATTGGGTACGACTCTTGAAAGAGGGAGTAGGGAGGTACCGGACAATCTAGAGAGGGTAGTATTCTTTGTATGTGAGAGAGTGACAAGTGTGTTTTGTACTCTTCTATCTTTTACCCCTTTTTAGTGGATTGTTGATCTCCGGGCATGGCCCCCCAGATGTAGGCAAGTGGATGCCGAACTGGGTTACCAACGTCTTGTGTCTCCTCTTTGTGGTTTGTGTTTATTTTTCTTGAGTGCTTAAGTGAGTGAGTGTTCCTCTTATTTCACAAACCCTAACCGACGGAACTAACAGAAAATTTACTTAATTCTTTGATGCTAATCATTGAATATGTCGATATTGCATTATACTAATCTTACTTGTGACATAGGTTTTGATTGAATATGTAATTAAGTGCTATAGTTTTCTCATTGTGTTTGGTTCCACTTAGGAAATTTGTTATATGATGTGCACAAAAACTAAATTAGCTTGTAAAAAGCAAAGTGAACCCAACCAATCTGGTCAAATATAGACCTGATGGAAATGTTCCTCTAAGAACTAAGAAAATTGCAACCATAGAGTCATTGCTAAAACCTTGTCAAAAATAAGAAATTAATACAACCCTGTGTCATTTACTCCTACATTGTAAAGATGAACCTAAAGTACTTACATCATTAGTGTTGGCTGATCCACAAGCCACAGATGTTTTCTCAGGCTTGCCATTGGTTGCTTCATACCATAAACACTTATATGCTCATTTCCATTTTTATTTTTTCTCTATTATATATGCATAATTAAGAAACATTACTATATAAAATAAAATACAGAAGAAAAAACTCACAAATTAGTGCTAAGTTGAGTACCTACATTCCATGAATTCTCTTGTTATGGGTTGGAACACCACAGATGTTACAAGCAATTTTAATCCCCTTCATGCTAACCATATATTTCATTGGTGAAGCCAATTACCTCCTCCACTTCTTTCATCCTAAGCAAGGCAAGGTTTTCCTGCCTTTCCTCTTGTTTACAAGCTTAGGTGGAATCATGGGGCCTTGGTTACTCTTAGGCCAACAATCACTATCCAACATATAGGACTAAAATTGCATGACAATAGGCAACCTCAATTGACTACCACCTTCAATGAGTACATGTTCTCTTTTTTTATCAACTACAAATTGCCCATCATGCCCCATAACTTGATACCTATCTCCCCCTGACCAAGTTGTTGCATAAGACCAACTCATTGGCTTTGCCTTCTCTATTTTTTTTTTAAATCCCAGGACAGTGCAAGGTTATACACCTTTGTATGACATCCCTTCTTCTTTGAATTCTAATAATCAAATTTGCCCTAATGATTTCATTGAGTTTAAATGTAACCTTGGTTCTAGCTTCAAGTATTTGCCTATAAAGCATTCACATAAGTTATTCAAAAGGATGTCACTCTTAAATTGTGTTCTTAAATATGACCTAGTCCAATGTCTTCAAGAACCCATCATTTTCCGAGTACATGACATTTAGGGAATCCATTTCCTTGTTATAAATAGGAAGATAACTTTACCCTAGCATATTTCCATTGCTGGTTCTTAAGGGCTTTTCCCCTGAAACTTTTCCTTGTTATATTTATTATTGGGGAATAATTATTGTGGTGTAGGTATTAGATCCCATGTCTACAATTATTTGACAAACCATGATCCAACAAGAAAAAAAAAAAAAACAACAACAACAGACACAATGCACCAACAACTTATAATATACTACTTGAGAAATTAATTTACACCAATGCTCAGAGAACTTACCTTTTGCTTGTCACACATGAAAGGCCAATGATAGCATGTGCTTGATGATGCACAAAATCATTTTCATCTATTCCCACAACTAAAATCAATCATCCTCTAAATAGGCCTTTGAGGAAGCGCCCATTGATGAAATCTCCCGCAAGTGTACGGGGTCGTCAAGTAATACCTCTCGTGCGGGCACGAGAGGGTGGTATTCACTGGGCCCAAGGAGCTACCCTTACTTCCTCTTTACTCATTGTTTAACCTACCAAATCACTCGAGAGCACTAATGACTAACAAAATTAAACTAGCAGGTAAAATGCGGAAATGCCGAGTATAAGTGTAAAAATCCAGGGATGAAGGTGGTCCCGGATGTGGGTCCCCTTGGGGTTACTAAAGGTTGCAAGAATGCCAGACAAGCTAAGCATGCAATGGTTAAGCCCAAGAGAAATCCAAGAATGGACTATCCCGATGGTCACGGTAATAATCCCTAATCCAATACGAGTATTGGCGCGGAATCTCTTCCTGCCAAATCCTCCTACGATTGCATTACACGCAAGGAATTCTCTAATTAGAGCCAGGACTCAACCTAGGTCCAGCCCTAATAATTGGAGGGGTACGAAACACCCGATGGTCACGGCGAGTTCATACAAAATTCCCTAATAAGCAAGGTGAGTCTAATACATGGGCGATGGTCACGCGCCGAGTACAACCTAGAAGTTGAAATACAGAGTTCTAATATAAGATCAACACATCAAAAGTACACCAAGCTTAAATCATAAACCAACCACATGCATTAGCAAATCAAAGCAAACTACAACACATGTTCACCCCAAGGTTCACCGACATCCGGTGACCTTGGGGTTTAGCCGTCCATACAAGAAATAACACAAGATAAATCCATGGAAAAAACTAATAAAAACATAGAGAAGACTCCCTCAATCAAAGAGAACAAGGAGAGACGAAGAGGAATGCAGATAGCTTCCACGAACGCCGCAAGAAGGGGCGGCTTCCCTCGTCGTCTCCAAGCTCCTAAATGATGGAATCGTTGAAATTCTTGCCCAATAACGTTCTCTCCTCGATTCTCCTCCTCTAGATCGCAAGATTCGGCCTCCAAAAGCTCCGGTGAAGTCGCCTCCGCCGAAAGCTCCAAGAAAAGTGTGTAAAAAAAAAGTGTCCTTCCAAATGTGCCCTAGCTTTCCTTAAAACATGTTCGCCCCGAGCCATGCTGGCAGTGTGCGGGCACACAGTGCCAGCACGGTTCACTGTCAATTTTCTCAATAAAACCGGGTCGCGCTACAGTGCCCAGCTGTAGTACTTTCGCTACAGTAAAATTACTACATCACTTTTGCTACAGTACTGGCCATGAGTTCAGTTAGTTGTGTGGCCGTCGTTTTCTGAACGACACAACTTTCTTGCTACAGTACCGCTACAGTGACAATGCTTCGAAAATGCGATTTTTGATGCCGATTTCATTCCAATTGCGTTCTCGAGCCCATTTTGGCTTCTTTATGACTTGTAACAAGGAAATAACCGATTTAGGCGAAAAACGGGCATCGATTCATCTAAAATAGCTTGTCAATGTACACAAAACTAGCATAAAAATACATACATTTAGACTCTTATCACCCATCTATTGAAATGTTGCTTGTGTATCCTGCCAGGTACACTACTCTCTGTAGAGATAAGTAGACATATATAACTTTAAAATTCTCTACATCTAAACATCACTATTGACCTTGGATGTGTCCTCAATAGCTCAAGTTTGTAGTCATACAACTTGTTCATCTGATAATGCTCATCACCATGTATAAGGCTTTTTGGAGGATATAGAGACACACATACATACATACAAAAAAAAAAAAAAAAAAAAAAAAAAAGAAGAAGAAGAAGAAGAAACACACACACACACACATTATAATCTACATTGAATTCTTACTAAAATGAATACAAACACTACTTTCTTACAATGCATTTGGTCCTTCAAGGCTTGAGCTTACTTATGTCAGCCTCCAAATTGTTCTTAATAGCTTAAAAATAATCCCAACTACAAACTATGAAGGATTTGCCCTAAATTGTTCCAAGTAGGTCTACATAATCCAGTGTGCACTCATATGCCTGATATTATGGTCTCTGGCACACTCATTCTTGAGAATCCCTGACTCAATTTGAGTTGTGGTATTGTCTTTAACCATAAGTGAAGTCTATAGATATAAAAGGCAGTGTTGCTTGCAAAACACCTTGCACCTCTTTTTGAAGTTAGGCCTGAAGTTCATGACACATATATTCTTATTGCCATAATTCTTAACTATCTCCTTTAACTACTTGAAACTATTGAACTTCATTCCAATCTTGAAATGGGTGCCCTTCATATCAAAGTTCTCATTAAATTTTACATATCTAGTTCTACTTAGATCTAGTTCTTCCTCATATATTAAAGAGCATGAATATAACTCTTTAAATGCACCATTGTCATATTTACCTTCACATTCAACCTTACCATGATCACTACTTCTCTACTTCCTTTCTGTGCATCCATAGCTACTTCCTCTTCTTCACTATGGAAGTTATACTATGAATCATCTAGCTCATTGTCCTGATCCACTTCCTTTTGCTTGCTTTGTTTCCTAGGTAATGCAACCTTTAGGTTACCATCTTCTTGCACAACTTGTTCTTTTACATTCTTTTTTTTTTTCCAAATCAATATTTCCCTGTTCCATACAATTAGCCCATCATTCATACTAGAAATCACCACCACATTATTGTTGTTGTTTGCATCTACCATAGAAACTTCAACATACACATTTATCATGCTAGTGCAGTTGATATTCAAAGCCATTATCAAAGCATATGTGTCAACTTTTATTTCTTTCAAACCCTTCTTCTCACTTTTAAGATCTAACCACCATACTCTATTACCTTCCGTATGTAATCTCATTTCCTCTACCATGCCTATGATTTCTAATCCAAACATTTTATCTACTCAGCAATAATCAGTATATCTAGCTACTATAAGGTCTTCCCACTTGTGCACATCACCAAGTGTATAATACATCATTATTGTGAAATACTTGGATTTAAGTGCTGAAATAAAATAATCCAAATGCTAATCAACCAGCTCACTTCAATAAGTTGAAAATAACACTAACATTTGTAATATGAAATAAAGTTGTCTAAATGGTAAAAGCTTACTTCAATAGGGATACTAACAATCCTAGTATGAAATAAAATTGCCCAACTGTTGCATAATCTTTTTTATCACATGGAAAAAGTGCATGCCAATGGTATTAAGATGATACTAGACTTTAGGATTTTGTTTTCTATAACAATCAACATGTAATAGTGTGAGTCTAATCAATTCAATTAAGTAAAAAAAGTTTAGGATGATACATATTATGAGGGATATACTTATTAGTGTAAACAACAATCATGATCTCAATAGTAGGATGTGGTAAAGGATTTATAAAGAAATTGGGTTGATAGAGGATTTATAAAGAACCATGTTCTACAAAAATGGCATTTAAAGCATCCATTTCCTTGTTACTCTTATTATTATTGCACATCAATGTAGTATTAATTGCTTACCCTCATCACTGAAATATATCATAAAATAGCTTTTATACATAAAACCACATAAAAATATACATGGTGTTACTAAAATTATTATTTCATAGTAATGGGAATATGGAGTTGTGGTATACTAATTTTAAAACATTTTCATGAGAAATAATCATAACATCCCATCTTGAAGCTAACATCAACAATTTTGGACACATAATATATTCGGATACACATTAATAATGTTGTACATCAAATAATAAGACAAGTAAATTGATGAGTATCTAAAATTCTCCATATCCTAGTAACATTGCCCTATACTAACTAGATAGTTAATACTTAAATAAGATGGAGATATCAAATTGATTATTAAGGAGGTTAATGATATATACTATACCTTAAATATTTCAGTGCCTAACCATATACAGGATATTTGTGTATTTATAATTACTGCTAAATTTTGAACACTATGCCTTAAATATTTGACAACACAAATTGACACCAAGAGATACTTTTAAGAATGTGGAGAACTAAAGTCTTAATTTTTCTAATTGCATTGGAAATGTGTATGCAATATTTCACTTGATCAAAATAGCTACTCATAGTTGATATTTGAAACTGTTAGTGCAATCTTGCTATGAATACATCTCGATTTTGAATTTTTATCATTTTGGTCACTTAACTTTAATTTCTATTCACCGAGAGGGTACCAAGAGGATTCCAGAGAGAATTTGATGGCATGCATGCTAGATTTTCCACATTAACACCAGTTCACCCTTCCATTTGCATACGCGGATACGACATGCCATTAAAAGGAGCATGTGGCCACTCTTATTGACATGGCACATCCACATCAGCTTGGAGAATTGGTAAATAAGAATGGCCACATGTCTCTCTTTGGTGATGTGGAATATCCACATATGCAAATGACGCATGAACTAGTGTTGAAATGACAAATCCGCTATATATGCTATCAAATTCATACCGCAATCCCCTTAGTACCCTACAAGTGAACACAAATTAAAGTTAAGTGACCAAAATAATACAAATTAAAGCTTGATGCACAAAATGAAAAATGACTATAGTACAAACCCCACCCAAAAAATTTACCCAATTTGGGAAAATGGTGAGATGCACAACCATTTCTTAGGAAATGTCTAGATGACAATTATATTTCTCCATACTTGCTTTACTACAACTTTAATCAAGGACAAATTTTAGAGTAAATATGGAGACATTTTGGGCTTTTCTTCATCTTATATACTAGGGCAAGCCTACCATGGATCTGCAATTTGTTCATCCCAAATCTTATTTTAAAATTAAATTATAATGGTGGAAACCCTAACATAGATGTCCATTCCAAATTTTATAGAAATTAATGAAACAACTTATGATAACTTGGTGGTTCTTTTGTAGGCAGTCTTCTAAATCAAGTATTGTCATGAAGTACCAAGGGTTGTCGCAATTCCTTTTGCTATCACCAGTGACTGAGAGGGCTCCATGATCTCCAAATGTGGAGGTCTTGGTCTTGAGAAAAAGGAATAAATATTGAGCATGCTCAGAGGGCGGATTCTTTCTCTCAAAAGCAAGGGTTGTCAATCCGGTGAGAAGAGGGAAGATGGGGGTAGGATGGAGCTCTTAGGAAGAGTTCTTTACAGAACAGTTATTGTGGCATCAGATGTGTCAGTATAAGAGGTCACCTGGCTCCATGACAAATGTGTCATGTCTATGTATGCACCTGACATGCTAAATCATCATTGAGTGGCCAATCTGGTGTGCATATCATCAATTTCTAGCTAGAATCACTTAGACACCCTCCTAATGAACATAAATCGAAGTTGGATAACCAAAATGATATAAATTGAAATTTAGTGTTCAACATGAAACTAACCATAAGACAATACTTGCCCAAGAAAATTACCTACTAAGGGACTAAAAGGTTCCTTTTAAGTTTCAAACACCTTTATAGGCCCTTAAAAAAAATTTTGTACTAAACGATCCCAATTTTTAAAGCCTATTATTCTATTCATCCCTAATTTCTTTGGCTTACTATCTTTATTTTGTTACTAGAAATATTAAAATTGATTTTGTCTTGTTTGCCTGGACACAGAATTTGTAAAAATCCAACTTGTAGAATTTAACATCATCAACCAAATTTTTGTTATGCAATTTTAACATCCCTCTCTCGCACATGTGACCCACAATAAAATAGAATCATCTACCTCATCTAGAGTAGATGTTTGTGTAGTATGACCATGGTGTCTCTAATTAACTTATACAATCTCAAATCTCTAACCTCAATAAGAATAGTCAAAACATCTTTTTCACATTTCTTTCCCCACTCCGAGTGTGCAAAAAATATCTTTTAATTTAGATAATCTAATCAAATTCCTTATAAGGATTAGAACATGCCGAACATTTGTAATTATTCTTACTATACAATCAAACATTTTAATTTTGACAATATTAATACCAATATACTTTGATTTAGAATCATTATTCATAAGATTTCTTTGCCCATATCATATGATTTATAGCAAGATAACCAATCACAATGGGTGCACATATGACAAGCAATTCCAAAATCAACACTACAAAAAAAAAAAACCCTTTTGCCACGAACTTATTTCGTCTCCGATAGTCCTTTATTCGTCACTGAAACACATTAATGACAAAGATCTTCGTCGCTCCACTTGGTCGCCATAGGCTCGTCGCTAACCTGCATACCGCGATGAAACTTTACTTCGTCGCCAACATTTTGGAGGGGCGATAACCATCATTCGTCGCCATGTTCGTTGCTGACTGTTTCATGGCTTCGCGCTCAAACAATTTCGCGCCAATTTTTTCGCTCCAAATTTCATCGCAAAAACTTTCGGCGACGACAAAATGTCGTCACTGAAGATATCAGGCGTTACAGCAGTGTCAATTTCTGCCACGAAAAAGAGGTTCTTTTGTGACGAAATATGTTGTCGCTAAATAAAAAAAACCATTTCCCCAAATTTATTTTTTTTGGCATATATAATTTCATTTCAATTCTAGCTGTATGTTTCTACCATAAATTCAATTTCATAAACAAAATTATATTAAAATTTATAAATGCATCAGTTTTACAAAATAACATTTCAAAATATATAACTATTCCCAAATACTTACTTAACAAAATATGTTAGTCTTGATATTCCAATATCTAAGATGTACCTATCTATCATCAAACTGCCTTATATATATCGTCCTCATAAAAATCATCACCATCATCACTATCATCATCAGCATCAGCATCATCAGCATCAGCATCATCAGCATCAGCATCATCAACATCATCAGCATCATCATCATCATCATCAGCATCATCAGCATCAGCATCATCAACATCATCAGCATCAGCATCATCATCATCAACATCATCAGCATCAGGAGGAAAATTAGCTGCACATCGAGCTGTTATCCTCTTAACAGATCGTAGAAGTTTGTTGACCGTCGCTTGGAGCTGATTCACCTGTCCTCGAAGCATATGCACTTCTTCCCCAGATGCACCAACAGATGTAGCATGTGAGGAACTCCCTACATTCAAGGAGCAGCCCAGACCCCCACGTTTCTTCTTGTTATTTATGAAGATACTCATCTGAACTGAAAGAGGAAGCTGAATATCTTCTACTGAAGTCCCTGATGCCTCAGCTAATTTCTGCTTGATCTTCAATAACTCTTCCTTGTAATGATTCTACAAGAATTAAACAAAAAAGATAATTAGTTGCAGTAACAAGTAGTATGATTCAAAGTATGAATAATTAACAGAAGGGTGTTGCCTGGCAGCAAGTGCCATAAGCAGCAAAGCACCAATTTAATTGACAAAGAAGTCCAGTTTGGTTGCTTGATCATACAGACAATAAACTAAGCTGCTCAAGAGAAGTAAATCAATCAAAGAATGATCTACTAATATAATGAACATTTAGAAGGGTCACAGAAAAGAACAAAGAAACATTATGCATAATTTAAGCACAAAGTTTTGAAAGGGAAAACAAAAAATCAGTCCTTCTGATTCCTATATATGCATTAAGTTATAAGACATTATTGGAGTTGGAAATATGAAGAAGAAACTATGAGTATTGGGGAGTAGATAACACAAATATACAGAAATCTCTCCAAAGCAATGGAGTAGAAAACATCAACATGATGCAAAGAACAAACAATTGGTTTAAAATATAAGGGTTATTTTCTCTCTTTAGAAACTGCAACTGGATTGAAGAAAAATATGATTACATGTCAAGCAAACTATTCATGCACACAGGTATGAAAGACTTCAAAAAGAACATGAAAAAATCATCAATGACAAAATTAATCACATAAACAGGGGCAACTTCCACAGCATTGAAGTTAACAGGTAAAGAGTACACAAATTCAAGAGAAAACCTGAAATTAAGCATTAGCTTTTATGAAAACCAAAGTGAAAAAACAACCGGACCAATGGCCAACACTAAATCTGAACAAATTTCATTATCATCAGTCAAGAAAACCAAATTTAAGTTTCTGTTTGTCAAGATCTCAACATTCACGATTACCATGGACAATAAGCTCTCTCTCTCTCTCTCAAGATTGACCAATGCTCTCACCATACCTTGTAGACCTCTTGCAGTGCCCAACTTGAGAAGAAACTCAGGGGTTGATTGATTGTTGTTTTAAAATTAATTTTCTTTTTTAATAAACAAAAATAAATAAATAAACTTGTTTGATAATGTGTTTTTTTTTCTAAATTGTTTTAAAAAATCTAATAACAAGAATTTTTTCTTAAAAAAATAAAAAATTGAGATCAACTTTAAGATGTTTTATGAATTTTTATTTCTAAAAACATGGAGAAAGTGGAGAATATATTTCCAATCCCATCTAAGAGTTTCTCTTTTCTAGTGCCTCTTTTGTTTTTCTTTTATTTCCAAAGCTTGTTATAAAAACTAGTTTTATAAAACTGGCCTCAAACATTAAACCGAAGATAGAATCAAACAACCCGTTATATAGCCATCCAATCAATTCCCTTTGGAACTTTTCTCTTCTGTCTTTATTTTCTATCAGGTTTGAATTTGTTGTCATAACCATGTTATGACATTAGTTATAGTATTGCCAAACACACCTGCTGAACATGGTTGAGTCGTAATTCAAGTTGCGACGCACCAAACATAACTAAATCACCCAACAATCTTGACCAAACTTTAGAACAACTACAATTCACCAAACGCATAATAGGAACCAAATATAATCTTCAATCAGTATGCTAAACTTGATGTTCCTTCAATTAGTCCAAAATAGCTTCCAATTAAGAAAGAATATGATCTTTAATCAATTTAGTAATTTTAGCACTCGTCAGCTTAGCTCCCAATCAATGATTGACTCCAATCAACTCATTAAAAAGCAATCTCCATAAAATCTAGCTTAGTATGCTCTCCGATCATTTAATGTACGTGGAAATCAATCTCAAATTAGAAAGGCCACATTTCTTTTTTTTTTTTGAAAAGGTGGATAAACCACTGCAATTAAAAAGAACCCAAAGGCCGAACCAGTACAGAAAGGGGGCAGTCAACCACTAGATGTGGTGTAACTGCTCAAACAAAAGTAAAAACATCAAAAAAAAGAGCAAGAGGAACAGGCTTCCTCGGAGCCAGAAATATACAGAAAAGCTACTCCGTGGGTGGCAGTGAAAGGCCACATTTCTCTTCATCAAATCAAATTAATTAATTATTAAATAAATAATGGCAACTCTTAAGAATACAAAAAGCTATAGAATAACCTTATTTTTTCCCCTGAAATTGTTATATCTATGCGGAGAAACTAAACTACTAAGTTGCTTAAGACTATATAATTGCATCTTCAAATACAACTTATTTATGAGAGATTTAGCCTTATAGAAGTTTTCTAACTCATTCTAAAAACCAATAAAATTCACTTATTAAAGCTTCTAGATCGAACTTTTCCTCGTTTTTTCAATTTTCATTATTTTTGGCTTTTAGATTTTGTTCTACCAAAATTGCCTTTAACCATTTTTGCCATAAACCAAAATTTAAATTTTCATCAAAATTTTCTACTTCAAACTTTGTAGAGGAGAATTTCAACAGTGAATTTATTTATCATACCCAAATCAAAACTTGTGCTCTGGTACAAATTATTGACATGTACTATAATGTGGGCAGATCACGGTTTGTATGCTCTAAATTGACAATACATGCACACAAGAACAATAGTAAAGTAGTACACTCAAATTTACATGGTTGAAAGATAAAACTCTTACGTTGGAGGAAAAAGAACTGAAAAAATTGACTATGATTAGAATGACAAACTTTCATGAAAAGATTACACCTTATTTGATAAGATTATATAATTTAATATTTAGATAGTATTCAAAGAACAAATTGAAGCCACTATATATATATATATATATATATATATATATATATATATATATATATATATATATATACTATTTCAATTATGTAGTCTCTTTTCAATCAAACTTAACCTTCATTATAATTTTTTCCTCAGAATTCTTCACAATTCCCTTCAATTTAGAATCTAATCCCTTTAATAATTCATAATTAACTTGAGAGATTAAGTCTATATTCCAATATTTTTTAGTAATTATATATTAATAAAAAATTGAAAAAAAAAAAGAAAGAATGATATTTTTTTTAAAAAAAATAGATAAACTACTATTTTATTGAAAAGAAAAACAATATACTAAAAAAAACAAACAAGAAAAAACAAAATAGAACAAATGAGTTTTCACCAACACAAATATTTTGTAATTTAACATGCAAGAATATTGTATAATCTAAAATAATAACAATTTATTTAAATATAACGTATCCTCAAGTCAACTTCTTTTGGCCAAACCTCTCACATCACAACCCAAAGCCAATTCCAACTTTTATGAATCATCGGACTTCTAAACGGCATGCATTATTGAATCCCATTTTTCATAATTATACATCACAAAAAATAAAAATAAAAAAAACATCTTTTCAGAGAACTATTAGCCACTCGATTGTGCTTGACCACATGAAAAATGTTGAATCACATGCCAGCCATGTAAACACGTCATCACGCGACTCTTTTTTTATATATTTTATGCATAGTCTCTTTCAAGAGAGCTTCAAAGCAAAGCTTTTACAGAGGAAAGGAAGCATTCAAGAAAAACTAATGAAACTGCTGAAATCCAAAAAACGGACAAATAATAATAATAATAATAATAATAATAATAATAATAATAATGAAGCAGTGATAGAACGACTCCTCCAAACTCAAAATTAATATTTTATATTTTTATAATTGAGTACTTCCATCAAAGTCATTTCAATTATACTAGCAATATTAAAAAATTCAAAACTCACAATAAAACATTAATCCTGTGAGAGTTTAGATTTTTAGTACATATCTCAATAATTTAAAATAAACTTACGTAAGCCATTAACTCTACGCACATTTCTTTACTAACTAAAACTTTATCTTTTTAATAAATAAATAAGTAAATTTAAAATTTTTAAGAAAACCAAAAAAAAAAATCAATACTTCCAATAATTCACAATCAATTTAAATAAATACTTCAACGTCACCAACTTGTCCTACTTGACGACAAAGAAAAATGTCAGTCAAACATTTCAATCACTTAATAAATAAAATATAGTCTGAAAAAACAAAAATCATTAAAGGCCTTCAATAAAACAGACCAGCGCGTTCCAACTGGCCTGTGGAAACTTCATTTCTATTCCAACTGAAAGTGACAGTGATATTGATTTATATTTACACATATCTTGGCACCATTCATTAGTACGGTGTGCTTAAAGCCACATAAAATGAGTGTGGCTAGACTCTTAAGTCCCCTCCACAAATAGCTCATGCCACTTACCACGCTCCTACAAAAAAACGTCACAATCAGAACAACTCCAAAGCAAATACAACTTTCCTAGTTCATAGATATTCCCTAGAGAGAAAGAAAAGAGAGGGAGAGAGATCATTAGCGAGCAATGGATGAAGAGCATGATCACATAGAAACACCTCTCTTAACTCCAAAAGAGCATCATGAAGGAGACTTGGAAGAAATTAGGAGCTTCAAGCAACTTGGAAGGCAGACGTTGAAGGAGAAGAAGAAACTATGGTACCTCGCCGGACCGGCAATCTTCACCTCACTGGCTCAGTACTCTCTCGGTGCCGTCACTCAAGTGTTCGCCGGCCATCTCACCACCTTAGAGCTCGATGCGGTGTCCACTGAGAACATGGTCATTGCTGGCCTTGCTTTCGGTGTTATGGTATGCTAGCATGTGCTTGTCTTATTAAGTTGATTTTATTCTGGTTTTGCTATTATTTTTACTTTTATTACAAATGCAATCATAAATTTTGTTTATCAAAGAAATATGCGCACTGACTAAACCTCGTATATATGTTCTTATTCGGTGACGTCAGTTTCTATAAATCGGGAACTCACACTCAGGAACACATATTATTACTGTATTTAATGAAACTTGAACTCATAACACTTAAATGTCCCATACATTTATTTTTTACAGTCAATGCTTTTAGATTATTAATCTTTTAAATAGTATTATTTTTATTCTATATAAATTAATTTATTATTTTTAAATGTTTTAAAATTAATAATTTTGTTTTTTAATATATTTTGGAAAATATTTATAGAATTATAATTAGCATTGATATGCCCAACTTAATTTATTATCATAGGGTCTTGTATCATATTATAGGCAATTTATGGTTTCATCACAATTTACGAGGGTAATTATGCTATTATGATAATTGACTTGTTGTACTTTCACTTTATGATTAGCCTTAATCTTGATGTAACTATAAAATTAATTATTTAATCCGTAATAAACAATTATGATTTAAATTAATCTAAAGTTTTGCGTGCTGCACATGACTTTTAAATTATTTATAATTAAACCTCGTGAACTTAATCACATTATAATTTAATTGAATTAGAAAGTTGACAATGGAATGCATGCATTTCATGCATTAGATTTCCAATTATCAAGTGGATTTTAAAAAAAAATTAATTAGTTGGAGAATAAAAAGTTATATATTTTTTTTCTCCCATCTCTTTCTAATATTTGAAATTGATAATGTGCGTCATGAGTTAGGTTAGTTAATTATATTAATTATGATGATCATCAAGCTATATGTGGATTTCAACATTTTATCATAAATCAAGAAAATACAATTATGCCCACTTGTATATAATTAAATTAATGCATCATCTAAAATTGTTTGCATTATGACTTAGTAATAAAATATTTATAAGAACAATAGTCACTCACTTGGATAGTAATAGTTTCAAGTTCAATAATTGGATTGTATATGCCTAACCAAATAATTCTCTTCCTGATAAAAGAAAACCAACTAATTGAGATTTGATTAGATGTAATTTGATTTTTTTTTAAATATTTTCAATAATAAATAGTAAATTATTGACGCAATGTAGTTTTTCATTTTTGAAGAAAAAAATTGATTATAATTTTCTAATTTAATATTATAAAACAATTATTGTGTATATAAATATACATTAATTAAGGATAATAAATATTAATTATATGGTTATTTAAAATTTTAATTGAAGGATATTAACCTTCAATAAAAATAATTGTTTAACTTTCACTTTAAAATTTTATCATTCAAGTATATTTATTAATATGTTTATTTAAAATAAAATTTGCTATGGTCATTAATTAAAAGCAATAGCTTATTTCATATCACTAAATTTTAACTTAATTAATGATAGTCGATCTTAAATATTTTTAAAAAATAATTTCTAATTTCTAATTACTTTTTATTAGTATTAAATTAATTATTAATGTTTTTAAGAATTAATTATTGTAAATATTTATTTAAACAATTAAATTATATATATGATACTGCTACTCGTTGAATGTGTCAAAGTTTGAAATTGTCTTTTCGAGAGCCATAATTTTTTGTATGAAGAGTCAATATTTTAATACTAAAATCTTATTTTATTAGTTAATTATTTATAATTAATAAATTAAAAAATATATTAAATATATTTTTTTATATAATTTAGTTTTGTGAAAAGGGTACTGTACTGGGTTAATCCTACTGGCAATTGCGCAGCTTCAAAATCCATTTACTAGTTTATTTCCACTGAAGCAACCAGGGATACTAATTTAATTAAACAAAAAAATTTAATTAAAACAAAAAAAGAAAAGCAGCTAACGACCGCTAGGTCAATTGGCACTGGGTCCCTTGCGTAAAGTGTTCGATTTCGGAAAGACCCGGGATCGAATTCTTGTTCGTGTAAAGTGAGTGCACGGTTCGGTGAGCGCCGCTTCCACGTGCCTGCCCCTAACTTACCCTTAGATGGGGGTGCTTGTTGCCTATTTGTCAAAAAAAAAAAAAAAAAAAAAAAAAAAAAAAAAAAAAAAGCAGAAAATTCTTTTCAACACCTTTTAATAAATTTTGAAACTCATATACATTAAATCCTACTAATTAACTTAATATCAAGTAAGATATTGCTGAAAAATATAGATGGTACTGAAAAACCAACTATATATGCATGATGAATTCTTATATATTCAATTCATAGCTGGGCATGGGAAGTGCACTGGAAACACTATGTGGGCAAGCTTATGGAGCAAAGCAGCTACACATGCTGGGAGTTTACATGCAACGTTCATGGGTCATCCTCATTATAACCTCCCTTTTCTTGTTACCCATCTACCTTTTTGCAACTCCGGTACTCCATTTCTTTGGCCAAGACAATGAGATTTCAGCTCTGGCTGGTAAATTCTCACTTTACATGATCCCACAACTCTTTGCATACGCTCTCAACTTTCCCATCCAGAAGTTCTTGCAGGCTCAAAGCAAAGTCATGGTCATGGCTTTTGTGTCTGCTCTTGCTCTGCTGTTTCATGTCTTTCTCAGTTGGCTCTTTCTTGTGGTTTTCAAGCTTGGTTTGGTGGGGGCTGCTGTTTCTTTGAACTTAGCTTGGGTGATTGTGGTGCTTGGCCAGTTTGTGTACATTGCTATGGGCTATTGTCCTGGTGCTTGGAATGGTTTCAGTTTGGGAGCTTTCAGGGATCTTGGAGCCTTTGCCAGGCTCTCCATTGCCTCTGGGATAATGATGTGGTATATATATATATAAAGTTTAAATAACTTCTCTTTCAGAAAACAAACAGAATCTGATATGCTAACTAGTGGTACATGTATTACTTGTTATAGCCTTGAAATGTGGTTCTATACAATCCTTATCACGCTAGTAGGCCAGTTGCCAAATCCAAAGATAGCTGTAGCAGCCATGTCAACCTGGTAAGATACTATAAAAGGAAATTAATATTATATAACAGAAATATCAAATAATAAAAGGAAAATAATATGTATATACTCGGTTAGTCACACACACACACATATATATACATATATTCTGTCTCATAAATTTGCATGTGGTATGCAGTATTAACTTGTTGGGGTGGCAGCTGATGGTGTTCTTTGGTTTCAACGCTGCAATCAGGTTAAGCTTTGAGCTTTCACTTCCTTCCATCTCTATCAGTGAAGAATTCTTATAATGTCTAAGAATTAATTACTTAAAATGTACTTAAAACTGTTATTCTTCAGTGTAAGGATATCTAATGAACTTGGAGCTGGAAGGCCAAGGGCAGCCAAGTTTTCCATAATCGTGGTTATTCTCTCTTCAGTAGTGATAGGCCTCATGTTCTTCATCACAGTATTGGTTCTGAGAGATGTGTATGGAATTCCTTTCACTAATAGCCCTGAAGTTGTGCATGCTGTCTCTGATCTTGCCCTTGTCTTTGCTCTCAGTCTCCTTCTCAACAGTGTCCAACCAGTGTTAACAGGTAATTGAAAACTTTATGTATTACATAACATGACTAAAATATATTAAAATGGAGTTCATGAACACTTTTGTTTAATTTAGAGTTTCAAGTATGCATGTGCATGCATCCATGCAGGAGTGGCAGTGGGAGCAGGATGGCAATGGTTGGTGGCTTATATTAACATTGGATGTTATTATGTTTTTGGCATTCCATTAGGGTTCCTCTTGGCTGTTTACTTTAATTTGGGTGTTAAGGTATGATTAGGTTAAAGTTAATGTTAAATAAATGTAATTAACTTCTTTACAGCTCTTTCTAATTGCATGCATGCATGAATACAGGGCATGTGGAGTGGTATGCTGGCTGGGGTTTCGTTGCAGACATTGATTCTTCTTGGTATTACAGTGAGAACTAATTGGAACAAAGAGGTTTCTTCTTCTACTTTTGTGTGCCTTGTTTTTCTCTCTTTACCTTATTATTATAGTAACTAAAATATTCACATTGGTTTACTTAGTGAATATTAGTTAATTTTCACATGTCCTTAATGTTTTAACTTGTGTTAAAATGACTTGGTTTTTTCGTTACCACTTTGTATATTTTTATTAGAAAATATAATATATCAGTATGTATTAGATGTATGGTTAATTTTGATAAATAAATTATAAACATTTTATTAAAAATGACAATTGTAAATAATTGATTTTAATGAAAGTTTATGGACTTCTATTGAAAATAGAAAATATTCTCATATTTTAGATCTAATTTTGGATGGCATTCATGATTAAAATTGATTAAAAAAGTGGTGGAAAGCAATAAGATTAGTTCCATCACATTTTTAGAAGCCATGATTATTTATTGATATCAGCATATATTTTAATTAACCAATTAATGTTACTTAACACATTCGCTAGTTACTTCTTATTGTTATAATGTTGATCATGATAACTATAGGCTAAAAAGTTTAATTAATACTGAAAGGATACATAATCATATTAAACATGATTATGAATAGTATCTTTAATTAATACACCTTGATTTTTAACTGATTAGCACTTTAGAAATTCCTATTGAAATTCCAATTAATTTAACAAGTACTATAAGCTATCCATTTATGTGGAAATTTATGTACTTATATTTAATTTACTTTTTAGGCATTATCAGCTGAGTCTAGAATAAGAAAATGGGGAGGATCTGTGGATGAACCAACAACAGTATGCAAGGTATCACTAGTGTTCAATTTGAATATAAAAAAGCAAATAATAAGATTTTTAATTTGTGTGTGGTTTATTTCATTGCAGGATATTAATTTCTTGAAGAATAAAGAAATTGGAGTTTGATTGCAAAGATCGTGATCAATATAAATAGAGTGTTGTTTTGTGAGTGGATTGAAAATTTTACCAATTTGAGAGTTTACTGAAATTAATAAATAATATTTCAGGTTGTTCATTGGATTTTGAGTTAAAGAGGAAAAATAAGTATTGAAGAAAGTTGTATTATTGATTCGTATTTGATTGATCGACATGGTTAGTCACTTTTTATTTATGTGATATATTGTCAAACAAATACAAATAAATAAATTAAAGGTGCGGATTCCGGATTTTTATTTATTGGGTCAAACTAATATATATATATATATATATATGTGTGCGCGCGTGCGCTACGTCTCTTGTTTGGCTATTTCCATAAGGTATGACTCCTCTTTTATTATATATCCTAAAGGCTAAAAGACCGGCGAAGAAGTACCTATTTAGGTAAGGAAGCCGTGTGAAGGGGAAAATAGTAGCGTAGATATGATGCCTGAAGGATTATATAATAGAATTGGTAGTCTAACTTATCTTGAACAGGGGAGAAAAGCTAGAGCCTGGTAACATGAGAGGTTAATATTAGAGGTAAGAGATAGAACAAAAGAAAAGAAAGATGGACAAGGATTAATTCAACATATAAACCTTTTGAGTACTGAGTAAGGAATCATATATTTATGCTGAATTCTCTTTTAAATTCTAATCCTAGTTGTAGCTTTACTTCAGTTCTAGCATTAATTTCCGCAATTTAAATATTGTTTCTAGTATATCTAGTCTAGTAAGCAACTTAGTTATTATTATAAGTTCCCTTGGATTTCGCTACGGCTATAATCCATGGAACTAGTAAGGTTAATTAGATTCAATTTCCGTAGTTTAAATTCTGTTTCTACTATACTATATAATATGGAGTATATAGTATATATAAAGAAAGCCATGGGCTACAAGGAAAGTAAGAAGACCCAGCTTGGTCTGGTCATTTCCTTATTACCTAAAAGGGCCAAATTGCACACCTTTCTGGAATACAAGTACTCCATATCTTTCTTATGAGTATCATAGGAATTTATAATTTTGTCAGAGATATTTACCTTTATACATATGATATATATCTAAATTATATTTATAACGACAATATTAGTAGTATTAATAATATTTCTTGTCAACTAGACTTATTATATTTCATTCTAGAAGAAATTAGAAATCAATATGAGGATTACGGCCTATATACTAGTACGGAAGCATTATATTATAATCTCATATAAAAGATTCTAGGCTCCCCTCCTATGGTATTTCATAGACTATAGGTCGGTAGAATTTAGTAGGTTTGTATTAATCAAACCCCCCTGCTAAAAGATTTATATATATATAATTTGTAATTTCAATTTGAGTAAATGGTAAGAAATTAAAAAATTTAAATTGTATATATAGACTTTGAAAATTTTAGTAGGGCCAGTTGCTCCAATTACCCCCAATGTGTATCCTAATAATTCTAGGAAATTACAATGTTACCTACATATAAATCTATTTGATGCTTTAATCGATTTATTAATTTTTTTAAATTATTTTAGTATATCTGATCCCATTTATATACATATAATATATAACATTTTTTTTAGTATTTTGTACTTAAAACAATGTTATTTCACTTTTTCTTTTTTATTTTTACTACATTAAGTTTGTATTTCAATTACTAAGATTTCTTAGTCTAAATGATTCACTTTTTGTATTTAATTATTCATGTGTTATTTTAAGAATAACACTAATACAACCAATATAATTTGTACAATAACAAAATAATATCACAAGATACTGTGGGATCGAAAATACGTGCCCTGGCATCGTGTTGGTGAAGAGACACTAGAAAATATATCGAATCACAAATGTAATTTATTTTTATTTTATTTTTGTGGACTCTTCCATTCCTAATAGAGGCAAGCCTCTATTATTAATTACCCAAGATTAAAATCTTAGAAACCTCCGTTTAAGGGCTCAAGTACAAGTAAAGAAAATTACAAATTATAAATTTCATTTGTGTATATATATATGTATGTATGTATGTATGTATCTCATATATCGCTGCATATGCCTTGTCACTGCGTTGCACGCCTTATTACCGTTTGAAGATATATCTCATTGCCATTTTGAAACAAACTTAGCTGCTGCCCCAAAGATGATTTTTTTTTTTTTTTACTCACTCATTTATTACTGTTTATTGCTTATATCAGAACTCATAGTTTTAGACACATAACTTATTCTTTGTAGCAATGCCATAAGCTCATATTTGTATCACTTATTTGGTTTCCATTGATTATCAACAAAAACACAATTATTCTGATGGGAAAGATAGACAAAATGATATGTGCCCGTAGATGAAAAACAATCATGTGGATCACTTTAGCTCCCAAGTGTTGGTTTCTTAATGGGCATCATCCACTTGGTTTTCATTTAAATCCAAACCTTGATTACCAACAGACACATGATAGAGAAAATGACACATATATGCCCATAAGATGAGAAAAATCATGTGGATCACTTTGAGTGGCGAGTTCTTAGTAGTTGAAACTTTTTCTTCAAAGGTAGCATTACATGCTGAAGGATATATATAAATATCACATCTTTCTTTGACCTTCATTCTCCAAAGTAATGAGCTTTTGCCTACAAGCTGCATCATAGCTTTATTGCCTCTCTCAAGCCATAAAATTCATTCATTTTTTTTAATTTTTTTTTAATTTTTTTAATTATTTTTATTATTATTATTTTTTATTTATTTTTTTTCTTTATATAATCTACAACCCTCCATTTGGTTCACGGAATAGGCATGGGAATGGGAGTGGTGGATGGGGATTGGGGATGTGAATGAAAGTATAGGGATAGGAATAAAGATAGTGTTTGGTTGGAAAGAATAGAAAGTGGGAATAAAA
Organism: Dioscorea alata; assembly: GCA_020875875.1. Classification (NCBI taxonomy): domain Eukaryota; kingdom Viridiplantae; phylum Streptophyta; class Magnoliopsida; order Dioscoreales; family Dioscoreaceae; genus Dioscorea; species Dioscorea alata. The sequence goes on from CM037021.1 coordinate 12,631,561, forward strand.
AAAAATAAGTAAGAGAAATCATGTAAAATTACTTTTATACCCTTTAATGTAAATAAATGATATTATATACAATAGTTAATTATATTTAAATATAACTATTCTTTTAATTTATAAAATAATTTAAACAAAAATATTCATTTTAATTATTATAATTAAATATTTAAAATAAAATCTAATTTAATTATTATATGTTTTATTATAATTATTAAAATAATTAATCCATTTAACTATAATCCAATTTAATTTTTATAATTAAATATTTAATTAAATAATAAATTTTAACTACATTTTTATGAAAATTAAAATGGACAAAATTTCTACTGTTCTAAAATAATTTCAAAGTCTTTTTTAATTATGGTTTAATTATGATTATTAAATATTTAAATATTTTTATTTAATTATGATAATTAAATATTTTAATAATATAAATTAATTTAATTAAAAAGTTATTTAATTAGAATGTATTGGGTAAATTATAAAAATAATTTTTTAGTTACTAGGGGTAAAATGGTAATTAATGTGCAAAGAATGCTCATGCCCCCCAATTTTGGGGGGCATGAGCATTATGGGTTTTGAGGGGATGAAGCCTCCCCTCAATCCCATACCCAACCCCATTGGTGCATACCCAAACATGGGTATGCTTGGGTATGCACCAAAAGTGGGAGTGATCCCCATGCCTTGGGGATCACTCCCACAATCCAAACGAAGGGTAAAGTCAATGCATGCATAATGGAGAGTTGTGGGTCCCTCCTATACATGAAACCATGCACGTTTTTTTTAATCACTCTTTTCAAAGCATGCAAGCTTTTATATATATAATTTTATAACAAGAGTGTAAATGAGGTTATTATTGTGATAGAAGCCTACAGAACATTTAGAGACATAGGACTTAATCATACTGCTCAAGTTATGAGGGGCATTCATAGCAAATTTATATTCATTTTATATAATGTTTCTTCCCACTCCACTTTCACTGTTGGAATCTCCTTCTCTTTGACATCACTCACATAATTTACAACGAGGAGAGAATGAACAGCCAAGTATGGATAGCTTCTTGATATGATGATGGATTAGTTGATGTGTGACTTGTTTATTCTAGACAGTCCAGCAACACATACATCAACTTGCTTGCATTTATAGTTATACTAAAAGTTTATAGCCTTATTAATTCATAAGTTTCATGAACTTCTTGCTTTGTTGGTATATGGAAGCAGTAAAGGCAATCAATCCTTCTAATAATAAATGGAATGAGCACAGTGATGAGCTATCTTTTGGCACTTGTCCCTTGAAAGTCTTAAGGCCCAGGGAAGTTATCTTAAGTTGCTGGCCAACTTGAAAGTTGAATTAAAGGATATCATGAGCTGATTTTTTTTTTTTATATTTATGCAATAAACCCTCTTCACATGATTAACATCAGTGTTACTAAGGTGGCCCTCAAAGAAAAAAAAATAGAATAAAATTCACAAATGCCGTAGAGTGACTTTATACTATCAACTTTGGTTTCACTGTCCAGATCTTCTAGTGATCTAGTCATGCAAGAAACTTCACGTACATCACTCATGGCTTCTTTCATGTCAACAACAGTATCATGACTAGATTCCAAGCATTTTCTGTCCCAGTAACAACCTCAATTGTCATAATCTCTTCGTGTATATTTGATGGACCAGAAGACCTGAAAAATGAAGAAGAACTCAAGCAATTGAAGAAGAAGATGAACAGTGAACAAAGATCAGAGATTCAGACAACCATCACACTACCATTCACACTCCATACTTAGTTTACTTTACCATTACATCACAATATAAAGACTAATTCAACATCACACAGGACATAGTACACATAGTGACCTAACTAAGTTGACTAACAATAGCAAGTAAGTTGCCTCGAACTAAACCCCATCACCTAGATGATCAAATCCTGGCCCTTCAAGCTAAACTTCACTGTTCCCTCCAAATTATAACTAACCAAACTGACTTGAATTACAGAGAACTTTCTCAGCAACCATTGAATCTAAGATTTGATTTCAATTATTTTCATTGTCTTCAATCACCCCAGCAATTCTTCCTCTTAATTGAAGACTGCATATTCCCAGTTCCTCTCTGAATCTGCAGAATTTTTTGGAATCCAAGCACTTTGTAAATATATCTGCAGGTTGTTCTTCAGTGTTGCAATAAACCAATTTGATTGTTTTTTCAGTAACAAGCTCTCGAATGAAGTGAAACTTCACATCTATATGTTTGGTTCTTCCATGGAGCACTGGATTTTTTTGCAATTACCAAACATGACTTGTTATCACAACAAATTGTAATTGGTTCATTGATATTCACCTGGCATTCTAATAAAATTCTCTTAAGCCATATACTCTGACAGCAAGTTGCACATAATGCAACATATTCTGCTTCTGTAGAAGAAAGAGTGACAATGTCTTGTTTCTTTGAAATCCATGAAACAATACCTGTTCCAAATGTAAATGCAGCTCCTGTAGTACTCTTTCTGTCTATTAAACATCCACCAAAGTCACTGTTTGAATAGCACTTCAATTGACAATTGCTTCCTCTTTTATAGTAAATACCAAAATCTACAGAACCAGCCAAATACCTGAGTATTTGTTTTGCAGATCCTAACTGATTTCTTGTGGGCTGATGCATAAATCTTGACAAAAGATTAATAGGAAATGCAATGTCTGGTCTGGATTGTGTCACATAGATTAGTTTTCCAATTAACCTCCTATAAATTGTGATATCTACAGACTCAGCTTCATCAAACAAGCTTAATTTGGAACCAGAATTCAAAGGAGTGATAGAGGGCTTACAATTGATCATATTGAAATTCTTCAACAAGTCTTGCACATATTTCTTTTGAGAGATGTGAATTCCTGCAGCTTCTTGTTTAATCTCCAAGCCCAAAAAGTATGACATTAAGCCCAAATCACTCATATCAAATAATCTTTGCATATCATCTATGAATTTAGTGATCATTTCCATAGAAGATCCCAAATAAATCACATCATCTACATAGATACAAACCAGAAGTATTGCATTTTTGTCTCCAACTTTTGAATACAGTGTATGCTCAGTCAAGCTTCTCTTGAATCCTTGCTCTTGCAAATACGAGTCAAATTTTCCATACCAAGCCCTTGGAGCTTGTTTTAAGCCATAGAGAGCTTTATTTAGCTTATATACCATTTGTTCTTTTCCTTGAATTTTAAACCCCTTAGGTTGTTGTACATAAATATCTTCTTCAATCTCACCATTTAAGAAGGCTGATTTAATGTCCAATTGATAGATTGGCCAGTTTTTGTGAGCTGCTAGGGCAATTAACAGTTTGATGGTGTCCATTCTAGCAACAAGTGCAAATATCTCTTCATAATCCACACCATATTCTTGATTGTAACCTTTGGCTACCAACCTGGTTTTATACTTGTCTATTTCACCATTGGATTTATATTTCCTCTTATAAATCCACTTTACTCCAATTAATTTCTTTTCTGGTGGCTTTGAAGTTAACTCCCAGGTGTTGTTTCTTTCAATTGCAGATAACTCAATTTCCATGGCTCTTCTCCATTCTGGAATTTTTTCTGCTTCTTCAAATGTCACAGGATCAGATACAGTCAAGACAAATGAGCAATTTTCATAGATTTCCCTGAGAAGTTTAACTCTTACTGGTGGAGTTTCCTCACCTTGATTGTCATTCAGAGAGTTCTGAATTTCTGTATTTCTATTGTCTGCAGGTATCACCACTCTGTCAGTATCACTAATTTCAATATCACTTGCTGAATTACTCTTAGAGCTGTTCTCAGTGTTTGCATCATCACTTGAATTTCTGCCATAACTTTCTGCAAATATTAGAATATTTGATGAAGTGATTCTATGAACATTTGTGTTGTTGGTTTTCCACTCCCAGTGCCTTTGTTCATCAAAAAATGATGTCCCTGCTAATAACAATTTTCCTAGTGAGAGGATCATATAATCTGCAAGCTTTAGAATCAGCACAGTATCCAACAAATATGCATTTTTGAGCTCTATTGTCAAGTTTTTGTAGATTCTGAACTGGAATTTTTGTATATGCAATAAACCCAAATAATTTCAGATGTGATACATTTGGTTTGGTTCCAAACCATGCTTCATAAGGTGTTCTGTTCAATACTACTTTAGTTGGTGATACATTTGATAAATAGGTTGCAGTAGCTATAGCTTCAGCAAACAAGTTAATTTGCAAATGCTTGCTATTTAACATACTTCTGGCCCTTTCTACCAAAGTTCTATTTTTCCTCTCAGCAACACCATTTTGCTGAGGAGAATAAGGTGCAATGAATTCATGCTTAATTCCATGATTTTCACAGAAAATTCTGAATTGATTGGACATATATTCACCCCCTTTGTCTATTCTTAATGTTTTTAATTTTTTACTAGATTGCCTTTCAACTAGAGCCAAGAATTTTTGAAAACATGAGAACACATCATACTTGTTTTTAACGAAGTAAACCCAGCTCATTCTTCTAAAATCATCAATGAATAATAGAAAATACCTGGATCCACCAAGTGACTCTATTTGCATAGGCCCACAAAGGTCAGAGTGAACAAGTTGCAATTTTCCTTTGGCCCTCCAAGATTTCCCAGCAATAAATGGAGATCTGGATAATTTTCCATATATGCAGCATTCACACCCTTTAATTTGTCTCACCATAGGTAAGCTAGTAACCATTTTCTTCTGTGCTAACACTTGTAGACTTCAAATATTTAAGTGGCCATATCTATCATGCCATAATGAGGAATTTTCTTCACTTGATATAACTGCATTTACTTCCTCTGATTGAGAGAATTCCACTGGATACAAATTGTTTTTATTCTGATTCACAACCATTAATTGATTTCCAGTCTTGTCATCTATGACTTTGCACTTTCCATCTTTGAATATCAACTGATATCCATTCCCAACTAATTGACCCACACTGAGTAAATTGTGAGCCAAATTGGGAACAAACTGGACATTATGAATCAATTTTGTGTCTCCATTTTTCTTAGTCACACCAATAGAGCCTTTACCTGAAACTTGTATTTCCTTGTTGTCTCCCAACTTGACCACATGCATTTGAGTTTCATCCAGCTTGTAAATGAGTTCTTTTTTTCCAGTCATATGACTTGACTAACCTCTATCTAGAAGCCAGACTGAAGGTTATGGTGTACTAACTTCAGTGTGCACCATAAATAAATTTTCAGCTTCTTCACTTACACTTTTATTCTCATTGGAGCTTGACCCTTCACTCATACTTCTGTTTTTATACCAGCAATTTTCCTGAATGTGACCAAATTTTTTACAATGATAGCATTGAATATTCCTCAGGTTACTTCTGGTGAATCTTTGAGTGAATGCCTGCCCACTTTGATCTGTAAAACTGTTGTTGTTCTGGCTTCCATCAGTGTAGATATCTTCACCAAATCTACCTCTCCCTCTACTATAGCTTCTTCCTCTTCCTCTGAAGAAAGTTCTGCCTCTCCCATGACTAGGATGCCAATTCTAACTATTCACTGATTCTCCTTTTATTACAAGAGCTTTTTCTTCTGAATTAACTGTGAGAGCCTTTTCATTAGGTACATCTTCCTGGCTTAACATAAGAGATTCATGAGCCAGAAGGGACCCTACCACTTCATCCATAGTGACCTTTGTAAGATCTTTAGCTTCTCCAATTGCTGCAACAACAAAGTTGTACTTTGATCCTAGGCTCCTGAGAACTTTACCAACTTCTAATGATTCAGGCATTTGATCTCCTAGGCTTCTCATTTGATTGTAGAGATCTGTCACCCTTGCAATATAGGCTTGAACACCTTCATTCTCCTTATTTTGTAAATTTTCAAAAGATTGCCTCAAGGCTTGAATTCTCAAGGCCTTGACTTTGGAATTTCCCTGGAACTGTGTTTGAAGAGAAGTCCATGCTTCTTTTGCAGTTTTAGCAGCAACAATCCTGGAAAACAAGGATCTATGCACTGCTTGTTGAATAAGAAGTAAAGCATGAGCATCCTTTTGCTTGTTTTTTGAAACCTTGCTTTCTTCTTCAGAAAAACCAGTTTCTACCACTTTTAACAGCCCATTGAACCAGAATAAAGTCTTCATCATAATATTCCAGTGGTCATAGTCTTCTCCATTAAATTGGGGAATTGATAGTTGAGCAAAACCTGAAGAAGAACTGCTTGAACTCATCTTGAGCTTGAACACACTTTCACCAAGCTTCGGATCTACTTTAAACTAGCTCTAATACCAGTTTGATGGACCAGAAGACCTAAAAATGAAGAAGAACACAAGCAATTGAAGAAGAAGATGAACAGTGAACAAAGATCAGAGATTCATACAACCATTCACACTCCATACTTACTTTACTTTACCATTACATCACAATATAAAAACTAATTCAACATCACACAGGACATAGTACACATAGTGACCTGACTAAGTTGACTAACAATAGCAAGTAAGTTGCCTCGAACTAAACCCCATCACCCAGATGATCAAATCATGGCCCTTCAAGTTAATTTTCACTGTTCCCTCCAAATTATAACTAACCAAACTGACTTGAACTACAGAGAACTTTCTCAGCTACCATTGAATCTGAGATTTGATTTCAATTGTTTTCATTGTCTTCAATCATCCCAGCAATATTATCATGCCTTGTTTAGTCTTTCCATGTTTTAAAACATGGGCAGCAAATCGAATAACTCCATTAAATCTCCACTTCTCTGAAAAACTTTAGCTCCTACAGCCTCATCTTCAACCATTTCTCTGTCAATTTTAAGCAAAGCTGATTCACGCATACATAGCAATGTCTACTTGCAGACGATGAAGCCCATTGCCCGTATTTTCATTTTTTTTTATAACATTTTGGTCCTTTTAACTCATCTCTTGGAATTATGCAGGAGCTCTTCAACCTTTGTACCGTGAACGCTTGCTTGAAAGCCCTATACAGCGCAATGAACATCTCTGCCTGAGCGAGCTCCTAACTTGAGAATGGCTTTGGAATGATTTTGGTGGGGATAATTCTCAGTGCATGTGGACTTGATCAGCACCACCGCCATCTCTTTGATAGCCACCTCTTCTCTGTCATTTCTTATTTATTTATTTTTTATGAGAGCTTGGACTTTATCGGAAAACATTGTGAGATCACCCATGGTTGTCCCGACAAGCACACTCGCTCGAACCTTAAAGAACCAAATTTTAATAATGAATAACCTCTATATCACACATATATATAGTTTTTAAATACTTTGCATATATGAATAGCAAAAGTTGCCCTTCTTAAATGTCTAGCAAAAGAAATGTTTTTCTTTTATTCTTTTTTTTTTTTCAATTTGGCATTATTGTTTCTATAGAAAATCTCCTTCTCAATTCTAGTTACATGCTGACACTATAGAAAATAGTTTCCTTTTTATTCTTGAATTTTTCAGAGCTCAGAGTTTAGTTAAGAGGGCTAATACTTGATATCACTACAATTGTCTTAAAAATATCAAGTTTTTTTACTATTTGGTGTTTGGTTGGGTTTTCACACGTATAATTTGTAGTTTACATTTGTGACCAATATAATATACTAATGTCACCTTTAAATTGCAGAAAAAAATTTCTTTTGTTGAAGTCTCATGTGTGTGCAAAGCCAAGACAACTGGAACTTTTTTCTAATGCAATAGAAATATTAGCTAGAGGGAAGAAGGTAGGGAATTTTGGACATTTACAACTGCTTTTATTCAATCGATGAAAACCAAATCTGAAATTGCCTTTAATTTTGTTGGTTTTTCTGAGGTTGATCATTTTCTTTTGTATTCAGTTTTTTCCTGGACCAGAGTTCATTTTGTTGGCTTAATTGGCAGTACTTCTTTGGTTATTTCTTGTCCCATGATGAAGCTTACATGCTCATAATGGAAGGATGGTCGCAACATAACAATGATGCTAAGGCCATCTTTGATTAGCAAGTATGCAATTTTCTAGTCTTCTTGCAAATGAACCATGTATTTGTGGCAAAACTCTGATTATGAGTTATTTTTTATGTTCAATAATCCCGAGGGTACTTTTTTTTTATCAAATATTGGTCCCCACCCCATTTGGTTTTCTGGTCAATTTAATTTGACACAACACTAAATTATTTCATTTAATTTGGAAAAAATCATCACGAAAGGGTTCCTCTTATGTTAGAGATCTATGTATGTCATTTCTATATATGCTTGTAGTCAATAAAGTATTTAGCTTGTTCTGAAATCATATGGATACTTGTTAGTTTTACCTTTCATTTTGTGATCTTAACATCATACCTGATTCTTCAGAATTTTCTCACAAGTGGGGTTGAACTTTTCTCTTAAACTTTAACCTCCTTTACAATACATGCTATAATTTATAAGTCAATCTATGCTATAGGATATGAAATCTGATGTTAGCAACTCCAACAATAGCCTTGCTATTGTTGAAACTACATGAGTATCAACACCACCACCATCTGACTCCTTGACCTCAGATGGGTTAGTGCCAATTAAAATACTCAAAATTATTTTATAATTGTGACCGTTTTATTGATTTCTTTCTTATCTTTGCATCAGGAATTTGAATACTAACATTTTGGATGAGTGTTTACCTTCTTCTAGCAGTAAAAATGGCATTATTGTTCCCAGTAGACTTGTTGAAGTTAAAGAAAATGGAGAAGAAAAGGCTGAGCATTTATCTACTAGCAACCTGAGCTGGTCAATTGAGGATGTGGACGCTCCTAAGGGTTAGTTCACTTTTTAACATGTTGCACTATCATCATTTGATAGACTATTTTTCTCACTACTAAGGTTTTCAAAAGATGTATAAGTTCCCTATTTATTTGACTGTATTATTGTGCATAGTTCTCCTTGTTATTTCCATTAACTATGATTATATGAATCTTACAGTTTTATTTTGTTACCTGTAGTGCTGGAATATTTAACACTAGTTGCAGAGGCAAAGTTCTCGATAATGTAGTGGTTTCCCCTTTTGATTTATTGTGTTTATTTGATTTTTATCATCAAATGCTAAATATATGGTTCATAGGTGTGCGTAGAAGATTTTTTTTACTTTATTCTTCTCCAATAATGCCGCTGTGTTTCTTGGGAAGGTGACGTTCATTAATATCCTGTGGTTTTATTTTCCTCGCTTACGAGAAATGAACTTTATCTTTTCTACTTCCATTATACTTATACAATTTGTGCTTGCCTGCTTTTAATGATAGAATTGCCTTGGGATTTGTACTTAAAAAAAGGAAAAAATAAATGAAATATTACCCTCCATCTTTCTCACTTGGTTCCATTTTGAGTCTCCTCCAACCCCCATTACACTCATCACATCCACTCTCTTTGAGGCCTTTGAGGCCTTTTTGTTGCATTATATTCCAACAATCAATGAGATTGGAGTTGTGATATGAAAGGATGAGCATTTGAGATATTTTGGTGATTTGAGAAAGATCGAATAAAATAAACAAAATGACTATTAGTCAACAATGAATTTAGATTACAGATAGAAAGACAGAAAATGGAGGTCATTCTAAAAGAGATGTATAGTTGATCTGGCCAAAGCAATGGTTCTCAAAATTGTTTGCTTTCTTTGGTGATTATCAATTTTGAACATTTATATTTTTCATCATCTTTTAGAGTTGTAATACACTCTCTGGCACAAGCATGAACAGTTCGAATATACTCGTGATATATCATTCTTACATCCAGTCAAACTATATCTTGGTATGTTGAAATCTTATGAAATGTGAAAACAAAACCGAGTTCACTTGTTTTGATTCAATAGTAGTTACTTGTTATCTTAATTATGGCTACATTATTTTTATTCAAGGTGCAACATTTGGTCATTGTCAGGAGGTCCAAAAGTTTTGTGCCTATAGGAGTAGGTAATGTTATTTCCATTCTTGCCATTCAATAAGATTAAGAAAATGACTATTTGTGTTACCTAGCCTGTTATTGTCACGCCCCGACCCGTAGGTCCACAGGACCCGACATACCGCCGTGACAATCTCGAGGAGGGATACTCCGCCACTCAACCCTCGAGACAGCGCAAGGCTGAACAATAAACCTGGAATCAACAATATTAACACAAATGCCAATTTCCAAGAACAACAATGCCTAGTGGAAGTAATAGAACTAATAACAATAACACTAACAACAATAACAACAACGATGACATCAACAATAAAGATAGAGGATAGAAGACACTGATAATAATAGCAAAAGCTGATACACACCAGTTTAAGAGTGGTTTACGTACAATACCAAACAATGGAGTTCTCGACATACTAGTGGATCCAAGACACAAATAACACATGCATGATCCAAAAATAACATACATGAATAAAAGTGATACAAGGAAACAAGAAGACAATAAATGCTCAGCACGCAGCCGCACCGCCTCACCTACTACCTGCAACAAAACTGGGAAGGAGAAAGAGGGGATGAGTAACCACAGTTACTCAGTGAGGGGATTAGCACAAATCCACCAGAAATATACCGAAATATAAGAATACCAAAACATAAATCAGTGAAGATACTTTACTAATAAAATACTTGGGTTAAAACATACTGAACAATTAACAAACTTTACCATGCTACTAATAACTTAACACAACACCAAGTTGTAAACAAGTATAGCAATTACACGATACAAGGTTTATCAATTCTAACATGAAGAAAATCCTCAAAAGTTTGGGAATAATAAGGATAACACTTATCACATAATAATACCATCTTTCTCATTGAAATACAAATAGAATTTCATAGAAATCAACAAGAAAACACATGCCATCCTGGACCTAGCATAAGCACAATTCCCATCGATAATTTCAAATATAAAGATGTTTAGAAATAATTAACTCATCGATCATAAATCAACAACCATGTCCAGAATGGCCTCAAAAACTCTCCGTCGCTAATCGTGGCCCTGGTTAGGTCTGGAGCTACCAAGATGCGCATATCTTATCATTGGCCGCTGGGTAGTTCGTGTGGTGACTCTGAACAACCCAACTATACCCATGTCAGGGATCTACGATCCCACCTAACATGGTATAACCATTTTTGACAGTATTCCATGCCACCTCTATATAGGTCGGCCCGTGGAAACCATCCACTTCTTACTGCAGTAAGTACTGGAGCTCGGCTCCCATGTCACCATCAAGAATTTAAACAATAACTCAGCCCGTAGGCTTTATGAGTACAACAAGATAGCATAATTCTCAATAAGAGATAGTAAGAGCTCACAATGGCAATTCTCACTCCAAGAGTGGTCAATTTGATCATATCATTGGCAATGAAACCATGTTCATCAAAAGTATCACATAAAGATGTCTTTCGAAAATACACCTTGTGCATTGCATTAATACCATGAAAATCAACTTGTTTTCACATGCCTTTGATCAAATAAACAACATTTAAAACCAAACAAGATTTTCTTGAGCACTTGCTCCAATCATAGCCTTGGCAATAACACAAAATGTGTAGCATAAATAGGTTACATAAATCCATTTGGGTATGATAACAAAAGTCTCAAACCTTCAATTTGGAAACCACGATATCATAATAAAGCTTTCAAGACTTAAATACAACATTTGGCAAACTTTGCAAATAAACTAGACCACGATTCAAATATGCCTTTATGGTCATCAAATCAAACATCTCAAATCTCATAAGAATACTCGATTGAAACGTATACTTCAAAACATAGGATTTCGAATCACAACAACATATATGAATACTTTAATAATACTTAGGAAATGAACCAAGTCATAAATCAAGTATGGCTCCAAACTACCCAAAACACCTTTCAAAAGCCACTAATAATGCAAGGTATAAATTAGGTGAAACTAAACCAATTTTGACAAAGGTGTGAAACAATACAATCTATAACCCATAGAATATCTAATATTCTCTTACAAATTCCTAATCACATGACAACTCAAATAACCATTTCTTTGAACGGTAATACCTTCGAGTAAGAAATATACATGCATATACATATAAATATATATCTCATTCCAAAATAAAGTTTAAATCTTAAAATCGAAGCATAAAACATATAGAGCCCAAATCAAGCATCATAATGCACAAAGATAAATATAAATACGTATATAGGTATTCTTCGGATAGGATTATGCTCATTAGTCCCGCTCACAACTTTGACGACTTCGCTCCCTTGAATGCTAGTCCTCGACAAGCTCTTTGCTTCAATCCAAAGTCTTTCCTCCTTGAGAAAGCACAAGAAACACCAATAAATTGTTAGGACAAAAGACAAGAAAGAACCCTAAGTTCTTCTACCAAACAACCCTAATGAACTCTAGGGTTGCTCCACTCACAACTCAAGGTACTAAACCAAATCTAAGGGTTTAGACTCCTCTCTAAACCAAAGAAAACAAGAACACAAGGAAAGCTCACCGGAGCTACAATGGTTCATGGATCAAGGTGAGGAAAGTTCAAGGATTTCATGAAGCCAAAGCCAAACAACTCAATACAATCCATCCTCACAAGACTAACCATCAAAGAGGAAGAAGAAGATGTAAGGATCAAGCTCTCATAAGGGTTCACAACAAACCCTAACCATTTCCATCAAAGAATAAGGAAGAAGGAACAAGAGAATGGAAGCTTACCTTGATCCAAAGAATGAGCAAGTTGATGATCCAAGATCCAAGCTCCAAAACCTCCTCTAAGTCAGCCTTAGAACCTCATGAGATGATGGAGGAAGAGAGGAGAAGGAAATGAAGAAGTTTGGAAGAAAAGAAATGAAGAAATGAAGCTAGAAACGGGTTAATATAACCAAAATTTTGTCAGTGTGCGGGCTGTGTGCGGCCCCGTACACCAGCCGCACACACTGGGCAGAAGGGTGTACGGGTGGTGTGCAGCTCCGCACACCCCTCTGCCTGGGGTGTGCGGCCTTTATGCAGCCCCGCACAGAGGCCGCACAGCCCCCAGGAGAGGCCGTGCGGCTTGTGCACAGCCCACTCACCCTCAAAACTTCTCCAAAACACTCTCAAATACCCGGCAAACAACTCCAAAGGCTCGATAAGAAAACTCGAAGAAAACTCGACGGGGAAATGACCACAACATCTAGGACAACCGAAACAAGAAACAAGGGCGAAGGGGACCGAAACACCACAGTTATATCTTAGTGATGCAAAGAGTTACCAATGATATAGTCAACACAGGAGGTTTAACCCTGTAATAATGTGGATGCTTGTATAGTTCATAATTTAACATGATGCAAATATTGAGAGACTTTCCTTTGGTTGTAGTTAACTATGTACTCAGAATCTTGACTTAGATTAAAGGATTTATTTTACTTTGCACCCATCAAAAGAGAATGTTGGTTTTACCTGGATTGCATGCCTTATGTTTTGAGATTATCATTTTTCTTCTACAGGTGATGGTGTTCATATTTATTCCATTGGATTTGTGGTCGTTTCAAAAGTTTTCATTTAGTATTATCATTATTTAGTTTGACATTTTTTTACCTTGCTCATTTTTTCTATGTCAATAATAATATAGACAAATATAAACCCTATACAATTAGTTATACCCCAATTTCAATCAATTCACAGCAATAAAATCCTTAAACAATAAAAATATTTTAAATCCAACTAAAAACAAAGAATAAAGAACATTTAAAGGCAGTGAGTGCATGCATGCGTTGATACTTACATAGTGAAGAACTCTATTCACACATCACCGCTGAATCCATCAATAGAGACTATTACTTAATCTATGGTCTCTGAGCATATATATATATATATAATTAAACTATTATCTGTAATTGTGGTATGAATGGATACACACACACACACATATATACAAGGAATAAAACTATGCCAATTTCCAATATATGTGACACCATGAGAATGTAATTCCAAGAATGGATGGACCTAGTTAGATAGCCAATTTTAGTGAATTATAAGTTTTTTTTAAAACACTACATAGACTTATTATTATTATTTTTAGTCATTGAGTTATTTAAAAGAATCTAGCTTTTTTTTTTTTGTCTTGACTTGTGTAATTCTATTTGGTTATTGGAGATGTTTTTCAGTGAAAATCACGATCGAACTTGTTGAGGATTTTTTTCATCTCAAAAGAAAGGTTTGTTGAGGTTCATAATGTTTATCAACTTAGTGTTTCCAAGTTCATCTATATCCTTCTGAAATGCATTATTGTTGATGCTGGTGCTTTTAGTGGTTTGCTTCATATTTGAAATGTGTTCATTAAATTTTGTGTTTCAACATGTTGACTTTAATTTTCTTGTTTCTCATGATGAAGTGCTGATCCCTCTTGATTTCATATTCTTGTGTAGGTTGGCAACATATTAGTTGATTCTCATGGTGGGATAAAGCTTGGAGATTTTGGAGTTTCTGCTTCCTTTTATGACTCAGGGGATCTACAATGCATGAGAAATACCTTCGTTGGAACACCTTGCTGGTATATAACAATTTTCATTTCTACTTAGAATTTATTTATGTTCTGCCAGATCTGTGTGTCCCAGGCATTGATTATGTTATGAAGTTTAGAGCCTAATTTTCTCTATAGGATGGCACTAGAGGTGTTGGAGCAATTGTATGGATATGACTTCAAGTTAGCCTCCTAAGTTTCTTTGCTTGCTTAACTCAGCTAATTACTAATAAAAGGAATTTATTGATATTTTACAACTCATATTTTTATTGATATTTTCCTTCTAAATTGCTAATATTTTGACATATGAAAGAAGTTAAAACCAGATTTGTAAGATTATGTTTATCTTTGCCATCTGATCTTACATCAAATATTCCTTGCTAGACACTTTTTTTGCAGTTGAATTCTATTTGGAAGTTGATGAGTGTCCAATAATTCATTATTTCATATCATTTTATACACTCATTTAGGCATGTATTAGAGGCATATTGTGGAATTCGATGTTAAAATAATGTGTTTTGCATTCTCAGTCTTCGAGCAGCACTTAAAGAAAAGAGAGTGAGCCAAAATAATTGTTTTAGGCCCTAAACAAAGAAGAGGGAATTCTCTCGACATCAATTGAAGAAGGATAAGGCAAACTGGATTCCTTACGGGCAGCTTATGACCAAGCTTACAGCGGTAAACCTCTACCAAAAAATTTTGCGGGCATGCTTATGCTCGTATGGAAAAGTATAAGGCTACACAGAGGGACTTACGGCCAAGACTTATGCCCGTAAGCCTGGCCAAAAAGATCATCCAGAGGAGTTTACGAGCACAACTTATTCCCAAAAGGATGGTCGCAAGGACTACACAGAGAAGCATACAGTCCAGCACTTATGGCCATCATTACACTAGACTGTAACACAAGAGAGAAGACCTTATGGCTATAAGTGATCCCCTAAGGCTCACACTCATCATCTCCAGCTCCTTCGAGCATGTCATTATGCCTGTAAGTACCCCGTAATAGGTGCAGTATAAATCAATCTGATGAGGATTTCTAGGGCATCTTTAGTTCTATTTTGGAAGCGAGGCTAAGGGAAGAAAAGGGGTGAATCTCTAGGGCTTTGGAGACGATTTTTAGGAGGATATTCAACCCCACCAACTTGGAGATGGAGATCATATCCATCAAGCCCTTCTTGGCAGCGTTTGTGGAAGGTCCATAGGTATTCTCCTGTGGTCAACTTCCGGCACGATTGAGAAGGAGGCTTTTATGTTTTGCTTAGTTCTCTTCATATCATGTAATTTGAATGCTTGCCTTCCATTAATAGAGGGCTAATTTTGTAGATATTTGGGCATAGCTAAACTCTAGCGTTTTATCGTTAAACATTGGTTATGGATCCTTTTGGTTTAATTGTTTCTTAATTACAATCCATGTTATTTGAATCTAATTACATGTTTATATTTCTTGATTGCTATCGTGGTAAAACCCTAGTTATCCTATTTGATGTGTAACGAGTAGAAATACCCTAGTTATCATGGTAAAACCCTAGTTATTATATTTGCTGGATTGTGAGTGAGGCTAGCAATGGGGTACGTTAGAGAATTCTTCTCCCTCAATCCTCCCAAGTGGGCTAATAAGTTATTTTCGCACTATTTGTAATCATGTGGAATAGATTTTAGGAAAAATCGCATTTCTATTTTGTATCAGATTAGGGGTAATCTATTTGTAAGAAGGATTGTCTATTTGAGAAATTCTTGTTAATCCACATTGAGATTTCACAGAGTGCAAAGCGATTGTGTGGTGACTATATCAGCACTGTACTGAATTAGTTACTATTCACCATTGGAAGAAGGATTTAGTATACTTTAGGAAATCTCTCGGTTCAAATAGAATTGCATGTTTAGACAACATTTCTCTTGATTCCTCTACTCCTTTTATTTCGTATTTCTTACTTTTTAGTTTGTTCACACACACCACTATTTTCTGTTAGGTTAATTTTTGAGATATGAATTAGTACTAGCACTCTTGATTTTCCTTGTGGACCAATACCCTGCTTTCAGAGCACTTTGCCTCTTGATCGACGTGTATGCTTTCACCCCTATCACACGCAAATATTCAGCAAAGGGTATGAAAATATATCAACTAATGGCAGTTAGATTGTCACTATTTTCTTTATTTATTGTGGTTCTTTTAACAGGATAATATTCTTGGTTTGATGAAGCAAGTGTGTGCCGGTGACTCTTCATGTATTACTTGTGTTTCTTTATACCTCATTTGATATTTTTTTTAATTCTAAACCACCATCCCCACCGCAAAATAAAAATAAAAATTGAATAAACTAACAATTTGCCTAGCCAACCAATCAACTGAAGGATCATGTTTGGTATCACCTGGTGTTGTGACAAAGAAATTATCAGTAAGTTAAAATATATACATCTTTTGTTGCATAAGTTTATCTAAAATTTCATAACTTTGTTAATTCGCAATGTAATTATGATATACTCCTATTTGTTTTTGCTTTTCTTTTTAATTTTTTTGAAATCTATGAACTTAGAAATAATCTATAAATCAATCTAGATCATGATTCAATTCTAGGCTCATCTCATGAGAGAAACTATGGATCTTACAAATGTCTAGACATTTTAGTTATCCATTTGCTTGCATGTTTATTGTAGCTGGAAAATAAAAGGGAGAAAGATTTAATTCAAGAGCTTACAAATCTGCAACTGAGGTAGCCACATATAATGAAGGAAATTAACTCACTTTTAATCATTTTATTCTTTTTTCTAAAACACTATAATATTAAACCATAAACATATCAATTTATAATGATTATCCAAATTCACTTCATTGTATACAATGTAGGCACATTTTTTTGCAGGAAGAAGTACAAAACTTGAAACAAAGAAATATTTGCTCGGCAATCATTGATAGGGACGCAGGTGTACCTGTCGATCTTGTAATAAAGTGTGTTAAAGAGCAAGGTATCAATCCTCAGGGAGTCTACCAGTACTAATCCTTAATCCGAGAACTATCCTACTCAAAGTTGTGTGTTATGAAAACAAAATAAAAGAAAACATAAATCAAAAGCACTAAAATGAATAAGGTTAAGCAAGCAAGAGAAACAGGGTGCTTGGGCCATAGACTTCCTCTAGGGTTTTGTAAGTTCAGGACAAAGACTGTAAGCTAGCAATCCTATTTGAATCGAGAGAAATCCTAAATTATATTATCCCCTTTCTTAAGATGAATGATAACAGATCTAGTATGGTGCTGATATAGATAACCCCACAATTGCATTGTACTAAATGAAATCTTAACAAGAATAGACAAGTATTCAAAGTGTAGACAACCATTCTCTCAAAATGATCACCCCAAATCTCATACAAAGTACAAATAAGATATCTCTAGATCTACTCTCTATGATTGCAAAGAGTACAAAATTGCTTTTCAATTCACTCGGGAGGATTGTGGGAGGAAAACTCTCGACTCTAAAGTACTCTATATCTAGGCTTACTCACAAATCCCCTTCAATCGTAGCTTGCCTATGCTAGGTGAGTCTCTCGAATCTTCACATAAACACATCATACATAAAACTAGGGCTTTGCCTCAATAACATTCAAGACAATAAGAACACACAATTGAATTCAAAAGTAAAGGATTGGAATTAATAATCAAAGTAAAGCATGAAAGATCCATAACCAATGTTAATTAAATATAATCCTGCAGTTCATCTATGCCCAAACACCTACAAAATTAATTCTCCATCAAAGGAGAACAATCATACCATTCACAAGAGACAACACGAATCATTGAAAGTATTAAAAACCCCTTTCCAATTGCGCCTCTTAAGATTGCCGAGGGACTTTCTCCTTATCTTCTACAAACGTCGCTAAGGTGCTTCTTAATGGCTACAATCTCCTTCCTTCAAGGTGGGTAAACCTCTTCTCCCTGATGATTCGCCCTAAAATGTCTAGAGAAAACTCCCTCTATTTTTCCCAAAGCTTGGCTGTCAAAAGATCCATTCAAAACCCTCATCAAAATTTTTTATACCTAGCCATTTATAGGCTACTTATGAGTGTAAGAATGAGGCCGTTAGGAGCTGGAGATGATGGGTCGCGTGCCTTACGGAACATCTTATGACCGTAAGTCCTGTCTGTAAGGTCTTCTGTCTTAGTGTTATGACCCAGCTTATGGTCATAAGCACTGGGCTGTAATCTTCTATAGATTGCATTTGTAACCACCCTTATGGTCATATGTGCTCCCTCTAAGCTCCTCTAGACAACCCTTACGATCCGACCTACTGGTGTAAGTCATGCCTGTAAGTCCTTTAGTCTGATCATTATGCTCCCTTTTATCGGCATAAGCATGCCCACAAGGTTTTTTATCTAAGGCTTACGAATGTAAGCATGATCGTAAGGTGCCCGTAAGTGGTTCTGTCTAGCCAGTTCTTCAGTTATTTATGTTGAGATAGTTCCATCTTTTTCGTTTTGGCTGTTTATTGCTTCTTTTGGCTCTTTCTCTCTCGTCCTTCAGTTCTACCCAGTATTTAAGAATGCAATTTTCATCATGTTTAGCATCATCTTCCATAAAAATACTCTAATGCATGCCGAATAAGTGTGTAGAATGATATTAAATATCACATAAATGTACACTTATCAATCATCTTTCATCGTACGATGCTTCAAACATAGGCATGCAAGTAAGATAAATATTAAATGATATATATACATAACGAAAAAAAAGAAAAATAGATTAGCAGATTGATCAAAATGATTTATGTTAACTTTTTATATTTATGTTAAATTCTATGCAGATGTATTTACAACCCACCCAAAAATTCTTCAGAAATCAAGGCTTTTTGAGCTAATCACAAAAGAGGCATGTAGATCCCCATTTATGCAGTGTTGATTCTTTTATTGTTTTAATAATTAATTTTGATAATTTGTTCATTTGTTTTTAGGGTGTTTCTTTGTTTTCCTAGAAATTCCATACATCTAGATTGTCACAGTGCATGAGTTCTAGTTCATGGGTATTGTGAGCTATGACAAGATTATAATGCACCTCTTCGATGATGTGTTGCCAACTTCACCGCCGCATCACAACCGATGCCAAGACCCAAGTCACTTAGTAAATCACAAAGCCAACCATCAATCATGTGCTTGATGTCTCTATGTACATACTTTGTTGTTGTGAGAGACTAATAAAATTTTTGTGTGTGTGTGTGTGCGTGCGTATGTTTGTATGTGTGTGTATTTTCTTATAATATGTATATTGATTATAAAAAAAAAAGTTATTCTTTAGTTTATCATTTTTGTAATTTTTATGGTGTGAGATTAATAAATTAAAATATTTATGTATTCTTCGATATTGTCTCATAAGATATATATTTGTCTATATTAAAAACATGTTTGATTAGCTATTAAAGCATATAGTCAATTCATAGGATTTATTACTTTGGGTGAGTTGGCAGGATTATAGGGGTAAATTTTTCCGTCGCTATAGGATACTGAAAAAATCTAGGCAAGGGGCCTATAACGGTAAATTTTTCCACCTCTATAAATCCTCCTCCTTGTAGCAACTTGTTGTTTACTCTATTCATATTTAATTTTAAGAATAAGTTTTTGTTTCTTTTTTTTTTTTTAGTTTCCAGCTTCCACTTGCACTTGATATTATTATTAGTGTTTTTGGTTTTTTTTTTTACCAACATTGCTTTAGTTAAAAAAAAAAATATTATTTTTAGTTTTGGCATCTAAATACTTTATTTAGTTTTTAGTTTTGGCATCTAAATATTATTTTTGCTTTAGTTTTATATATATATATATATATATATATAAACCATTCTAACAAACACTTAATTTTTTGAGTTACGAGAGAATTGCAATGTCAACTCTTATGTTATTGCGATGGTTTTCATTATCATTTATAAATCTCATACTTTTAATATGAAACTCTATTATAAATTGGATGACAATATTTGCTTTAATTTTTTTGTCATATTGTTGATTGCAAGCTGTTTTGTATTTTATTTTTGAAAGCACTAAAAGAAACACACAAAATGAATTTCTCTATATAATTTAAGGACCAATAACATGTTTTTGGGTGATTCATAGGCCAAAAGATTAATTTTCTGGGATTGAACATGGTTTTCAAACCAGGACCGGATTGGGCGGTCAAACCGGGTTGACACGGACCCGGCCTTTAAGCCAGTTCAGTCCAATACAAAACCCGGATTTTAATAAACTCGGGATTGAACCGGTGACTCGGCCGATTAGACCGGTGACCCGGTGACCCGGCCGGGTCACCAGCCCGAGTTTGCATTTATTTTTTTTAATTGTTATTCAATTTTGTAATATATTAATATTTGGGGGTTAACATGCAAAATTGTAAACTAAATGTATTCATTTTATTTACTGTTTAAAATTTCAGATCTTAGATCTGAATCATTCGTCCCTAAGAATCCCAACTTCTCATTCACTCATTCCTAACTTCTCAACATCAAGGGCTGGTCTTCATGGTGAGTTCTTTGTTGTTTTTTTTTTTTGTTTTTTGTTTCTTAACTCTTAAGTCTTAACTCACTTTGTTTTCACAGATGTGTGCTTTGAGGAGTCAACAAAGGTATGATCTATTGCATCAAAATGATCAGAATCTCAATGTTATAACTTATAATTGTGTTCTCTTGCATCTTTTGAATGGTAGGTATTATATAATGCCCTATTCCTTCTTGTGTTTATTTCATTATATTCACGTCATAGTTGTTCATCCAAAAGATAAAAGCTTAACTTGGCTTCACAACATCATGCTAATTGTCAAATGGAAAATTTTGTGACTCTAAATATGACAAATGACATGAATATGCATGCATAAAAATGTAAAATAGTTGATAGGATAGATGTGCTTTACTATTTTAATGTCACTGATAATATAGCTGCATTGGAAGTTAAATCTTGCATGTCTAAAGTCTGAATGTCATATATGAGCCTTGGTTGATAGAACTAAATTCCTAGTTTGATACTACTATCCAGTAGAACAATTTTCATGTCTGTTTATTGTATAAAAAATTGCTTTCAGGCCCTGGTTAATGCCATGCCATTTTTTCTGCTTGCAGACAGCAATAAATCCCATCATTTAGTTGTCTCTCTGTGAATTGTGTTTATGCTGAATTTTCTGGAAAGTTGTGGATAACTTGCATGAGATAACCGGTGCACAGTTAGAAAGTGCATTTCTATACTTTTATACTTCTTCAGTTGTGTGTGTGTGTGTGTTTAATTTTTTATTTTTATCTTGGTGAAAAGTGAAGACTATTGTGAATGACTTAAACTAACATGCTTTCAGTTGAAAGTTCAACTGACTATTCTTTGGGAAATCATTATCTGAGTTTCATTCATATTTCCATATGCAAAACTTTGATATGAAGATCAATAAACCATTTAGGGTTGTATATTTTCCTCATTCATAGGATTGGTCTGTTATTTTTGTAGAAATTGGGTAGTTAAAGAGAATGATTATGCATAAACAGAAACTTGCTAGCAAAGAGAATGAATGGTAATACATTTGTTTCTTTTGTATTGTGAGTTATTGCCTTGTTATTTCATTTAGTTTGCCATGAAAGAAACCATAATGAGAAAGATCATGATCTTTGTATTTTTATTATATATATTATATGTACTTTTAGGATAGCAAGATGTAATGTGTATACATACTATAATTTTTTTTTTATCTCTTGTATTCTTTTTTTTAGGAAATGGAGTCTAATACAAAATCATCATCTGTCTCTAGTTCTATTCGTTCAAAGAGTGATCCTGCTTAGGACCATTTTGCTTTAAATGATCAAGGAAGAAATCAATTTCAATGTCTTTATTGTGGATCTAAATATCAAGGTGGAGGCATTAACAGGATGAAGTACCATTTAGCTGGAATTCGTGACAACATTGCGGCTTGTAAAAAGGTTCCACGTGATGTTCATGAGTAGCTTTTGACACATCTTAATTCTTTAAAACAAAAGGAGAAAGAATGTGAAGATGCATATAAAGTTGTTGAAGGGGATGATGATGAAGAGTTACAAGATTTAAATCCTCCACCAAAGCAACAAGAGAAAAATTCAGCCTTTGAGAAACTACTAGGGAAAAGAAAGGCAAAAGATCCAGTTAGAGATGATGTGATTCCAAAAACTACTTCAGGGTCTCAACCTAGTATCAAAAGTGTACTATGTGGCAAACAAGCAATTCAAAAAGCACATATGGCAATCGCTAGATGGTTTTTAGACTCATGCATTCCTTTTAATGCGTTGCAGTCTCCTTATTTTCAGTCGGCTTTGGATGCTATTGCTATGATTAGTAGTGGATATAAGGGCCCATCCTACATTGAGGTGAGAATTTATTTGTTGGCAAATTGCAAGAAAGAATGTCAACTTCTGATTGATAGTTATAGAAGCAATTGGGTTAACTCTGGATGCACAATTATGGGTGATGGTTGGACTGATCAAAGACAAAAGACTTTAATTAATTTTTTAGTGTATTGCCCTGCTGAAATAACATTTATCAAGTCCATTAATGAGTCAGATATTGTCAAGGATGCCTCAAACTTATGTAATTTGTTTGCAGAAATAGTTGAATGGATTGGGCCTTCTAATATAGTATATTTAGTTACTGATAATGCAAGTAACTACATGAAAGCTGGAGAGTTATTGCAAGAGAGATATGAGCACATCTATTGGTCTCCTTGTGCAGTCCATTGCCTAAATTTGTTGTTGAAAGATATTGGCAAAATGCCTCAAGTGGTCGAGCTTGCAAATCGTACTTCAAAAATGACTATTTTTGTTTATAACCATATATTCTTGTTGTCTTGGTTGAGGAAAAGAGATGGTTGGAAAGAAATTGTGTGGCCAGGGGTAACTCGCTTTGCCACCGTCTTTATTACTTTAAAGAGCAATCATGATCATAAGCACCTATAATCAAGCTTTTGCGCATTGTGGATGGCGACGAATCTCCTTCACTTGGTTATGTTTATGAAGCCATGACTAGGATTCGTAAAGGAATCATGGCTACTTTGGGAAACAAGAAGAAGTTTTACACTCCATATAATAATATCATTGATAGTAGATGGGAAAAGCATTTTAGTCATGATATTTATGTTGCAGCTTACTTTTTGAATCCAGCTTTCAGGTATGGTGACAAAGTAATGAATGAGATAGAAAAGATAAGCATTTTGTAATATACTAATTGCTTGTTTTTTTTTTTTTTTTTTGTTAGGTATGGCAACAAACCATTTATTGATACTCCAGAAATTGTCCATGGTCTCTTGAATGTGATCGAAAAGACAAACATGTGTAGAGAGCCTAGTGATAGTTGTCAAAGTAATGGATGAGATAGCTATGTATTGTGAACGAAAAGAAAGTTTCGGCCGTCGGTTTGCGATTAACACTTATAAAGCAAAGAGACCCTGTAAGTGTTAATTATTAAACATCTCATCATTTTTCTTACTTGTATGGCATTAATTAAATGTTTTAAAAATGTTTATATTATGTTATTTGATTTAAAGATGAATGGTGGAAGCTATTTGGTTATGGTGCTCCATTTTGCAACGATTAGCTATCCTGCTTTTAAGCCAAATCGCTTCCTCTTCTGGATGTGAACGCAATTGGAGTGTCTTTGAGCACATATAATTTTTGCATCAAAGACTCAATGACTCAATGACATTATTTTTGCATCATATAATTTGAGTTTGAAGAATAGGTTTTTAGCTTTGTATATTAATTAAGAATTATTATTCAATTTAAGTAATTGTTAATATGTAATTTTTTTTTTTACTTATTTTTTGTCTAAGCATCATCATAAGAAGAGGAGTTATGATCCAATTGATTATGAGCACATCGATAAGGTAGATTTTTGGGTGATGGGAGAAAAGGAATCATCTCCTAGAGAACTTAATTATGATGAGATTATAGAAGAAGCAATATATGTGAATGATGCTATTCCTATACTTGATTATGATCATATTCAAGGTCAGTGATAAGTTTCTAGTATATAAAATACAAGTTATGAGTTTGTCAAGCAAAAAAAAAATTCATAACATTAATACTTGTATTTTTATTTCTTTATGTAGATGACATTGTTGATCAAGAAGTGAATTTAGAGTCATTTGTTGAAGTCGGCAATGCAAGCAATAATTTAGAAGATTGGCCACTAGGAGGGGCTTCAAATTATGACAATCATGGCATGGATCCAAGTTTATAGATTTGAGCATATTTTTGTGTTATGTTTCAACTTTCATGTTTATGTTTTAATTTATAAAGATTGAATAATTTTATGTTTTTCAATTATGGATTATTTAGTTGTTTATTTCATGTTTATATTTTAATTTATGGAGATTTGAACAAGTTTATGTTTATGGTATTTGATGTATTTGAATTTATGAAGATTGAATATTTTTATGCATCTTTTTTTATGGATTTCTGAGTTGTTTATTTCTTAGTTGAATATTTTTATGTTTTTCAATTGATTTTGTACTAGTTTATTTTTATGTTATTTGATGTATTTCCCATTTTGAACGTGGTGTATTTCAATATTTATTTATGTAGAATACTTGCTTAAAGTTTTAAAAGTCATATTTTTACATTTTTATATTTTTATTCTTCAATATATGATTTTTTTAATCATATATAACTAAAATTTAAATTATTTTTAATAAGAATTATCAAACCCGGTTAAACCCAGTTAATCCCCTCGACCCCTGACCCTTAATTTTTTCTGGGGTCTGGGTCTGAGAACCTTGGGATTGAAGGACCAAAACTAACATTTGCGCATAGGTGAGGGGGGTAAGTGTGAATTTGACCTTCAGTTTAGAAAATAATTTTGATTTTCTTACATCTCTTCCAATCGGACGGTCATGATCGAGGACATCTCACGGGATCTCGCATACGCTCACCCGCGGAGCAAGTTAACTTAGATTACTCTCCCAAGTTCTCTCTCTCTCTCTCTCTCTCTCTCTCTTTCTCTCAATCGGGTCGAAATTGAAACCCTAGCTTCTGCTCATCGCTGCTGTTCCCTTGAATTCCTCCATTTTGATCTTCAATTTCTTCAGAAGAAGCGAATCGATGACGCAGGACGTGGAGATGAAGGAGGCCCAGCAGCAGCCTCCACCTCCATCGAACTCCGTCTCCTCTGCTGCCGCTCCGTCCACCCTCCAGCGTAGAAGCTTTTGATCTTTCTTTTTTTTTTTCTTTTTGTTGCCAAATTTGGTAGGTTTTTGGTGATTTTTATTCTCGTTTTGTTTTTGATCCAGATCTGAAGGAAATCGCGTCGCTGATTGAGAGTGGTGCTTACCTGAAGGAAGTGCGATGGATTGTGAGGGCCGTGCGGCTTACCATTATGCTCCGGCGGAAGCTCCGGGCATCGGTAGTTTCTGCTTTTCTTGGCTTTGCGCTCACTCCGGGATCGGATGTTCACTCAAAGCTCTCGTCTTTCATTCCTAAGGTGCAATTCTTGTTAAACCAATATGATTAACTGAGTACATTGATATGAATCTGGTAAATTATGTTGTCAGTATACTTTTAGAGCGCCTGTAGTTTGGAGAGTGAATTATCTGATTGAATTTTGTTATGAATATGAGAAAATTTGGATATTATTTGAGATGAGATGATTCAGAATTTGTTCTGAGGATTTGAAGAGTACGATGGAATGTTGTTGTTCACATATATTTATCTCTTTGTTTAACTTTTTTAAGCTTGTAATTGAAACAGAACAGAGTAGTATAAAGTAAATGAAAATGTGAGATGTGTCTTGTAAAATTCCTCACGATTAAGAACAAAGACAATTTAGAGACTTGTATTGCCTATTATGTAATGCAACTTGTAATGAGATTCTTCCTGAAGGTTTTCGGTCATCGAGTAAAATGAAAAGTGGGAAAAAGGGATGAAATTTTTTTACTGGTATTCATCGATTAGACAAGGCATTGAGTATGTTAGGTAGCTTATGTTAAACTGAGAAGTGAATTTAGTCTTGCCACATTGCCTATGGAACTTGTAGATTGGGCATATTCTTATCCAACCGCTTTGATTAAAGTATAGTCCTCATTTACACACACTGTAAGCACGGTATAAACTGACACATATGTTGTTGTGTTTTGTATGAATACATCTTCCTTTTTGGTTCGCTTATGGTTATAAATATAGGGTTCATATTTTCCACTTTCTAATAACTGTATTACCCTTATTATGGTCATGTCTATTCTTCATTGTGGAAGTCACCAGATACTATGCTTTTATTGCCTATATCGCTTATTCGGTTGATGAAGATTCCTTATGTGATTACTTTCAGAAGTGTATATTTGTCCTTGTCTCTTCCTATTTGGATTCTTGCCTATGTCTATTCTTCATTGTGGAAGTCATCAGATACTATGCTTTTATTCCCTAAATCGCTTATTCAGTTGATGAAGATTCCTTATGTGATTATTTTCAGAAGTATATATCTGTCCTTGTCTCTTCCTATATGGAGTCTGGCCTATGTATTGAGTTACGATTTTTCATGACTTTTAGTCATCTAAGGTTTAGTACGAAATCCTTGTTATCAAAGGTGGTGGGATGTGAAAGGCATTTGTTCCTGCACGCACACAATCACAGTCCCGTTCACTGTACAAGAGTTTAGTAATTGATATTATATGAAACAACATAGAAAGTCAAAATTCATCTTCGGCACTGTGATAACTCTGCTGTGTTGTACAGGGTCCTCTCCAAATGTATGTCTCACACTGGTTGTCCTTTCTTCAAGTATTTCATTTGCGTACTTATGATTAAGTTATGTGCATTTTGTGTGGCTTTGGCACATTGGGGCACAAAAATTTGCTGTATTCTTCTTTCTTGTGCATCAGTAAGTTGGTGTTTCTTGTGAAAATGTGATTATCTATTGACCGGTTGATGTATAAGATGTAATTTGAGGATTTTTTTTTAATTATTATTGTGAGGCTTTCTGTTGCCTCTTGCATGTTTGTTGCTTGTTCATTGTGTGCTTGTCGGTGTGGGCATAGGGTGTAGGGTGTTCCCTCCTATCTTTTCCTTGATTTCTCCCAGATGTATGTTATCCCTTCCTATATGTTTCTATTGCCTGATGATTGTGGCGATGTAGTTTCTTTTACATCTAAGGATTTACTGTTGTGACGTGAATCTGATCATGTCATCAAATATTATTTATACTGCGTCTTAGGATTTTCTTTGATTTCTTGTTAGTGAGGAATAGTTGATGTCCATATAATGCCGTATTTTTGCAATATGGACACAATGATACACCAACAGGCAAGATTAATTGAATTGCATTGGAAGTGAAGATCTAAATAGTATTTCAAGTTGTGTTTTCCCCAGAAGCATCTTAAAGTTTACTTGCATGAAGAAATTTTAAAATTTTTCAAATTTGCTGCTTTTAGAGCTAAGAGACATACAAGTCTTGCCAACAATTTGATATTTAGCTAGGCAACAGAACAAATACCTGCTGTTATAAATGTATTACTTTGTTTTTTTGGACTTTTATATATGTATATGAGATCTTTTCCTTTTAATACATCTTGGATTATTTTTTATTCATGCCTTTCACTTGTATACATACCTATTATGATTGAAGTTGCCCTGGTGGATTATGGAATTAAATCGTATGTTTCTATGAATTAAATTTTCCTGTTAATAAGGATAATCATGAGTCAATTAGTATTAAGAATGAGCTTCAATCTGTTGAAATACATTTTTTAATTCAAGATGGGCATGTGAGGTTAATATTTGTGAATGCTTTTATAGTAACTTGTGTATAAGATAATGTATCTGTCTATATTTATCATGCCATGTGGCTATTTACTGGAATTCTTCAGGAAGAAGAGCATGATATGGATGTGGACACAGCAACTTCAGGTGCTCAGGGTCTTGGCAAGCATCCTCTA
The DNA here is from genome assembly GCA_020875875.1 of Dioscorea alata. Lineage (NCBI taxonomy): Eukaryota > Viridiplantae > Streptophyta > Magnoliopsida > Dioscoreales > Dioscoreaceae > Dioscorea > Dioscorea alata. Next base: position 12,659,875 of record CM037021.1, read on the forward strand.
CCAGAGCTGGAGATGTACTGTTACATGCTTGTATTAATATTTTTGATTGATCAAAAGAAATACAATGAGGTAACTCTTTTCATTGTCATTACTGTTTTTTGATTGGTCATTTTTACGTGGTTGAGTGTACTCATTTTCTTGTCTTCTTTTTCCCAGGCTAAAGCTTGTTCCTCTGCAAGCATTGCACGCCTAAAGAACATAAACAGGAGAACTGTTGATGTTTTAGCCTCTAGGCTGTATTTCTATTATTCTTACAGCTATGAACTTACAGATAGTCTTGCTGAAATTCGTGGGTGAGTAAGAAAGACTTACATTTTTTTTCACAAGCTGGCTTGTAATATCCAGTAAGCTTGGGTGGATTTTACTTAATTTCAGTCTATCAAAGTTGATGCGGCTTCGCCAGCCCTAATTTTGAAATTTTTTTACCAGGAAACTCCTTGAGTTGCACCGAATGGCCACCCTAAGACGTGATGAACTTGGTCAGGTCTGTCATGTCCACAATACTGCTGTCTGTATTGGTTAAGTTTGGTGCCTTAACTGGCCTTAACTCGGCTTTTGGTGAGATGCAGGAAACCCTTCTCAACTTGCTGCTCCGCAACTACCTCCATTATAATTTATATGACCAGGCAGAAAAATTGAGGTCAAAAGCGCCTCGCTTTGAGGCTCATTCAAACCAACAGGCAAGACTAATTATTTTTTATTATGATTATGACCACCATTACTAATGTTTTAAATTATTTCTCTAGTTCAGCAAGTGTTATGCTGAACTTTTCAGGAGATACCTGTATGTAGTATCACCAGTATCTTAGGATAGTATCACTATGTGAAGGCAGTTCCTTTGATATGATGCTAACACTATGTTTGGTTGGGGGATAATTACTATGCCCCCAACCAAATAGCCTGGGATAAGTACAATTCTTATTTTTATAAAAGTTTTATTTTTTAAAAATAAATATATTTGATAGTTAATTTTGGAAAATGTTAATTAAAAAGTTTTTCCTTCCAACCCAAAATTTTAAAATAATACTCTAAAGCCCGCATTTTTATCTGTTGACCGAACCACCTAATTTTTAAATTTTTTGCCAGTTCTGCCGGTATCTCTTTTATCTTGGAAAAATCAGGACCATCCAATTGGAGTATACAGATGCTAAGGAAAGCCTCCTGCAAGCAGCTAGAAAGGCACCTGTTGCAGCCCGAGGTTTCCGAATTCAGTGCAACAAGTGGGCTATCATAGTTCGCCTGCTTCTTGGGGAAATTCCGGAAAGGACTGTCTTCATGCAGAAAGGCATGAAGAAGGCGTTGACACCCTACTTTGAACTAACAAATGTGAGTTCTTTTCTTTTTATTCCTTCACTTGTCTGAAACCAACCGGATGCATCTCAGTCTTTATTGTTGACTGTCTTTGCCTTTTGCTTTAAGGCTGTGCGAATTGGTGATTTGGAGCTGTTTAAGACAGTTGCTGAAAAATTCTCGAGCACCTTCAGCTCCGACAGGACACACAATCTGATCGTGAGGCTTCGCCACAATGTGATAAGGACCGGTCTTCGCAACATTAGCATAGCATACTCGCGCATCTCACTGGCAGATGTAGCTAGAAAACTTAGATTGGACTCTGAAAATCCAGTGGCAGATGCTGAGAGCATTGTCGCAAAGGCTATCCGAGATGGTGCCATTGATGCTACCATTGATCATGCAAATGGATGGATGGTCTCAAAAGAAACCGGAGACGTCTACTCAACAAACGAGCCCCAGTTTGCCTTCAATTCAAGGATTGCCTTCTGCTTGAACATGCACAATGAAGCCGTGCGAGCGCTGAGGTTTCCTCCAAACTCCCACAAGGAGAAAGAAAGTGCTGAGAAGCGCCGGGAGAGGCAGCAACAAGAGCAGGAACTTGCCAAACATATTGCTGAGGAGGATGACGATGACTTTTAAGCAAAGGTTCATTCAGTTACTCTCTCATGCAGAAGATTTTTACAACTATAAACATTTATGAATATTACAAGTATTTTTAAATTAATGCTTCAAACCCCTTTTGATGTGTTTATGTTTGTAGACATTTCATTTTTTTTCAAACTCTTTAATGTATGAGTATCAAGTTATCATTTCGGATTGGTCACTGAAATGTGCACCTTGTGGGTGGTATTACTGCTTGCGTTTTGTTCTTCGAACACAATTGTTCTTCGATGAACTAAAACAAATTGTTTGATGGTATTGCAATTTAGTAATCGTATTTGCATAGACGATAATACGAACCTCCTTCGGCTTTGAGAAATCTTTGTGCATCATCTAACTCTTCCATCTGAAACACAATAAACTGATTGAAACCACAGAGAGCAAATGAAGGCAGAAACAGTTGTTCTTGGTTGTCAAGAAGCAGTGGCAACCCATGTGCAACACCCTTGTTGAAACGTGATCATGTGATGACCCTCTTATTTCATTAATCACCATTAATTAAATAAACATCATTAATCAGACATTAGATCTCTCAAACACCAGTCTTCATACAGAGGTACATTGCAAGCCATGCATGCTCAGATCATGATCTAATCAATGCCTTCAGGAATGAAACTATTTATTATTAGCCCGCAATTCATGGCCTTCCTTGCAGTCATCACATGCATTGCCATTCATATACTTCATGCCTCTTTCCATTCTTTCATTACTTCTTGTTCTCTATCTCCCCCTTTCTTTCAATAGTCACCAAAATGCACAGTGGAGTCTCTTCTTTTGCTTTATCATTCCTACTGTTTGTCATGTTCACAACACCTAACAGTGTTCATAGCTTCAAAACATCTGGATGGACAAAAGCTTCGGCGACATTTTATGGAGGCGGAGACGCATCTGGAACTATGGGTACTAATAGTTTGTGTCCTACCTCTATCTCTACACTTTCTTTTCTTTTAACATAGAGCTGAATTTCAGTGGATCGTTAATTTACAGGTGGTGCATGTGGCTATGGAAATTTATTCACAAATAAGTACGGTACAAGAACCGCGGCATTAAGCACAGCTTTATTCAATGATGGGTCTGCGTGCGGACAATGCTACAAGATCATATGCGACTACAAGTCCGATCCAAAATGGTGCATCAAAGGCGTGTCAGTGACAATCACCGCAACAAACTTCTGCCCTCCAAACCTCGCTCTCCCTAATAATGACGGCGGGTGGTGCAACCCTCCTCGCCAGCATTTCGATATGGCTCAACCGGCTTGGGAGAAGATCGGGATTTACCAAGGCGGAATCATCCCTGTATTGTACCAAAGGTTTTTTTCTTCTTCATTGATTTAACTCAAAAGTTTAAGTTAATATTAATAATAATAACATCATGAATGTTGCAGGGTGGCATGTAAAAAGCATGGAGGATTGAGATTCACCATCAATGGAAGAGACTACTTTGAATTAGTTCTAGTGACAAATGTGGGTGGGAGTGGATCCATAGATTCAATGTGGATCAAAGGGACAAGCACAGAGTGGACGGCCTTGTCTAGGAATTGGGGTGCTAATTGGCAGTCCAATGCACATCTCAATGGGCAATCACTTTCATTCAAGGTGACAACTAGTGATGGCCAAACACTTGTTTTCCCTGATGTTGTTCCATCTAGTTGGGCATTTGGCCAAACATTTTCAAGCCATTTACAGTTCACATGAGAGCTAGTGTTTGATTGAAGGATTCAAAGATTCAATATATATATATACATAAATGTGTATATATATAGAGAGATAGAGTTTTTGAATCTTAGATTATATTATATTTTGATGTCAGAGTTTTGATTTGGAGATGTATAACATTTCAATGACAATGGCAGAGGCTTGCTTGCTGTTTTAGTTGCCCGCCAGCCAATGCAATCCTTGTCTTTCTCTAATGTTGTTTGTCTTCTTCTTCTTCTTCTTCTTCCTATTATTAGTAGTAGTAGTTTGTGTCCATGTTTGGTTGAACTGAAGAAATGAAAAGTTCATATTGTTGCTAGTCATTAACTTCCATATTTGCATGATATAAAAAAATTTAAAATTTATTTATGTTTGCATGTTGAAATATATTAAATGTTCTTTTATTAACTGATTCATTTTTTGGAGTGAAGTTAGAAAAGCTGAATTTTTTTTTTCTTAAAATGGGACTCATGCATTTATATTAGAGAAAAGGGTTAACAGCAAAGGCAATAATTTTAAACATCTAATATTTTATTATATATTTATATAAAGAAAAATATATGGATGAGAAATGTTATTTGTACAAATTAAATTTATTATTAATATTTTTTCTCTAATATATATTACTGTTTAAAAGTTTAATCAATAAATTAAAATTTTTTTATCATTAGCTAGATATCATTTCTCACCCTTCTAAAATTTTATTATGCTTGCAATACATCATAAGGTTTGCTTTTTTAACTTGACATAATCTTTTATTTATTTATTTATTTATTTATTTCTGTTACACATATTCCGTTAGATATTAGATTGTGTCTTCTAAAATCAGCATATATTTTTTGAACAACACTACCAAAAATCAATTTAAAGTTATTTAAAAAAAAGCACAAACCCCTAGAATATTAAATGAACACCAATAAAAGTGATGATCCAAATTAAAGAACCCTAACCATTCTGATCACAGTTTCAAAGCAAGACTAGCTCTTCACTTTCTATACATGCTTCGTTCACAGTGCAACCAGGTAAGTCCTAAAGCATTCTAGTATCCAATAATGCACACCAGCTATCTCTTCTTCAAACCCTATCTAGTAACTCCACTTCTAGTTATCTTTGAGCCAACTTTTCACTGCATGCATGTACTCTATTTCACTTGCATGGCAACTGCTCTGCCTTCTCTCCATTAACGCCACCACCTTTTTGCAGCTCTTCTTCAGGTAAACCTGCTTCCCTAACTGTAACCCTAACCCTAACCATAACTTATACTCTCTAACCTTTCTTCTCTTCCTATATATATTAACTAGGACTGTGGCAATATTACTGCTAGCTAGTGTTCATGAGGATGTTTTTTATGAGTTCAGTACTCAGAAGCAGCGGGAGTCTTCTCTTGTATGAGGAGAAGAGAAGACAAGCTAGGGTTTGAAGCCATTGATATCATTCATGGAAGGGCTCCCTGTTATATCTCCAAAGTCTGTGAAGCTAGGGTTTTGTGACCATGTTGGTGCATGAGTTTTTCTTTTAGCTTTTTGCTTATCCCTTTCATCAGCTTCTTATATCTCCACAGATGGTGATTTCTTTGTTGTTTCTCTTTTAATATATATTGTTTCTCCACTGTCTCTTGGATAGTTGGATTAATTTATCAGTGTTTTATTTATTTATTTATTTTGTTTATAAGTTTTTATTTTATTTTATTGGAGAAGTAAAGATTTCAGGATTCCTTTTGTTGGCACCGACATGAAGCCTGCCAATTAACCTGCAACAATAGCTAAGGGTCAGTTATCTAAGTCTGAGATCTAGACCTTGTTTTGGGATGTGTGTGTGTATTATATAACTATTACGAATTTAAGATGTTAATGTACACACACACACACACACTGTTTAGGATATATATGCTTGGTCTATTTGAATGGTGGTACACAATAAAGAATTATATGATGGTATATATAATTAATACATGCATGAAAGGTGAAGTTTTGTTTACATGATATTCCTGTTTATTAATTTGAATGTAGCTAGTATTGTGTGAGGATTAGTTTGAAAAGTGAATTATAGATAAGTGAAATTAATTGGGGATAATCAGTGATATTATATATTTAATTAGATGCTGATATGGAAAGAATATTTTTTATATGATGGATTGATCCATATTCATTAAATAAAAGTTCATAATAAAATATTAAATAAAAAATTAATATAAACATACAAATTGGAGAAACATAAAAAAAAAAAAAAAAAAAAAAAAAAAATTAACCTATAACAAGTAAGAAGGATCCATGACCACAACCTCCTAAACAGATGAATAAATAAAATAAAAGGAAAAAAAATTACTCTCTTTTAATTTTATTTTATTTGATACTTTCATATTTTAAGTTAGATTAAAATAATTCCGTTACACCGCTACTCACATACAATCTTTTAATTTATATGCTAAATATTAGATATATGAAATATTTTATTTTAATGAATAAATATATATGTGGTTTTATTTAAAAACTATATATATGCACAAATAATTTATTTTAAAGAAAACATCAATGGGTTTTTAATTAAAAATAAAAAATATTGTTTATGCACATTTTTTATAAATTAAAAAAATAATTAAAAATTAAATTTAAATTTAAAAAATCAAAATTTATAGTTTTTAAAAAATAAAAAATTCAAAAAATATATAAAAAAAATTCCAAAAAAAAACAAAAAAAACAAAAATGGAGGTGTTCGCGATTGGTTTTGGGAAGATGGGAGAGAACATGTGAAGAAAAAAGAGAAAAAAAACAAGAGAGGAAAGGGAAAATTAGAGAGGGAGTGCTCTCAACAAGAAGGTAGACAAGATAGGAGAAAAGAAGAGAAAACTCGAGAAACAAGCTAAAGGCCGAAAAAAATAAAAAAAAACTAGGGAGAAGAAGAAGAAGAAGAGAGTGCAATGGCGGAACCAGGATTGAGTAGCAGGGGGGCTAATTCAATATATATATATATATATATATATATATATATATATATATATATATATATATAAGCATTTGTCCGAGATGTAAATAGTGAGATAATAAAATTTTTTATTAAAACAACCGCACTTTGAATACATAATCAGGAAAAAACATAAACACTACAAGAAAGTTAGTATTGGACATTATTTTGTTTGTAATTGCAACAATTTAGAAACGGAACAACACTCCTTTTAAATATAATTTTAATAACATCTTCCAAACGGACATTTAAAAATATGATTTATCAAAATTTAAAAAATATCTGTTACTAATCTGTTACGGATTTAAAATTTAATATTTTATTTAAACATTATTAAATATTCGAATATATGCGTTTCCAATACCTTTCTAATAGAAGGAATCAAGAAAATATCCGTTTCTAATCCACGAATTTAAAAATTAATATTTTATTTAAACATTATTAAATATTCGAAAATATCCGTTTCTAAGATTTTATATAATTTTTTAACAGAACAACAATCGTTTTAAATATAATTTTAATAACAACGGCTTTCAAACGGACATTTAAAAATATGATTTATTAAAATTTTAAAAAATATTCGTTCCTAATTTAAAATTTAATATTTTATTTAAACATTATTAAATATTTGAATATATCCATTTCTAATCCATTTCTAATAGAAAGGGATTAAAAACGGATTTAAAAATTAATATTTTATTTAAACATTATTAAATATTTGAAAATATCCGTTTCTAAGCTCTAATAGAAAGGGATTTGAAACGGACTTAAAAATTAATTTTTTCACATTTAAGATTTTACATAATTTTTTTAATAAAATTTAAATAAGTTTATATTTATAAATATATTTTTATAAAATATTTTTTTAATAAAATTAACTTTTGAGGGGTTATGTGAAAAAACCAATTAAATAACCGTTAGAATTAAAGTTAATTATATATATATATATTTTTTCTTTTCTCTCTCTCTCTTCTGACCCTCTTCTTTCTCGCATTTTGGCGGCCCTTCCCCCTCATCTTGCTGTGGTCTCTTTGATCATCTTCGGATCTGCTAGCTAGTTAGGTATTGTTTCTATTTCTTCTCTCTATGGTCTTTGATTTTTTGTTTTTTTTTGTTTTGCCTTTTGATTTTGGTTTTTCTAGGCGAGGATGTTATCTTGTGATGTTTTTGGGAAGTAACTGGAATGCAGGTGCTCTTGATGATGATTTTTTCTTTTTAGGTTTTGGTTGTTGCTTGGTTGTTCTCTATTGTTTGTTTTGGTTTTGCGATGGTGGTTGTGATGTTGTGCTATTTTGGGATGTGATTATAGTGCTGCCGTTCTTTGATTGTTTTGTGGATATGTGATGGTTTTTTTTCAAGAACTATGGTTTTTTTCAGGAACTTCAAGCCCGCACCTCGAGTCCTCACCAGCCGCCGTCGGAGCAGGTATTGTGGAATTCCTCTCTGTTTCTCTTGTGCTTTTTTCTCTGTGTCTGTGTGTTTGGATCAAAGGAAAATAGTGGAAAAGATAAGAAAATATTGAGAATTGTGTTCAATTTTTTTTTTTTTGGGAATTAATTGAATAAGATGACAAAGTGATGAAATGGAACTCATTTGTAAAATTTTTTTTTGTGTTTTGTGTAGATTTTCCATTATTTTTTTTTATCTTTTAATTCTTTTTCCCCTAAATTTTGAACAAACACTGCTTGTTCATTTTTCCTAATTTGTTTATTTATGAATTTTTTTTTGCAAGATGTACAATCTGTTTTTAGGGATTTTGTTGTACTTAGCGTTCAACATGAGATGAAATTAGATGTTTCTAGGTTTGGAAATCTTCTATTCTTGCCATTGCTCTGCATGGAAATTTTAATTTGGATGTGCAACATGTAATTTTCATGAACAGTGTGCTTTTATCAATGAATTGCATCACTATCTTTCTATCAATGTATGAGTAAGATAACATTTTTGTATGAATTTATTTGTTTTAATTTTTATTTTATTATTTTTTTTCCAAGGAATCTGGTTGAAAATTTTTAATTGGGGGCATGAAGCTTGAGATTTTTAGGAACTAAATTAATTTTTCCTCTCTGTTTATTGGGTTTGTTTTTAGTTGGCTGACCAACACAAACTCTCAAGCTTATAGAAAAATGGACTCAAACCTTTAAGATACATGCAATTTCTACTCTCTAATATGCTCATCTGATATGTGCTAAAATTTTAATTTTTTTTTCTTTTTCTTTCAAAGGAATTTGATTGAAATTTTTTAATTGGGAGCATGAAGCTTGAGATTTTTAGGAACAAAATTAATTTCCCCTCTTTGTTTATTGGGTTTGTTTGCCCCCCATTCTTCCAATTCATGGCCAATCCAGTTTCCTTTTTCATTTTGGATTTTGTGTAGTGTGTTATGTTATGTTTCTCTTGATGCAGATGCTGCTTGTTTTTCTTTTTGTTTCAGGAAGTTGATTCATACCTGAATAGCAGATGCAGAGAACTAAGCCATTTGAATTTCTAGGATTATTATTGAATTAATGTGAGCAATTGCTTATCTCTGCTTTTGGATGCTATGTTGTTATTATTAGCTTTTGTATCTTTAGTTTCATGTACTTTATATGTTTTCTTCTTCTTTGTCAGGTATCAATGAACTCAATGTGATTGTAAAACAGGGAGCATACTTTGTTTCTTTGGAATGGTTAACATTATATTTAGTTGCAAATATTATGAAGAAAACTAATGTGGCATAACATCAATTTGTTAATTTAGTAAAAACTCATGAGGTTTTTACACTTGGTTTTGTGAATGTTTCTTAGGAACTTTGTGTATTTTCTGCAGATTGAACTTCTTAACATTATTTTGCAGATATCATTTTAAGTATATACTATCTGCATGTCAAGCCTAGAGAATGTCATGCATATTGTATGATAATGTCTCCAACGCAAGATTCATTTACATCATAATATAAAAAAAATTTCAATGAAATGAGTTGCAAAATTTTGTAATTAGTCAAATATATTCTTCAAGAGGTATTTAGGTTGAGAAAAGTAAAAAAAGACTTGCATTATTAAAGGTAATATATTTACTGCATCATTACCTAGGCTAATAGTTTTCTTGAGAATATTCATAGCAACTCAAGTAGTGTCAAGTGTGAAACGAAAAGCAACAGGTAAAGTGCTAAGTCTTAAAAAAGTGATGGCAATGAGCATTTTCTAAAACTTTACAAGGTGCAGTGAGGACAAAAAAAACATCCTTTATTGGAATGTTGATTCTATCATTGATGAAAATGATACATAAAATAAATCCAAAAGAACATTGATTGCCAATTCCATTAGCTCATTTAGAGAATTGTTAGTGTTTCAATGTGCTAGTGAAATGTATCTGAATTTTAAGTTGCATCATCTATTTTATAGAAAGGTTATAATGTTCATCTTGCTTAGGTTGTTCTATTGCTGTATTTCTGTGTGGTATTGAAAAAAATTTACTCCTCAGTTTTGAATTGTATATAATCTACGACAACATTAATGTTATGATTAGATTCAAATTCTGCTTAGTTCAGTGGTTTGGTCATAAAGAATTAGTTTAGTGCTAATTGTAACAAAATCCAATTTGTTGTGTTATTCTAGCGATCGAGGTTTGGATGTGATCCTCGCCTTTTTGAGCTTTTTGAAGTGACTCATACAAAGAAGTGCACCTCTATGCTTGTTGATGCACGTACTCAATCTATTAAGGTAAGTGGAACAATTTTTTGTGAGGTTTTCAATTATAGACTTTGTTTACAATGTTTTGTAAGTTTATATTAAGTTGTTTTGAGAATAATTTTTAATGAGTTGAGTTAACTGATGTAGGATCGCTATTTGGAGCTTGTGGAGCAGGCATCTCAAACACAAGAAGGACATGACAAGCTTTCTATTGTGGATGAAACAGCTTTATACTATGAGGCTGTTGGGGGAGAAAAGAAAAGTCAGGTTTATGGAATAGGGTCCCAAACGTGTATCTATTATCCACAGTTATCTTCAAGTTTTTCCACAGGTTCATCATCTGAGACACTACAAGCTGAGGTTAGAGATTTGCGTCAAGCTCTTACTCAAGTCCAAGATCGTGAGGAAAGGTTTCAACAGACTCTTAGTTAAGTCCAAGATCGTGAGGAGAGGCTTCAACAAAGTTTGCTTGAAATGAAAGAGGAAAGGGACCAATATCGTGAGGAGATGATGCGTCAAATAAAGGACATGATGATGAGTTTTGAGAAGAGGATTCTTCAGCAATCGCAGTTTACCACACAGGACTCGCAACCATTGGCTGATGATCATGATGTTGACTTATAGTTGTATTTGTCGTATACTTATTATTTTGTGTTGAACATATATACTTAAACATTTTTTTTGTATGAATTGAGGAGTTTATCTTATTTGTTGGTATTTTAGGTTTAAAAAAAATTCATGTACCAGGTTTTAAAAAAAATCATGAATATAATTTTAATTTTTATTTTTTACTTGAATGTTAGAAACGGATTTATTTGTTTCAATATTGTTTTTTAATTTTTAAAAAAATTTAGAAACAGATTAGGAACAAAAAAACTTTTGTTTCTAATGAGGAGGTACAAAAATAAAACAGAAAATATTCCGTTTGAGATCCGTTTCTAATTTTTGTAACGGAATTACAACGGAATTTAGAAATGGATTAGCAACATACATCATTCCGTTTTAATTTTTCAAAAGTTAGAAACATATTGGGTTCCATTTCTAATCCATTTCTAAAGTTAGAAACGGAACATTTTCCATTTCTATTTAAATTAGAAACAAGGAGTTTCGAAACAGATAAATTCCGTTTCTAATCCGTTGCTAAACTGAATTAGCAACTAAATAGAAACGGAAAATGCTGTTTCTAAACATTAATTTTCTTGTAGTACAATAGCTAATTATGCATGCTTGAACTAGAACCGATGTCAACATTAGTGCTAGAAATGTAAGGCATGTGGCTAAGACTAAGAGGAGGTAATTGCATCCGCCGAGTTTGCATTTTCTGAAAACGTTGTAGAATCACTTCATTGTCTATAGTTGCAAAACCTCACGCTCAATATAGACAACCAGGCTATCATTCATCCACTCGTCGCCCATTTTATTGCGTAAGTCATTTTTCAGAATATTCATCGCCGAAAACACCCTCTCAACACTAGCCGTCACAACTGGTAAAACCAATGCCAACTCGATAAGGTGATAAATGAGTGGAAAAATAATACATTTTCCTGTCTCAACCATCTTCCTAGCAAAACCTCCCAAGTCCCCAACATTTATAAAATCTGCATCATGCCGCACATCATAAATAAAAGTAGCAAGTCGATCCTCAAGCATTATGCATGTAGTCATTGTGAAATCTTCGGGATAAAGTTCTGCAAGACAAAGTAGCTTGTGGATGTTGAATTTGGAAAATGAGTCCCTTGGATCAAGGCATGACAGAAGAAGAAGTAATTCTATACTAGTTTCTGGGAAGCGGTTTTGCATTTCTTGTGAAATCGAATCAATGACCTAACATTGCAACAGTGATAAAATTACAAATATTTCTAAGAAACTAAATTAATGAGATTTACAAAAATATAATAAATATAAAGAATACTAACCTCGCAGAAAATTTCAACACAGTAATGGTGAAAATGAGTAATGACTTGTCTTTCCTGTCTAGAACGATTACGGATTTGCATATTATCCTCCATATTAGGCACTAGGATTGAGTTTCCTTTGCAAAAAGAGCTAACTTCCTCCAAAAATGCCTCACATCCTGTCTTCCTCAAGTCTTGAAGACGATCCCTTATAGCTTCAATCAAATGAATTGCTAGAATAATATTTTGATCATTTTGTTGTAAGGCAAGTGATAACTCATTTGTTATTTCCAACAATGTCTCATCAAATAAATCACAAACACAAATTGATAATTCTCCATTTTTCAATCAAACTTGCAGCTATGCCTCTATTATTATTTGAAGCACCATCATCATGCACATTTTGGAGGACATCTAACACTGAAGTCCACATTAAGATTAGTCGGAGAATGGTAGTGTAATGCGATCCCCAACGAGTGTCACCCAGTCTTGCCAAGCTAGATTCTTGATTTTTTTTCTCTGCCACTAACTATCTTTACCTTTTCCAATTGCTCAACCAACCTATCATAGTGATGTTGCCTAAGTTGGTCTTTCCTTTTGCAAGATGCTCCTGCCGTGTTAATAATCATAGTAACATATTGGAAAAAATCACTTACAATTGGATTGTCTATAGCAATAACAACAATCACTAATTAGAGTTGATGAGCAAAACAATGGATATACCTTGCATATGAAATTTTTTTTTAGGACAAGTGCCTTCAAACCATTGAATTCTCCTCACATATTTGAAGCCCCATCATATCCTTGTCCCCTCAGTCTTGAAAGAGATAACCCATGTTTTCCAAATAGACAATCAATGGCATTCTTCAATGAAATAGCTGATGTATCCGGCATATGAACCATAGCAAGGAACCGCTCTATCACATACCCATTCTTATTCATATATCGTAGAATTACTCCCATTTTCTCCTTCACTGACACATCTCAAGCTTCATCAATCATAAGAGAAAAATATTTGTCTCTAATATCATCAACAATAGCACATGTAATTTCTGCTGCACAAGCATTTGCTAAATCCTTAATTTTGAACCTTTGGTGCTCTACAAATTTTTCTACAACTTTTTCCAATTATTTAACCCCATTTTAGTGAAAGTATCTTCTCTTATTTGATTTTCTCTGCTTGGTGTGAAAAGATAATACCAAAAACAAAATGCTGCATCTTTAGTCACATGCTGTACTCCAACCATGGATGCTGTTTAAACCAAGCATTTTGAAAACTCCTCCTTTGTTTGCCGTACTCTTTTTGTGGAAAATTGTGCCCAATTGGTTGACAAGGACCTCTAGTTAAATATTACCTTCTAATTTGATCTCTAATTGCAACTTCAAAGTCTTCAATTGGCTTTTGTAGTAACGGGTCACTAACAATGTCATTGGAATTAAAATTCACATTGGTCTTTTTTTCAGTAGATTCAGAGCCTAGTGGTATTTTTGGAGAATTGGATGACTCTTCACTTCGTGGTCGTTTAATTAAAAATTTATCCATGTCCAAATGGCTATGAAAGTGTATAATGCTATCCAAAGACAAAACAAACATATATAAAAAAATTGATTATAAAATAATAGCTAGACATTCAAAGCTAAAAATTATTGCTAATTTAATTAAAAAAAAATTTCCTAATACATAAATGAATGGCATTTCATCAGTTACATAGTTCATATTTCAACAAATTGAAAAATAAAGTTACGTAGATAACCTACTTCAAGTGCATAATAAAGGATTTTCTCAAAATAAGTATCGAGCAACTTACAGATGGTGGCACGATCTTTAGGCTTTAGATCAAGGAACTCCACCACATCAAGATGACAATAAAGAATAAATAATAGCTTTTCTCTACACTGCAATGCACATAACCAAGAAAACTCAATTAACAAGAGCAATTTAACACATAGCAATATTTTTTTAGTAAAATAAACATTTTTTCATTAAAAATAAAATAAAATAGTGAAACCCCACCCAATCTAACCCTAAACCTAACCTTTAGCCAAACAAATACATGATACAATTTTTTCATGTATGGAACCCTGAGTCTCATGGATTTTGGACAAAAAAGAGATAGAGTCAACTCATGGGAACTAATCTCCAAGTCAATTTTTGGCAAGTGGCAACTCTTAATCCTTTTTCCTTCCCAATAAAATTCTCATAAAATTCATAGTTTTTTTCACCAATTTAACAACTAAACTAGAAATATTTTATTTATCCCAAGCCCATATATTCATTGTTGTTTCCCCAACCCCCATGGAAATATGGAATACTCACATAAGTGCCTAAATTTTTTTCCCCTCTCTACTTAAAACATGTTGTCCAACATTCATGAAGACAACCTGACACATAACATTTGAATAAGTAAGACAAAGAGGCAATGAGCACTTTAGTTACATAATGTGGGGTTATTTTATAAGAATCATCCTCCTAACACATTGAGTCAAATGACTCAAATCCATCATAAACCCACTCAAACTAGCCCCTCCAAGCATGTTTCCTCCACCATCATCCCCACAACATGTACATCTTATTATCTTAACCAGGTCCACATTCTCTCTTCAAAAGAAAAAAAATATTGCATGGACATCAACTATGATTCACAACTCACAAGTATATATAAATGATGACAACCACTACCAGCTGAGGATGAAACTTTATAAAAATCTCCTTGCTAAAAAGTAAAATCTTAACACAAATATAACTTGCTTTACATAAGTTGTAAGTTATAACCCATAGCAATAAGTTAATAGCCACTAACCAAAGCATAAGCAGAGGGGAAGATTCAAGAGAATATGATCCAAACAAGCTCCAACCTGCAGGGGAAGGGAATGGAGGAAGAAGAAGAAGAAGAAGAGGGGAAGAGAATATGATCAAAATTATTCTTGCTGCCTTTTAATAATTTAATCTTTTATTGTAATTTGTAATGGATGAGTAGATACATAAGAAGACAACAAAGGTGTAATAGCTCCTATTACTCTATGAGGCATTTCTACAAACATGTGTAATGCTAACCCATTCCCCACTAACTTCATGATTGCTCACAACCATCAGCCATGCTTTTACTAATTACAAATTTACATCTTAATTACTTTCTCATTACACAACCATCACATAATTATTCTTAAAAATAACAATATATAATATTTAACCACCACATCACCATGACATCATCCATAACAAAATCATCCACTGTCTAATGTCCATTGATGCACTCATGACTCATGCACTCATAAATCATAATAATGTTAGCAAACTTGGACCGGTGGTTGGCGAGTCCTTTGCTCATTGGCGTCTGACATCCCGCTCGCCATCACCGTTGCCCATCGCTCGTTGGGACTATATGGAGATTCACAGCCATGAGCCATCAACCATGGCCCAAGGGGGCTGAACTATAACTCCTTGACATTGAGCCTAGATGGAGATTCACAGCCATGAATCCAATGGGAACTATAACCACCAACTTGTTAACAGTTTTTCCGGAGCCAAGGGGGGCTGAAGCCCCCCCGCTCTTGGTTCCACCACAAAGAGTGAGAAGAGGGAAAAAAGTAAAAGTGAGAACAACAAAAAAATAAAAAAAAAACATGAGAGAAGATAAGAAGAAAACTCAAGAGCCGGAATAAGGAAACCTAATAATAATAAAAAAAAAGATTAGAAAAAAGGCAGAGGAAAAAAGAAGGAAAATTTGAGGAAAAATGGAAGTAAAAAAAAAAGGAAAAGAAAACATAGAGAAAAAAAAAATACAAGATAGAGTGACAGGAGAAAAAAGAAAGCTTAGGGAAGTCCCCATTCTTGGTTCCACCACAGAGAGTGAGAAGAGGGAAAAGAGTAAAAGTGAGAACAAAAAAAAAAAAAAAAATAGAAACAAGAGAGAAGATAAGAAGAAAACTCAAGAGCCAGAATAAGGAAACCTGATAAAAAAAGCAGATTAGAAAAAAGGCAGAGGAAACAAGAAGGAAAATTTGAGGAAAAATGGAAGTAAAAAAAAAGGAAAAGAAAACATAGAGAAAAAAAAATACAAGATAGAGTGACAGGAGAAAGAAGAATGCTTAGGGAAGCGAAAAAAAGACTAAAAGCTCGAGTTCACCATCACCAAAGGTTTTTTCTTTTTTTTCCCCTTCACTGTTTAGAAATTCTATATTCTATGAATATACAAGCTATTAGCATGTCCCCACTTTTCTTGTTTAGCTAGCTATATGTAAAATTTGATATTTTCTAGTGAAATCAAGATGTGTCATGTGATCAAATCTATCTTTGATTTTCATAATTTGTCCACTTATTAGTTCTAAGAATATAGAAATTTTTCTTCCTGCCATGTAGAACCCATGTCAAAATGAAAGGAAGATGTGTTATGAGAAATCTGTGATTTAGTTGAGAAAAAATTCTAATTGATAGAAAGTAGTGAAAAGAAAATGTTTGAGGACATGATTGCAAAAATGCCTCAAAAATGTAAATTGTTCAAAAGTTGAGAATTTATTGGCAAAATGTTTTGAAAAATATAGAAATGTAAAAAAAATGGTCTTATTTGCAAAATTTATGGAGAAATGTAAAATAAAATATTTCGAGGACACATGCAAAATTATGAAAAAATGTGAAAATGTGAAAAGCCCAAGGGTTTATTTACAAAATTAATGAACAATGTAAAAAATATGAAGATCTCGGATTTATTTGCAAAATTATGAAAAGATGTAAAAAGAAAAAAAGAGTACGGTGGTTTATTTGCAAACTTTGATAAAATGTGAAAAACTGAACAGGTAGAGGGCCTAGTTGCAAAAATTCTTAAATTTGTGAAAAAATTATTAAGAATTCAAAGGGCTAATGTACAGGAATGTCATAAGAGGGGTTAAAATGCAAAAAAGAGGAAGTAGAAAACTTTGAGAAAAAGAAAGGTTTTTTTTTTGTAAATTTGTAGGAACTCTCATATTTTGAGCCATTGATGAAGGTCTAATGCAAGGTGGATGCTCTCTTTTAAGAGTTTTCACATTTTTGCCGCCTCTTCATGCTCAAAGGTCTCTAAAAAAATTCATTTTTCACATGACAATACAAAATGGGTGCTCTCTTTTGAAAATATTTTTCACTTTTGGCTCTTGACGCTCACAAGGAGGTCTCTAAAAACTCACTCTTTTCTAATGAGGTCCAATGCAAAGTGGATGCTATCTTTTGAGAGCTTTCTCACTTTTGCCTCTTGCCGTTCATAGAGAGGTCTCTAAAAAAATTTCATTCTTCTCATGACCCACAAGTCCAATGCAAAATGGGTGCTGTCTTTTGAGAGTTTTTCTCATTTTTGCCTCTGAACACTCATAAGGAGGTCTTGAAAGACTCTTCTCGTCCTTATGACCCACTGATAAGGTTTAATACAAAGTGGGAGTTCTCTTTTGAGAGTTTTCTCACTTTTGTCTCTTGACACATATAGAGAGGTCATCGAGGACTCTTTTTTGAAAATGTTTATCTAAAATATAGTCTAATTAATGTAAACCATCAAGCCCTCTTGGGTAAAGCAAAAAAAAAATAAATGTTTTATGAAAATAAAGAAAATTTTTCTCTAAGCAAATATAAAAAGAATGTTTTTTTAAATGTTGATTAAGAAATAAGGCTTATGTATTAGTCTATAAACAAATGCAGAGAGCTCCCACACGGAAACAAGGGTCTCTCATTAGTCAATGGATATGATATTTCAAGTCAAAGCAAAAACAAAAAAAACAAAAGAAAAAAAAAAGATTTCAAACATGCATCTTAAAGAAACCAAGATAATGACTTGACAATGTGAGTAGGCTTGGTAATTTTAATGAAACGACAAATGAAACTTTAAAGCTCTAAGATATAAGGAAATCAAAAGCTTAAAAAGTTTCACAAGTCAAAGTCCTAAAGGCTTTATGTAATACCTTGAACCTTTGGATATCTGTTCAAAAATATATTCAAGGTATTATCACAATTGCAGTAAGATTTTCTTGCAGAGCAGTTTTGTTGAAGAACCCAAGTGGAAAGAACAAGGATCTAAATATGAGAGTTTATAGAAGATTTTGGGTTCACAAGTAATTAAAAAGGTTTGATTTGAACTGTTTCCGGAGACCAAGGACTGAAAAGTAACTTTGCAGGGACCATTGGTGACTTTACAAGGACCTTTTTGGAAGAAATTTTATTTTCAGGGACTAACAGTGAATTTTGGCAGAAATCTAAGTTGAGAGAAAGGCTTTTATGTTGGGCTTTTTTCTTCTTCTTCTTTTTCTTCTTCTTCAATAGAGGCTGCATAGTGTTTTGAGAGAAAAAAAAAGAAGAAAAGAATGGAAAAATGGGTTTTGGAAGAGAAAGGCTTAGAGATCGCTGGAGATAGTTCGCCGGAGTGGGGAATCCTTGGTAAGGATTTTAAATAATTTTGTTTTGGTTGAGATGTTTGGATGTATGTATGGATGTGTGTATGTATGTGTGGGTGATTTTGGAGAAAAGAATGGATTTGTTTTGAAGCTAGGAATGTTGATGGAGAGGATGAAGTGATTGATATAAGATGATTTTGTGTTGAAAATTCTTTGTATTTGAGATGGATTGCTTGGAATGGAGGACTTCTCAGTTACTGTATATTTGACAGGATCCCCGAAAGTGCACGGGTTTGTCGAAGTAATAAAAGTTACCCCGGTGAGAGGGTAGTCGAATCCACAGGGAATAGGGAGTTAGAATACGAGATTTCACTATTAAAACTATGCGAAGTACGGAAAAGTAGTAATCGATTTGTGTGTAAATTGCGAGAACAATTATACTAAAGACAGGAAATTAAATAGAGAAAGGTGAAAGATTAGAAATCGCAAGAAAAGAGATTAAAGAGGATTTAACAATTAATGAAGTGGGGTATCCAGACAAGTTATCTCTAGGATCTATGCTTCTAGTGCAAGACTATGCTATTATACCTTCCTATTGATGCTAATTAAGTCGAGGAAATCCTTAGACTCACGGTCCCAAACCTAAGGTCAACCGTGACTAACCCCAATACTATGCCCCGGTATTAGGATTCACAGCAACCCTTCACTCTATCGCTCGCACGATTAAGTCCCAGGGGAGTACATCTACCTAAACCTCACACTACGTGGGATTGCATTAAGTTTTAGGGACTCCTAGTGATTAAACCTGTTCCTATGTGTAGTTCTAACCCTTTGGTCCAGGAGGAAGAACCCTAGTCTAGATTAAGCCCCAATGCGTAGGATTCACTTCAACCCTTCACTCCGTTACTCGCATAACTAAGCCCCAGGGGAGTTTATCTACCTAGCACTTCACTCTATCTTGACCGCTATTAAATCAAGGAAACGGAGGTAGGGAGAAATCACACAGGAGGGGAAAGGGGTACATCGCTACCTCACAACTCTCCCTCTCAACCCTCTTCAATCTTAAAGAGTCTAATCCTATAGGAGTTGTCACACCTCCAAAGGAAAACCTAGATTGCTCTCAACCCTAGTGTCACATCTAAGGGAAAACAATAGCAAGATAAAATTAAGATCGAAACTCAATTCTTATTCATCAATAATGGAAAAGCATAATAACAATGTCAAAGAAACATAATAACCCTAGAGTTTTACAAGTCCGAATACCCACAAGGGGTTTAGTTCCTCATGGAGCTATACATGTTCATCAATGTATATAATAAAACAAGAAGTAAAGACATAGATGAAAACCCCCTTGCGTATGGTGTGACCGTGGTCTTGTGCGGCCGCCGGACGTCGATGACGATGCCAATGACGCGCTCCAAACCTCCACGAAGTCCTCTTCAAAACCCTAGCCGCCCTCTCCAACGTTGAGGAGAAAATTAGGTCAAAAGATGTCTCAAAAAGTCTCCAAATCGGGCTTTTATAATGTGGAGTCGCGGCTTTAAATTTGCTGAAATCGGGATTTCACACGGCCGTGTAAAAATTCTGGAAAACTGATTTTCGGCCGACTGTGAACAGTAATTTGATGCAGCGTTTTGCTACAGTAATTTGCTACAGTACTGTTGCAGTATTGTGCCGAAACACTCCCGAATTCGTCGTTCTTCATCGAGGCCGTTGAATTGGGCACACAATCAACGGTAGATCGTGTCGATTGCTTCGAATCGCCTAATTGGTGAAGTTCTCTTTGTTGGCATGAGTTAGACTTATTGTGAATGTGACTGCCTTTGTGCCCCTCCAAAGGAGGTTGGCACACACCCACAAGTCTATGCTCACGCCTTACTCCTTGCTTAGTCCGAAAATCTTCCCAACAACGCCAAACACGACCTAACTTCGTTCCTTTCTTTCATTTTATTTTCACAACCCTACAATGCACAAAAGTAAACAATTGCACACTTTTTAGTGATAAAATCTGATTAAATTAATGCTCATTGCAAGATAATAACACTTCGCATTACTATAACACGAGCACTTATCAATATTACTGTAGCAATTGAGATTATGGTTTGTTTTAGTTAATTAAGTTGATGATAATGTAGATTACTATAGCAACAGAGATTAGGGTTTGTTTTGGTTAATTAAGTTAATGATGATGATGATGGTATAATAATGGGTGGAGATTAAGTGGTTGAGCTTAGCCAAATTGGTTGAGTTGGGCTTGATCAAATCAAATGAAGTGGGCTTGATTTGGTTTAGTCAAGTTCATTCAATTGGGTTGGAGTTGGGTTTGGCTAGCCAAGTTGAAAATAGGTTGGGTTCATTGGGTTTTGAATGAGAGTAAAGAATTGGTTTGGTGCAACCAATTGAGGATTGATTTGATTTGGACACAATGTGTAATTGAGTTGGGTTTAATTTAAGTTAAGTTGGTTGAGATTGATTTGGGCTTGGTTCAGATGTTGGGCTAATTACTTTGGGCTAAACCAATTCAAGGAGAATTAGGTTCAGTTGAACCAAGTTGGTTCAAGAGATTTGTATAAGAGTTTGTAATTGGTTCAATGCTGGTTGGTTAAATTGAACTTGGTTCAGTGAAATTGAGGTTGGTATAGATTGTTTTAAGAGGGTTTAGCCTAAATTGAGTTGGTTTAAGTGCAATTGGAGACCAGTTTGATTATGCAAGGTCGGATTTTAATCAGTTGGAGTGAGTGTGCCAAATTAGAGAGTCTGTTATTATTTCTTGTATTTTATTTTGGGTTTAGTTATGTCTTTAGTTGTCGTATTTATTTATTTTATTCCGTTCTCCTGATAGGTGTTGTTCAGACTTGGGAGGGAGTTCTAGGTCTAGCAAGAAACTGAATTGAGATCAGGTGAGTTGGTAGTGACTATTATTTTGAATAATTGGTTAATTGTTATTATTTTGAAATAATTATTTAATTGCTACTATTTTTGAAATAATTGTTTAATTATTTCATTTTATTATTTTTAATTATGTAAAATGTTGAAGGATACTTATATTTATTTGCCGTTGTTGGCCCATGACAATCGTATTGATACATTTGGTTTTGTATAATTATACATAGTTTCAAACTGTGGAAATACATGTATATATGATTTAATTATTCATTTCAGGCATTTATTTTAATGGTTATGTGTACCTTGACTTTGAGATGATTTGTGAAAATATGTGTGCATATTAAAATGATTTTATCGGCAATGCTTATGGAATTGGTTTTCATTCCTTGTATAGGAATGGTATCATGGATTTGGACTTTACGTGTATTATGCGTGTATTGTGCTATTGAACTTTCACAGTATTTTAATGGTGACTACGGACTTTAGTTTGACACTACAGTAGGGGTCCCATGGTCCGGCCTGATAGGAGACGTCGTAGTCAACCCTGAGTTTACCCCTGGTTAAGAGGTGCGTAGAGCCATTGACAGGGTTTAGCTCTGTTGAGAAACCTGGGGTCACCACACGGGGATCTCAATGGCCAGCGTCAAGGTTACGAAGACCCTTATGACTCTCAACCTAGTTGCCATGATGGCTAAGTCGGGGAGTGTTTTTAGGCCAATGATTTGAGAACGGTTTTACAGTTCAATCGTGTAAAAGATGTTAGTTTGGATTGTGATGAGGGTGCGAAGCCCAGCTGTCGCTCAAATGAGGGTAGTCTCTCACAAAATTTATATTTCCTTGAAAATTTAATTTGATGATGATTTGTGATGAATTTATGTTTTAAAAGCTCTTAAAAGTTGTATTTTGTCAAAATTTTAGTATTTGTGAAAGTTGGCAAGTTATTTGAGAAATTGATCTTGATATAATTTATATACGATATATTTAATTATTTGAAATTATTAAGCCACTATCGACCAACTGAAATATGTTACAGTTGCAGTGTGCGAGTATAGAGCCAGTCAGGGTTGAGTTCAAGGTTATAGTGGGTCCCCTTTCTTTCTATTTGTTGGTGTCGTGATTTTGTAATAGTTGTGCCCGCACGTTGGAATAATTATGTTTGTTGTATTCTTGTATTTGAACCTGTAGTTTGTTTAAAAGTTGTTAATCGTGTTCTGTAACTTTGATTTGGTTTTTCAGTGGTGTCAGTTTTCTAGTTAAAATGGATTTTTAACTGATGGGTGCCACATTTACCTTGGTAAAAGAGGTGGGTGTGACACTTCACAAGTATGAAATGCCGAAGTTCTCAAATACCAAAATTAAAGCAAATCAAGTTCATGATTACAACTTGAGATCCATTCCAAAACTAAACATGCTAAAACCATCACATAAAAGGTCTTAGCTGGATCATGCCCAAGTCAAGGCTCAAAGCGTGAGAGAATTAAAAAAAAAAAAAAACAAATGTATGATGAATAAACTTTGAGGTCTCGAGATATCAAAAGTCAAAATATCAAATAGTCTCACAAGTCAAAGACTTAAAGGCTTCACAAGCATAACATGCCAAAGTCTTGAAGAAACAGCATTGAAGCAAATCAAGTTCGTCATTCTTGAATCTGGTGATATCACTGTTATACACATATGATAGACATATATGTATGTATATAGTGTGTATAGGAGTATACTTGTATCTTGTATAGTCTCATTTCCTATATGTAAACCAAAAAGGTCAATCATGTTCTTTGTTCAAGGATAACAGACTTGATCTATTATTTTCCCTTCTTCTAGCAAGATATCAGACACCTAGGTTCCTTCGGTTGTCGTCATCGGCTACCGCCGCCAGTCCTCTCTTTCTCTCTCTTGCCACATGCAGCCTTTCCACTACCAGCCCTCTTTCTCACTCGCCGGTCTCCTCCCCCTTATTTTCCCTTGACCGCTTGACCCACTCTTAAAATAAAAAAAACCAAACCAAACCAGATCCGCCACACCGGCGCGCCCAGATCCGCCCCTTCCCCCACACATGCCCAGCTCCTCCCCCGCTAGCCCGATCAGCGCCCCCATGCCCCTACGTTCCTGCACAACCCACCAGCCGCACCCCTCCCCTTCGTTGCGCATTGGCTCCCCCCAGCAACACCAGCCGACCACCGCCTCCCCGAAGTAGCTCACCTAGCTAGTCAGGTGTAATCCAAAAACCCAAAGGGACAAAGCAAGATGACAGATAGTTAGTGGAGACATAAAGTTTGAAGTAATGGCATTTGTTTAACTATTGGTGACTCTTTTCCAAAATTTTAAACTCAAAACGATAACCAAACAAGATGGCAAGCATACACTAGTGGAGAAAGCAAGATGGTGACCATTTTCTAAAAAAAAAGAAAGGTTCCATACTATTCACTTTTCTACTGGCGCACTGTTGACTGTTCACTATTTTGATGATGCACTATTTTCTACAGTTGACGACGCACTGTTTCCAAACTGACGACAATGGATTATTGGTTCAGTCGGGTACTACCAGAGGTCGTTACTGAAATCTCTAACACTTTGATGTGGTGCTTGATGACACCAACTATATCCCCTCAAAGCTCACTTTCAAGCTAATTCTTGATGGCATTTGCGTTCTCAGCCATGTTGATGGCACCTCCACTACCTCTATTGCACCCTCTCTCTATAACACTACCAACCATGTTGACGACACCTCCACTGCCCTTGTTGCATCCTCTATCTTTGCCACTACTAGCTCTTCCTCCCAGGCCTTTACTCTTCTCACAGTGTTTGAGCAACAATTGGAGAAGTGGACTGATGATGACTCCACAGCCAAGATGATCATTTGTCAGACCGTTACTCTCGAGATCCGTACTCAGTTGCGAATCTTTCCACTGCTCTTGTGATGTGGGAGTACCTAAAGCTTTGCTATTGTGGTTCCAGACAAGCGCAGCTTTACAACTTATATCAGGCCCTCGGTAATCTCCAGCAATGGAAGAATACTGTTGATCGGTTCTATAGTCAGTATTGTATACTCTGGCGTCAGATTGACACTCTCATACCTCCTTACTACACCACTCATGCTATTTAGCTTCTTGCATGTTCTCAGTTCTGTGCCTGTTGTTGTCGCCATGATGAAACACGTCGTATGTATGAGTTCATCATGCATCTCCATCCTCAGTTCAAGTCGACTTGGGCCAAGTTGCTTCGTGCCCCATATGCATACTTCTTGGATGAGGCCTTCACCTTTGTTAATGCTGAGGAGGCCGCTTCCAGACTTTCATGATAGGGGTAGTGCCCTTATTACCTTCCGTTTTGCTTCTATACCTCTAGCGTCCTTACCTGCTTGTTCTCCACCTCCTGTTTTCCTCTCGGCCTTCCCTACAGCCAAAGTGGAATGTGACTTATTATTAATGTGGTAAACTGGGCTACCTCAAGCGCGACTGTTGGAAAAGGCATCTTGGCCCACTCTATATAGGACTCTCTTGCTTCATTATCGCCTTGGTGCTTCTCTACTGGCTCCACCTCATCTTCCCACTCCTCCCTCTCCTAGGCACACTCTATATAGGCCTCTTTTGCTTCATTATTCCCTGCAGATTAGCAGCTATTGGCGATGCTCCGATAGTTCCAGTAGTCCCATCTAGCGGATTCCACCTCCTCTACTAGTTATACACGTTCGGCTTAGGTTGCTCCATATGTTCCAGGTAGTTCCTGTCTTCTGTGGCTTCTTGACTCTATTGCTTCTCTTCATATGACCCCTAATCCCACTCATCTTCACCACTCCCGTCCACCATCCCTTGTCACTAGTGTTTGCATTGCTAATGGCACACTTCTTCCTGTTTCCTCTACTAGCCATCTCTCTTCCAGTGCATTTTTTGTACCCTTTGTTTCTTATGTTTCTCATTTATCCATAAACCTTATGTATGTTAGAAAAATTACTGATTATGATTGTTAGCTTATTTTTTACTATACCTCATGTTGTGTGCAGGATCTCAGTGGGACAGTGATTGGAGCTAGCCGCCGTCATAGTGGAGTTTATATGTTGGATTCCCTTCGCTTTCCATCTTCAGCTACACCCATTCATCGCTGTCATACAGCTGTTCTGTCTCACCATATGTGGCATCATCGTCTTAGCCACTTGTGTCCTTCTCTTATGTCGTCCCTTGTTCATCATGGTGCCTTAGAAATTGTCTCTCCTCCTTCTGATGTGGTCTATTTTGGCTGTAAGCTCCGATAAGCAACTATAACGTGCTTATCCTCTAAGTACATCTCATAATTTTGCTCTTTTTGAGCTTATTCACTCTGATGTTTGAGATCTCGCTTCCTTTGTATCTAAAGGAGGTAATCGCTATTATGTTATTTTTATTGATGACTACACTCGCTCCACATGGCTTTATCTTATGCATCATCGTAGTCAGCTACTTTCTATCTATCACTCTTTTACTGCTATGGTGCACACCCAGTTCTCTGCACTTATCAAGACCTTTCAGTTTGACTCTAGCAGTGAGTACACCTCTCAGGCCTTTCATACCTTTTGTCTTCTAAGGGTACCTTGCCTCAATTATCCTATTCTGGGGCTCATCCTCAGAATAAGGTCGTTGAATGTAAGCATCCTCACATCATAGAGACACCTCGTGCTCTTCTTCTACGTGCCTCCCCCCTTTCCCCCAATTTTCTGGGTTGATACTATTAGCACTACTATTTATTTCATTAACCTACAACCCTTCTCTCACATTTAATAGATGACACGACTCCTTGCGTGTATCCCGCAAGTGCACGGGTTTGTCGAAGTAATAAATTTACCTTGGTGAGAAGGTAGTCGAATCCACAGGGAATAGGGAGATAGAATATAAGGTTTCACTAATTAAGCTATGCAGAATACGGAGAACGATAATAAGATTGATGAGTGAAAATAATGCAAAGCAATAAACTAAATAGAGAGATGGAAGAAAGAAGTGCAAGTAGGAAAATCGAGAAGGACTAACAATGAGTAAAGGGGGGTATCCGGACAAGCTACCTCTAGGGTCTATGTTTCAAGTGCAAGACTATGATATTATACTCCTATTGATGTCAATTGAGTCGAGGATATCCTAAGACTCACGGTCCCAAACCTAAGGACAACCGTGACTAACTCCAACACTATGCCCCGGTGTTAGGATTCACAACACCCTTCACTCTGTCACCTAGATGACTAAGCCCCAGGGGAGTCCATCTGCCTAAACCTCACACTATTGGGAGTTGCATTATGCTCTAGGGATTCCTAGTGATTAAACCTGTTCCTATACGTAATTCTAACCTTTTGGTCCAGGTGGAAGAACCCTAGTCTAGATTGAGCCCCAGCAAATAGGATTCACTACAACCCTCCACTCTATTACTTGCGTAACTAAGCCCTAGGGGAGTTTATCTACCTATTGCTTCACTCTATTTCGACCGCTATTAAATCAAGGAATCGGAGGTAGGGAGAAATCACATCGAAGGGGAAAGGGGTACATTGCTACCTCACAACTCTCCCTCTCAACCCTCTTTAATCTTGAGTAGTCTAATCCTATAGGAGTTGTCACACCTCCAAAGGAAAGCCTAGATTGCTCTCAACCCTAATGTCACGTTTAAGGGAAAACAATATGAAAGGATAATCAAGATTAAAAACTCAATTTTATTCATCAACGATGGAAAGCATAATAATCAATGTCAAAGAAACATAAGAAACCCTAAAGTTTACAAGTCCGAATACCCCACGAGGGGTTTAGCTCCTCATAGAGCTATACATGTTCATCAACGTGAGAAATAAAGCATAAAACATAGACATCAATGAAAAACCCCCTCGAATTGGTGTGGCCGTGGTCTTGTGCAAACGTCGAACCTCGAAATCGATGCCGACGACGCGCTAGAACCTCCACGAAATCCTCTCCGAAACCCTAGCCGCACTCCAGAAAGTTGGGGAAAAGATAGGTCCAAAGATCCCTCAAAAGTTTGCAAAAATCCCCTTTTATATTGTTGAATCGCGGCTTTAAAATTGGACTTATCGGGGGCTTCACACGGCCGTGTGGAATTTCCACACGCCCGTGTGAAGCTTCTGTCTCGGCTGAAAAATTAATTTCACACGGCCGTGTGGAATTTCCACACTCCCGTGTGTCTTCACTGGATGGCTGAAATTGCAAAACACACGGCCGTGTGGAATTTCCACACGCCCGTGTGACTTCTCTGTCTGGCTGGAAAATGGCTCACACGGCCGTGTGGAATTTCCACACGCCCGTGTGACTTCTCTGGAACACTAATCTTCAGCTGAACAGGCTTGGTAACTTGCCGAAACGCCTCCCGGGTCCATTGTTCTTCATCGAGGCCATTACTTGGGCACACAAGCAACGGTAGGTCGCGCCGATTGCTTCAAGTCTTCTTCTTTCGCGAGATTCTCCTAAGTAACACGGATTGGACTTGTTGTGAATGTGACTGCCTTTGTGCCCCTCCAAAAGAGGTTGGCACACATCCACAAGTCCAAATACGTGTTTCGTTCCTTGCTTGGTCCGAGAACATCCCAACATTGGCGAACGCGACCTAATTTCATTCTTTTTCTCCAATTAGGCTCCACAATACCTTCAATGCACAAGAGAACACAAATGCACACATTTAGTGATAAAACCTGATAAAAGGTATGCTTAATGTAAGATAATAGCGCTTCGCGATACTATAACACAAGCACTTATCAAACCCCCCCACACTTAAGCTTTTGCTTGTCCTCAAGCAAAATAGAACGTGAAAGTACTTGGGAAGAACAATTGAAAGTGCTTGGCCTTAGGTTCACCAAAAGTGTGCAAAAGAGGCATTCTACAAGTAAGGGGAACTCAAAACATTGCATAAGGTTACCAATGCTCTAGCTAAAAACTCGAATCAAAAAGGATGAAAGCTCGAAAATGTGTTAGTGTGTGCGATCTTACTCAAGAGAACCAACGAGTACTCCTCAAACTTTGGTTAGAAAGGACTTATTTATATACAAAAAACAAAAAAAAAATAATGGTGGAAGTAGTAGCTTCACACATCCTTGAAGGTAGCCCTTTCCTAGGCGGCCGCCAAAGGTGGCTTTCACTCTTTTGAGGAGGTAGCTCTTTCTACCGGGGTAGTAGCTTTCACGCATCCCATGAGATAGCTCTTTCTCTCATTAGGGCATAACTTGTATCCGACTTATGAGAGTAGCTTCATACATCATAGGAGGTAGCTCTTGCCACCCCAAATGCATAATTAAAACAAAGCTAATATTTACAAACTCATATATTTTTTTTTTCTCTTTTTCTCTTTTCATTTTTCCACTTTTTTTTTTTTTTTTTTTATATATGCATTTTCCAAAGTAAAACTAAGAACAACGATAAACTTGTCCTTAAAAACTTCAAGATTGAGTTTCCAAAAGATTCCAAGAGTAAGTTGTGTACTAAGATGATTCGAACAAAAATTCCCTAAAATTCAAGTGAAAACTAGAGTATGATAGGATACAATGTTGAAAATTCTCCTAAACTATAAGAATACAACCGTTGCGACTGAGGTGAACCGCCATAGGCTACATTAGCATAAGCAATTGAACGCACAAGTAAAGGTGTGTGCAATGTGAACTCCCCCCCACACTTAAGATGTACATTGTCCTCAATGTACGCATATAAGCACAATAATAAGTGAAAACGATAAAAGCAATTAGTGTAGAAGTGGCAATTGAAACATTACTCCCCTGAACTCCAAGTGTTGCGTTTGATGAAGCTAGGTCATTGAGAGTTGAGTCTCAATGGTTTGTGGAGCACACACGATTCCATGACCGTGTCAATGACTATTCCTCAAAATCCTTACATCCAAGACCATCTGCGCACACATAAACGAGGGTTCAGTAAAGCTCAATAAAACTCGAGTATATAAAATGTAAAGCAATGAATACAACTCGAGATAAAAAGAAAAAGCAAAATAAAAGCTATACTCAGAAGGAGAATCCTTTCTGAGTACTACAAGTCCAAAATAAAATAAAGATATACAGAAATGACAAATAAAAGAAAAGAATCTAAAATCTAAGACGCCTCAGCGTCGGTGTCCTGAGTGGTGGCCTCTGGTGCTGCTGGAGGCTCTGGATCTGCTGGTGATGCTGGAGCTGCTGGTATTGAGGGAGATGGAGGTGGTGGAGTGGACACTCGAGGTCGGACCACGAAGGAGGAGGAGGCGACAATCTGCTCGAAGGTCTGTCGCAAGCTCTGGAACTGCGCCATCACCTCCTGGTGCTGTGAAATCTGTGTGGCCCTAACCTCGGCCACCTCAGTCTGTAGGATCCCCACTGCGCTCTCGAGGCGCTCCAGTCTGTCCTAGCCTCGAGACGGTGAAAACATCCGCACCGGAGGTGGCTCCGGCGCGGTGGGGGGTACCTCGGTCTGTGTATCCGTCGGGGGTGGCTCTAAAGCTGCCTGTGTACCCTGAGTCTGCTCCGTCTGGGGTATGGTCCAGGTATACGTCCCTGATCCTCCTCTGCGGATCATACCCATCATCCTCAAGGTATCTGTGCCCAGGGGAACTGGTACACTCGTCTTCTCTGCTTCCCTGACTCCATCTCTGAGCCCCAGGCCAATGAGAAGTCTGGTGATGTAGGGGCCTGCAAAGATAACTCCTACCCTGGGGTACTGGCCCTGATGGCGAATGTAGTCGGCCACAATGTGCCCCAGGTGGAGTGGCTCACTCTCCACCATCGAATACAAGTAGAGGAGCTCCTGGCGACTCAGAACACCAGTACTGTCTCCCCTGCCACTAATAGATCTGCTCATAACTGCGTGTAGACATCTATAGGCAGGTCGAGAAAGGCATGAAGCCTTGGAGACACCCGGCTCGTACTGACCCTGACCACAAAGTCTGCTATACGCCTGCTGCGGTGTCACGGTACCCGGGTAGTCTGTGGGGAGCAATGAGTACTCCTCTGTCTCAGTGTATGCCTCATCATATAGACCCATCCCAATCGAAAACTGGCTCATACTGAGGCTGTAATGTCGACCGAGGGCTCTGAACTGAACTGTGGTGCCCTCGGTGAAACTGCTGTACCCCCGGTCGAACTCAAACGACGCCAGGACCTCTAAGGTGAGCGGTCGTATCACCGAGTCCCGGATAACCATCAATCTCTCCCAGCTACCGACTGAGACCAGCTCGCCAATCTCATCTGCGACGCTGTCTCCCCCCTGAATACTCCTCACTATACTCAAATCCAAATATCTCGTCTGTCCAAAACGGAGTCCTGATAAACGCTCGAACCGAACTTGATGCTCGGCTATACTGAACTCTGTCTCTGCTGGAGGAGGTGTGGGCTCACGTGGGCGCTTCCCTGTCGATTTCCTGGGTCTAGAAGACATTCCTGTAAGATTGGAAAAGAAAACAATCAAAAACAGTTCAAAATAACCAATCTGCAGAAATCCACACGGCCGTGTGTTAATTCCACACGCCCGTGTGGAGTTTCTGATGGGCAAAGCATCACGGCCGTGGGGTTAAAAATCCACAATTTACATCTAAATTCGTTCTAATTTCATTCTAAGCATGCTCGTATGTAATGTAAACATTCAAACCAAGCAAAATTGTATAAAAGAACGAATTGAATCAAGAATTGACGAAGAAAAAGGTATTGAAGGTCTCACCGGCAGTGGAGATGAAAAACAAAGTAATACGGCCGGAAAACTCGAACAAATTCCTTCAAAAACCTCAGAGGAAGTCGGGGAAGTGATAGAGAGGGTAGGAGAGAAGTTTAGAGTGGAGAATGAAGAGGCACAAGTGATTTCTATAAGAAAAACGCGCGGCTTTTGAAGTTCTGGAAATTCACACGGCCGTGTGAAGTACCCACACGGCCTTGTGCCTCAGAAATTAGGGTTCACAGGGGCTAACACACGCCCCTGTGCGCACTCTGGTCATTCTCTGAACTACCTCACACGGCCGTGTGTTAATTCCACACGGCCGTGTGCCTCCACAGGGGTCTACACAGGGCCACCCACACGGGCCTGTGGACTCTCGGGAGAACACAGACGCTCTCTGAAAAATTTTCACACGGCCGTGTGAAACATCCACACGGCCGTGTGCCCAACTTGGCCAAGAACACAAGGCCGTCCACAGGGGCACCTCACACGCCCCTGTGGCTTCTCTGACTCGCCCGAGAAACAATAAATGTTTCCCACGGCCGTGTGAATATTCCACACGGCCGTGTGCCTTGACAAGCTCTCCCACAGGGGCTCACACACGCCCCTGTGGTTTCTCGGGATGAAAGGGAATTCCTGCAGAATTTTCACACGGCCGTGTGGAAATCCCACACGGCCGTGTGCCTTAGCACAGTGGCACTCACAGGGGCATCCACACGCCCCTGTGGACTCTCTGGAAAAGAGTTGAAGTTCTGCGAAATTTCACACGGCCGTGTGCCCCTTCTGAAGTTTTTCACAGGGGCAAAGTCACGCCCCTGTGTCTTCTCTGGTTGAGCTCCAATTGGTAACACACGGCCGTGTGTTAATTCCACACGGCCGTGTGTTTTCTCTGGTTTACTTAGAAAATTTTACAGACTCTCAGAAAAATTCAGAAACTCTTTTAAAACACTTAGAGCCTGTATAAACCATAAAAAACACAACCAGAGACTATCGAAAACACACTCAACCGACTCAAACTTCGTCAATTAACGTTAAGGCACACGTAAATAATCGAAAATCCACATGAAAACTCAGTATATGCACATGAAAATTGGGACACCATTGCTAAGACTTTTATTCAACCCTAAAACTAAACTAGGTCCTAGAAAAACTGCAAAACGCTTGGGTTGCCTCCCAAGAAGCGCTTGTTTAACGTCACTTAGCTTGACGTACCTGTCTTACCTTACGGAGGTTCATGAGTGGAATTTGCCCTCTTCCCTATAATTTGAAAGCAAGCATTGCATAATCGTTGCAAGGTAGAGGGAGAATTATCGAGTTTGTTACCACACATGGGTGAAACACCCTTACTTCGTGAATGCTCATCCCCTTTCTTGTTGGGGTTCTTTTTGTGGCGACGTCTCGACCTCTTCAATCTCCGAAGGACTTTCTTTCTAAGCTCCTTCTCCTTCTTGATGTCTGTTTCAACTGAAACAAGCGCGAGCACTTCTTCCTCTTCAGTCTCCATGTCTTGGTCCGGCCACCCTTCATATGGATCCGGGTTAAACATATCCTGCATATATTCATCAATGCAATCATCAGTGACATCAAGATAATATAGAGCATCATCAAAATCAAGAGAATGTCGCATGGCTTCGGCGAGGCGGTAAGTGAGCTTGTCGTCCCCAACCCTAAGTGTGAGCTCTCCACCGTCCATGTCTATCAAAGCTTTGGAAGTGCGCAAGAACGGCCTCCCAAGGATCAGCGGCACCTCGACATCCTCGTCTACATCGAGCACTACAAAGTCGACCGGGAAAATGTACTTATCCACTTTCACCAACACATCTTCAACAATACCCCTCGGATGCCTCACCGATCTATCCGCAAGCTGAAGTGTCATCCGGGTAGGTCTAGGCTCGCCCAAGCCTAGCTTTTGGAAGAACGTGTAGGGCATGACATTGATGCTTGCCCCCGAGTCGGCTAGTGCCATCTCCTCACCCATATCACCAATATTGCACGGTATGATAAAACTTCCGGGGTCCTTCCTCTTGCTTGGCAAATTCTTCTGTAGCACTGCAGAACAGTTTGCATCGAGGATGACGGATGCACTTTCCTCTAACTTCCTCTTATTGGTCAAGAGGTCTTTTAAGAACTTCGCGTACTTGGGCATTTGGGCAAATGCTTCCGCGAATGGAATGTTGATGTGCAATTGCTTGAAGACACCCAGAAATTTCTTGTATTGCTCATTGTCTTGGTCATTCTTCAATCGTGAAGGATAGGGAATTCTCGGCTTGTAAGGTAGGGGTGCCACCTCTTTCTCCTTTGGTGCTCCATCCTCTATTTCCACGACTTCGGGTGAGTCCTTAGTCTTCTCAAGAGGGAGATGTCCCTCAACCTCCTTACCACTTCTCAAGGTAATTGCCTTTAGTTGTTCTCTTGGGTTGGTCTCCGTATTGCTAGGCAAACTACCTTGAGGTCTCTCCGCCAAAGTCTTCGCAATTTGCCCTACTTGGTTCTCCAAGTTGTGTAGGGAGACGGTGTGATTACGAAGAGTAGCTTCCACCGATTGGAACCTTGCGTCCGAAGAAGAAACGAACCGTGTGAGGGCTCTTTCTAGGTCAGTCATCTTTCCCTCCAACCCGGTCACTCGGCTTTCTAAATTCGGAGCTTGTTGACTTTGAAATCCCGGTGGTGCACTATTTTTGTTCTGTTGTGACTGTCCTTGATTGCTCCAAGAGAAGTTCGGATGGTTCTTCCATCCCGGATTGTATGTACCACTATACGGGTTGCCTTGGCCTTGTCCTCGATATGAATTCCCCACAAAATCGGCCTGCTCTACCGCACTAGTGCCTCCAATAGCAATAGGACAATCGCTTGAAGCATGTCCTCCCCCACAACCGTTACAAGTAGTGATGGCCGCAACTCTTGGCGAAGCTAGAGCATCTAGCTTCTTACTCAACGATTCCACTTGTGCTGCCAATGATGTAACCGCATCAACCTCATGAATTCCGGCAACCTTTTTCCTATCCCTTGGGTTCCATTGATAGCTATTCATAGCCATCTCCTCTACAAGGTGCCGAGCTTCACCGGGAGTCTTGCTTCCAAGAGTCCCTCCGGCCGCCGCATCTAAGAGTTGCTTTGTACTCGGATTCAACCCGTTGTAAAATGTGTGAATAATCATCCACTCGGGAAATCCATGTTGCGGACATTTGCGAAGGAGCTCTTTGAACCTGTCCCATGTCTCGAATAGAGACTCCAATTCCATCTGTACAAAGGAAGATATCTCATTCCGGAGTCTTGCAGATTTCC